>LQNS02276930.1:7172536-7198934 GCA_001587735.2 Parhyale hawaiensis | reverse complement strand
TCTTGCTGCCGAGTGACAGTCTGGCGACGAATCTTGCTGCCGAGTGACAGTCTGGCGACGAATCTTGCTGCCGAGTGACAGTCTGGCGACGAATCTTGCTGCCGAGTGACAGTCCCCGCGTCAGCGGCGGGCTAAATTTTTTTGCCGAGTCAGCCTCACTGGCAGGTTCTCTAAATTGTTTTTTCTTTAGTCTCTAAAACTAAAGCTCCTGCTAGCAGCCTGAACACTGCAACTTACTTCGCTGTAAGTTTCAAGTTGCGGCAGTGCGATTAAACTTTGTCGGCAGCGAAGACGAGTTAATTAAACTGTAGTCTTTTGCGGGTCTTCTTTTTGTTGGAGCTCAGAAAAATTACGTCTTTGATTGGGCAGCACGTGTGTGTGTGTGTAGGTGTGTGCGTGTGTGTGTGTCTGCTGGACGCGCTAATGAGTTAGTGCGAGACGCTCTGGCAGCTCAAGTGTTGACTGGCATCCGAAACTGTCAGAAGAGTGTAAATGAAGTTGACAGCGTGCTGGTGGAATGGTGAATAGATTAAAAGGTAGAAATAAAGCTAACAGGAGACTAAATAAAAATTAGAAAGAGTGGCATCAAGAACATCAGATAACACATACTGTAGTGGTATCAGGAGGCTGGATGAAAATTAGAGAGATACTGGCATTACTGATGGAAAAGTGGTATAAGAATAATTGAGTAATGATGGAACGGAGAATATAAAAAATTAGAGAAAAATTTATGTCAAAGAGAATAGGTAAAAAATGGAATAGTGATGTAAACTAGCATGGAAAAATAGAAGTAAAATGCTTTGCTTGTCAATTCTGATAAGGTTGAACTATTGATAACAATGATTCAAATCTATATTCCCCATTGTAGAAATATTTGCTTCTCAGACTTCAAGAATTATAAAGTGATCTGTTAGTTTTTATATTTTACTAGACAGCCCGTGACCCTTTGGGTCGTCATCAACATCGTCTTTGCTTACGCAAAAACAGGTGTTATTCAGCTGGTCATAGACCACACGCTAGTCGGCCGTCCACTCCTGCCCGAACTGGTTACTATAAGCAGCTTCTTTGCTTTTCTAATGAATATCAACACCCAGCCTGTAAGCAATGTCAATTTATATGTTACGTATTCTAGTTGTATTTCCGATAGCACCTTTGAATTTAACGTGCCCGTTCATGCAGCCGAGATCAGGTTTAGCTTCTGCATCACAGATACAATAGAATTAGATCTTCATCCCTCGAATTTCTTCCCGTCTTAATGCGAAGAAACTGTGTGCAAACAAGACACAAATAAATAAGCTAACAAGCAAGGTCCACAGACTCTTAGTTTAATTTAGATGTCTTGCTTCGTTGATGCTAACCTTTATTGAATAATTTGTAACAAATATACATAAACTTCATTTGATTAACACTAATCAATAGGTAAGTTCACTGATTTTACAGCCATGCCCAATTGAATAAAAAACGAGTTTGATAGTATATTCGAATAACGCCTAGTCGATGTTAACCCTTTACCGGACAATTGACTATATTTAGTTTGATTACTCTTTATAATGATATTTCTTAGAGAGCATTTCCCAGCCGCCCAATAATGGTTTCTTGTACAATGTAGATCATAAGTTAGGACCAGTTCGAGGCTAATAAAGTACTCTTTTCCATAGATTAACTTTAAAACGTTTCTAACTAGTCCGTGTTACTAACTTTCTTAGTAAATGACAGCTGGTGAAAAGTTTCAAACTAGGTTGCACAAAACTCATACGTAGGAAAATTCATGGATTTTACTTCAGTGGTGGTTGTCACTCACGATGTAGAGGTGTCGGTATGCCCAGGACCAGCCAATTATTCTCCCTTGAACGCGGGCGGATCGCTGAGCTGCATGAGCTAGCTTTGTCACAGCGTGCAATAGCAACTGAGGTTAAACATACTAAAATTGTGGTTTGAAACTTCCTGGAAGTCTCTGTCAGTTATGCAGCATCGAAATCCAATGGTAGACAAAAATCATCAGCATTTGAAAAGGAGAATATGTAGAATTGTTCGTCAAAATAGGGGACATTGAAAAGTGAAAGGAAGTTTTATTCTTTGACGTGACAAAATTTATCCTAAACGGTCCTGAATGCTTCTAACGTTACTTAAACGATTAAGAGTTACCTCCTGAAGAGTTTTTTATGCTGTTTAGTGGCGGAGGTTTCATCATAGTGTGGGGTGCCTTTTCCTCCAGAAGCACAGTGGAACTTGAGGTTGTGCAGGGTGGTCAAACAGCGGCTGGTTATGCTGACATGTTGCAGAAAGCATCTATTACTACGAAGGGCCCTAGTTTGTGTGATGATGAATGGTTCTTCCAACATTTTCTGTTTTGCAGCTTGTTTCCCACTTTTGAATTCCATGGAGAATGTTTTTTAGTGATGGATAGTAAGGAGTGTATGCAAAAATGGACAACAAATTGAGACTGTAAATGATCTTCGTATTGCCATCTTTTTGACTGCTTTGAGTAGTCTTCCCATTACCCTGCATGACAGGCCTCATTTCACGCATAGGTACCGCGAAGTATTTTTGAGGTTATCAACAAGAATAGAGACATGACTCATTATTGAGTCCGAATTTTAACTTCACCGCCGTTGTAAAATGTTTTTCTTCATTTTGAGCTACCTACCAATATAAAATTCGTGATCAGCTGCTAAGCATCTCATTTACTTGAAACGGGAGTTTGCTATTAACTTGATTAGACAGAATTGTATGTCTTCTTCATCCTCTATCTATGCCAAGTAGTAAACTTTGGCTATGAAATATTAAATTCTATCCATGCAAACTAGTATTTAAGTATCTCTCACTTTTAATGCTGATCACGGTCAGGAGTGAATAAGCCCGTAATGAAGCCCCTTTGCTGTTGACGATATGGTGCTGCAGATTTCGTTCAATATTTCTATATAGGTATTAGATGCGAAAGCCATATGACTTGCACTACGAGCGACTGTAGGTTATCAAACCAAAATTATGCGTGCATCATTTGTAAATCAGTTTGCTATTGCACGGAGAGGGCCGTAACTTGGGTCTCGGCTCCTCTCTGACAAGGGGCCTGTATGTCCGTCTACTGCCGCTTATCTCTTGTAACTACTGATAGATCGTGGCCATTTACATCCCATATCTGAACAGAAAATTCTCTTTTCCTGATTTTGTAATCGATGGAAGAGTGTTCGCTACATTTTAAAATTAACAGGATGAAAGTTACTGCCGCTGCAGGACGCTGTCCGCCCGATTCAAAAAGTGTTCTGTCGGCAGTCAATAACAAAGAAGATAATTAGTTTGACTTGATTTCCGAGTAACGATACAAGAATGTCTCATTTAATTAGAAATAAATACATCAGTGAGTGTCGTACTACTGTGGTGTATTACACGCACGTTTCAGCAGCTCTTTTCTCTGTTCATATTCATGAGATGAGTTTGGATAGCTGCTCGTTGGAGCGAAGCGAAAACGATGTATATATAGGCAAAAGTTTGAGCCTCAAACCCTGCGTCCGCACCCCGCGGCAATGTCTGTTCGGGGCTTAGTGCCTGTGAGACTCTAAGTGCGGGAGGATATGCTGTGCTGCAGGCTGTGTATTGTCGCAAGCGCTGTACTTTAATTTGATTTTAATAGATGTTGGATGAGGGACAGACAGGGAGGCCCCTACCCCAAGAGAGGATGACGCCTACGTCTTTATGACAACGAGGCGCTGCCATCCAAAAAGTACAGAAGATCACTAAGTCGTTGCTGGCAATTGTGAAACGTAGCCCAAGCAATATCTTTGCAGTTCTGATGCGTTGCTGTACATTGCAGTATGAATGAATTTCAGTGCATGAAGTCGACTTTTTCCTTATATTTTGCATTTGAAACCTATCGAATTGATATCAAATGTACAGTTATTATTTACATTTAAATAGCCGTCGCATTATCTTTCGAAGCAGAAATTAAACTTTCTACGGTTTTCTACAAAAGATGCAGGAATTTCTCGTTGCGCTACGAAAAATTTTGCGATATTTACGAGACGAATTGCACAGTTGCGCCGGTATTGCAGCAACCATGCAATTAAGACGCTCGCCAGAGTGTTCCACGAGCGTATTTTTCTCTTCCTAAAATGTATATTGAAGCGCAAAAAATATAAACAAAAACTGTCCACGTGAGGTCTTCTATTTATTCTTAAAAATCAGACCGGCGCGCCCATTTTTGCGGCATCTTTTGTGGAGGAAGACCGCGTCTAAAATAGTCTTCCTCAGCGGCTGTTTTGAGCAAAATTCTCCGAAGGACCGAAGTTCGACCAAAGCCTGGGTCTTCCCAACGGAGATTTAATTAGAAGTTGATGCTTCTTTACTGAAGTCAATTACAGAGATGTGTGAACCTCAGCCCTGTGCAGTGGATACTGCGGTCCCTTAGTGCTGAGTCACTGTTGTCCTTAGCCCTAACCTGTCTGTGGCACTTTATTATATTTTATTTTATACCAAAAGTTACAGAAGGTGAAATATTATGTAGGTGTGCGTAATGTTCCAATCATATATTTTTCGTTTGGTGCGTCATGTATAGCTGCATGGCACTCGGTGTTGTATGGTAAAATCTACACCGGGAAAAGTGTATTAAAACCAGCACGGTATCCCGGGCCCTGACCGGTGCATGCCGGCTTTACACGTGTGCTCGTGCTGCACGATAATTGCAGATTTTGTGCACGCCAAAGTTGGCAGTTCTTGTGAGTGCTCGTGATACCGTGCTGACTTTGAGAAAACACTCTTCCCAGTGAGCTTGACCGCACTGTAGTTTACTGGAAAATTTACATGCACTGAAGGGTGCTCAGCTCATCAAAAGCCTTAAATTATATTCTTGTATTGATTTGCTTCTCGCAAATTTGTAGCATCAAACCGACAAGTTTTTCCTGTTCAATTCTACGCCACTGCCGACAATGCTGCTATGGGAAACTTTCATAAAGCTATTAAAGTTGTCCGTGCAAAATATTGCTCCTTTCTAGCTTGTTCTCTCCTGAACTTTTTGTCTTGAAGACCCTATGATATTTTCTTGGCAACCTTATACGTATGTACATATAGCCCGCAAAGCTCCCCACCAAAATGTTATGCATGGCCTGCAAATTTTCCATAGAAACTGAACCAGTAGATCCTACTACAAAACTTTTATCTAACAACTAAATTTCGTATGGAAAATCTTGATCTCATTCTGCAAATTTCCCATGGAAAGCTCGCTCTGGCCAGTTTTCCCTGCGGCAGACGTTCCACGTTTCCCTCCCAAGTCCCACTAATCGTCCGGATTTGCCACGCGCTCCTATGCTAAAGACCGGAAATTTTTCTTGCTTCTTTGCTATTTTCTCGCAAGGATTATTTGCTTCAGGCAAAACTGAGCAAAGGTTGTGCAGCTTCTTTCCTGGTAGACCCGATATTGGCTGGGAAACAAATGGGATATTGGAGGAATAGAATATCAGCTTCACGGCATTGCTGATGCTTTGAGTTGTGGCGCTTTGGCTGCTGCTGGCGCCCTGTGGGCTGAAGTTGTATTTTCTTAAATGCTGCATGTAATGACCGTGGGCACTATATCATGCATATATATATATANTATATATATACCTAGTATATTAATATATGTTCGTTTTATGTATGTAAACACTAGTGTAGTGTGGAAGTAATTCGTAAGCAAACAATTACTGTAGTTTCGGCTAAGCGAACTTATCTTCCAAGTCTTATTAACTTCGCAATTTCGTTTTCGAATTCACAATATCTTGATTTCGCATTAGCAGTGTGTCCTCACAGGACGCTGGAGGACGTCTATTGCACTAAAACTAAGATAGTTTCATGTTCAAGGACCACAGCTAGCACATGACTCAATCATATATACCTACATTGAGAAAAGTGCGCCAAAGACCACCCCGCTCCTCCGTGCGCCGAAAAGAAGTACACGCTTTGGAGTGCCCGTCCAGCGCACTGTCCTGTGCCAGTCGGGCACGCCAAGGAAGATGTTCCGTCGATGCACGAGAATGCGTTCTAGCTGTGGAATATTTTTCTCAGTGTAGTCGTAAATCATTCTCGATGACTTTGTATTACTTTGGTGTTTTTATTTATTTATTTTTTTATTTCTTAATTCTGCATGAATTTCTGTAAGGCCGTCTTACGCTTTAGGCCATCGTGGGACCTTTAAATAAATAAAGTTAAAAATATGCTGTATTAGGTACACAGTGAGACATAGTACACAAGGCATCCTGATGTGTTGACGAAAGTCTGGTTTGCTACTCTAGTGCTGTGGTAGTTTCAACTGATGAAGGCTTTCCTATTAAGAGAAATGTATGACTGAATTTGAACGTTTGTGCTGTAGGTTGTGCTGTATGGTACCACCATACCTATTCGATGATACTACATGTAATAGTATTAAGTTAGTCAGATGTAATATTGTATTATAAAAAACCTCCCTTCGGGGAGGAATGAATTATATTAATTACTTACTTACTAGAGTTGCATTAGATACAAAGACGAGTAATACCATCATTACACAGCACACTACACTGCTTCCCATTGTTTGGCCCCTGCTTAGTAATAGTATGCACCGTCATCGGTTGTTCTTGGTTAACTAGTTATTAGCTAAGACCGTTACGGATTACCTTGAGTAAGGTGTTCCCGGATTTTTTTTTATCCTGATTTGGAAACTAAGAGCGCATTTTCCTGTCCTAACTTTGAGGCAATCAGTACACTTTGGAGCAAATATTAACTTGCAGTGGTTCACCTCGGCGCACTCATCTGTCGCCGAAATATATCATCACAGGCTACGCGTTCGCGTCCAATAGACATCTGCTTAAAGTTCGATCACAGTGAGCTACAGTGCAAGGGATGGCAGGCACTGAGGGAAGTGCTTCTCCAAAACCAGCATGCAGTGCCGTGCAGTAACGGGAAATATCTGCCTTGGCGTGCCGTTACAGCACAAAAAGAGATGTTTTCGTGCTTCACAAGCACACCAAAGCAGGTAAGTCCTTCAGTGACACGAGAAAGCGTGCTGATTTTGGGACTAGACTTTTTTCAGTGCACTCAGTGTCGGACTACGTACGGCTCCGTGCACCCCAAAATCTCGTACTCCTACCGGCTCCAATTCTTAGCAAGATAGTCCAACTTTCTTGGACGCCTGGGACGAGAGAGGGCTCGACTCCGACTCTCCAGCCCAGGATACTCTGTACTGTATAGTGGTACTGGACTGACGAAGTGTGGTTGGTGTAGGGTGTGTTATGGGAGATCTTCGACGCCTTATAGGCGCAGCCACTAAAGCACTAGCAACCCTTACTATTACCAGCCCTATTCATAATCGTTAAATTCGCACTAAATTTAGCGTTTCAAACCAATACAATTACTTTACCGCTGTTTTTTTATGAGAATATGCTGCTACATTTTGTATTCTACATATCGGTCGTGTGCAACATGTTTTTATTTGTTTATTTATATTAATATTTTCCTCGTTTAAACGTGATCGTCGATATCAGCGCACTTTCGGTGTGGCTTATTGCATGCTTTGTTTCGTTTAATCTATATAATAATACGCTTGTACCTACCTACGTACGTACGTACCTACCTTTTGTGTCACGTTCTCCATCATTAATAGATAGGAGGAAATTAGAGATTTATTGATTTTTGGAGGCTGACGTATCTATGATTCGGCGGGTGGCCGTTATTTTTGGGCCACTGGGCAAGGTCTTTTCAATTATGTTTATGGCCTCAGTTTTTAAATATAGATGAGTAGGAACTGTACCGTGTTTTGCTATCATGGGATTTGCACGGGTTCCATTTGACACGGCAGTTTATAAGATTTATTATCAGCAAAGAGGCTGGTTGTAAGATATCATACATCGAGTCTCGGTGTTGTTGTGAAGTAGATGCGGCACTGCCATGGTACATCTGAAAGGCCTTGTCAGACCGTGAAAGTTTCACGGGTTTGACGGAAGACGAATCTGAGCTAGGCTGCATAAACGTGCACGCTAAATTTAAAGGTGATATGGGAAATACAATTGGACTAGTTCACATATATATTTCCCTTGCGCAGAGGTAGAGTGTTGAATATATTTTTCAAAGCAAAGAAGCTGATGATGGTCACCCGTACGGGCAGGAGTGAACGGGGTCACATAGCGCGTTGTGTGTGACCAGCTAAATAATATATACTGTACCTGACTTTTGTGTGGCGGTGGTGGTGGTGGTGATGACAATCCATCGGGTTACGGGCCGTTTAGTATAACAGAAAACTTGATATTTGTTTATTACCTAGGAATATCCTGGGATTCAACCAGAAAGGCCCCTCCAGACCGTGAAAGTTTCACGGGTGCAGCTAGTTAATAGTAATCCCGTATACCAGAGTTTGTTCCACTGTGCTTTGTAAGAGTTTCTCACCGTGAATTGCTTGATTCAGTTCTTTCTCACCTTGTCTAAGTTATATGAAAAATTTCCGTAGGTTTTCCACGCATTATATATAAGTTGCCAAAAGTGCATCGGGTTACCGTTTTGTTTGGTAATAAATGCTAAAAAAAACTCTATGGATTTTACAACCGAGATTTCATTTACTTGGATAAACTGGGTCGGCAGTCATAAAATGGCATTAAAAGCTAAACTTCAGAGTGATCAAAAATCAAGCTCTCTGTTGGTTGTATTTAAAATGCTGACGTTTGATTCTCACTGTTGACTATTTCCCTTTATTTTTAAGACTGATTTTAGCTGCCGATGTCGGACCCATCATACATCGTCTATTATCAGCCACAGTCCTCAGATCGCTCGCCGGCACAATGGGCAACACAAAACTTGCAGCAATTTTGCTTGCCATGTTTGATGTAAGCAATTTGTGAATGGCGTCGTGGGCCGTGGGAGAGGAATGGGGGGGGGGGGGCGCTGACCACCACACAGCTTTTCTGAGATGAGCTCGCTTAGTTGGGGCTTCTCTGTGGGCTTTGCTGTCTCTGTCAGGCAGCGGGTGCCTTGATGCTGTGCTGCTCTGGCACATCTGTTGATGGTGTCTCTGTCAGACGGCAGGTTCCTGAACATGTTTCTTTGGCACATCTGTTGATGTCTCGTGTCAAGCATCAGATGCTTCAATGTGCTACTCTGGCACACCTGTTGATATTGCCTCAGTCAGGTACATCTCTGTTACGGGTGTTTCCATTTCTCCTATTTTGCAAGGTTCGGCGTCTCCCCTCAACCGATTTCGAATTGCTATAATTTTTCATCATAAATATTCAGTTACTATCTACTGCCGCTGCTGCGATGCAAGAGCGAGGATGCATTGGCAACAGTGTGAGCTCCTAAAGTTTGTCCGTCCTCACCGGGGCGCAGTGTCTGTTCGTCGCCCCAGTGCCTGTGAGACTCGTGTCGTTGGAGGATATGCTATGATGCGGGCTGTAAGTTTCTGCAAACTCAATTTTGTATATAGTTTGGAAATTCAGTTTTATTCAATTTAAACGTCTTCAGGATTTTGCATTGTTGTTTAAACCAAGCTTTCGACGTTCTTCGCGAATGTCGTTGTCGAGGTTGGTACTTCGAAACTTTTAAACCGTGAATCACAAGATGTCATCGACATATCTCTTCCGAAGGACTATCGAAATCGAAGATGTATTGAAAATATGTTCCTCAATATTTTGCCTTGTGCCTTCAGCAACTGCTACGGAAAGGCTACTTCCCATTGGAGTTCCTTTTAACTGTTTATAGACATTATTATTCCATTAAAAGAATGTAGAAGTTACACAGTGATCAAGTAAATCCAAAATTTCATGCTGAGAGAGAAGAGTGCGCTCTTTCCATTCATCGTTCTTGATCAGTATTTTCTCAACGCGGAGAACGTCGAAAGCTTTGTTTATATAGAAATGCGAAATCCAGAAAACGTTTCATTTGAATAAAACTGACAATATGGAACCTGGATGCCCTTTATTTTAATCGATTAGTTTGGAACTTTAGGTTTTCTTGTTCATTACAGTGTAAACGATTATAATCTATTGGTATTTTTTGTGTGAATTATTATTTGTTTTCGATTTTGTTGAGCATGTTTGCTTGTCTGTCTGTTTGTGTATTTGTTAGCCACCACGATAACTCAAAAAGTTATGGACGGATCTTTATGAAATTTAAGGGGATTGTTAGGTATATTAGGAGGAACAGATTAACTTTTAGTAAAGATCGGTTCAACCATCTGTTTATCTACCTCTTTTTTGCTTGCTCGCACCTTGGAAATTGGTATCCAAGATACCATTGGAAATACTTAAGTTGAACGACAAGCTAGTTGAATATCCGCTCATAAATCCAGCGTGTGGTTTTGCAGCATATGGCCCTGCATAAGATATCGTTCGTAGTACCTTAGCGGTTGTTGCACTACCATTTCAAAATTTCCGTAATATTTAGTGTTTAATATTTTCTATCTTGAGCTCACACTGGTAATAATGCGTTAATGTGATTATATTAGGTATTAGTAATTTTTATTATCCTAACGCACATTACAGATATTGTGTCAACTTTCGTTGCAGTGCATATTTGCCGTGCATATTCATGTCGCTTCAGGTTCACTGCATTACGAGTTATTCTAACTCACATTGCTTGTATTGAATCAATTTCATTGCAATATTTCTTTCTTTAACTGAAGTTGCTGATATGCATAACATAAAATCTATTGCGTTGAACATAAGTCTGTTATTGGTCCCGATGCACTCGCCAATAGCATTGGACTCTGTACGCACCTCGAATTTGCACATAACTCCAATTCGCTGCTGTGGTGTCTTGTGTTTATGAGGTCGCGTCCTTGAAATCATTATTTATGGCGCGTCTAAATCCTTCACAGTCCCCGACCTGAATCCCTATTGCCCATTACGGCTGCCGTGTTGTGTGAAGCGCTGTAGACGCTTAGCTTATTGTGAAGCCTGCAGCAGTGACGTTAAATTGGCGCTGTATGTCGACAGTGTGAAGTCTCTGCCGTGTCTATTCGAGGTGCCGGCTTGGGGTCTGGCTGACTGCTACTGCGTGCGCCTAGGCTATGCTGCGAGCCTTGGGTTTCCGCCTAGGCTCTAGTTTTATTATTGATGTATGCATTTCCAAGGAGGTTTCCACTCACCCCTCCGATCAGAATGATCTAACGCGGTAATCCGTAATCTGTCTACTTTTCGGTACTTCAATCCTGATCATTCGCTTCGTCACTTTGTATCGAATTTCTGGCGTTTATCGCCAACCGATAAAGCTTGAGACGGCTTAAAACTCAAGAAATTAATTTGATAATAATAAATAATAATTCATTTTTGTGTATTGAGATGTTTATTTTCCATATCATCTAAAACTAAAGTTAAAAAATATTGAAAACACTTGATATTTTGGTATTACTTATATACGTTAAGGCAAAGTCGCAATGACCACAAACCCTAACTGAGAAACAAGCATGCACTTGTTCGTGCAGCAGGTAAATGCCCTCTTGGGCTCAGTAGAATTTACGGCTGTAGTAGACCCCAGATTGTCTGGGTTATGGCGTCATATTGACGGAATACGTAATAGACCACCGCGCCCCCAATCCAAAGGCCAGTGCCCTCCCAGTGACTACATGTGAAAAAATTGCTGACGCTATACATTCCCGAGTGTCAAAATTTTTCCTTCCCCGGTGTGAGCTTGAAGTTCTGCTTTCCCGACGTCTCGATAATTATCAAAGTCAGCAACCTTGTCACTGGGAGCGCAATGCTTATATTGGGTTCCCGGAAAGTTTCTACCGATGTTTAAAAGGAACAAAAAGATCAATAAATAAAGCCATTACATTACAAGCCTTACCAGATGCTCATGAAGGGCGGATTTTGATAGGTTGAGGCTTCCTTTCAGTTTCCGGGCTGTTCAATGTGGGTTATTCTGAATTAATAACGATTTGGTCATCGTCTGTAGAGGATGGTCTGCCTGATCGCGCTTTGTTAGTAAGGTTACTGTCTCCAACTCGAAACCTCGCGAACCCTCAGGCGTATTCTAGCGGATTCTTTTTCTGCCAGAATATTCAGTAAATGGCATCACTCACACAGAGGCCTTTTCCGTGGGAGATATTGCAGCTGGCCGTAGTTGCTGCTAACGAGGTTATTGTAGTTAAGTAGGTTGTCCATTCTTCCCCGTTTATCCCGCGAGGTGGGTCCCCAATTGGCGGTATGCCTCAGCGATCCATCCCATGGGACTGCTATCTCCTCCTGTGTGGGTGGCCACGGAAGGGACCCTCCGCGCGGTTGTTTCTGTCTTCTCCTCCTTTCTTTTTTGCCTCTTGGAGATTCTTTGCGCCTTAGTAGCCCACTCAGCCGACAGTGAATTTCCAGCAGGAATGCCGAAATACAACATCCATTTACTCATGCGACATATTAAACTGAATATCACTCCTTGGATCACGTCGTATGACGTGGGTGCGGTGGTAAGACCAAGAATAGTAATCGAAACCTTGCGAAAACTTTCCGTACAGATCTTTCGGATAAACAATTATCACAGTAAGCTGCGCATATTTCTTTGGTTGCTTGTACAGTATTTTTTCCTTTATAGCGATAGAAAAGTATCAAGTGCCGAAAATGAATTTTTTAATTTTCCATTTTCAGGGGTTACAGATTCAACCCAGGTTGCAGGATCTCAAACCTTCTTCCACGAAAAGATAGCGTCAGTTGTGCTGTAAGTGAGGTTTAGTCTAATCCTATTTTTCGGACTCACTCATGTTCTAAAATAAGTCGAGAGATTAAGTACGAAAAATCGATACGAATCTGGACACCCAAATATATATGTGTACGAAAGCTTTATTGCCGTTACGTTAGTGTAAGAGCTAGAGTGGAGTTCCCAGTTGAACATTGTACAGCAACACTATCAAAGAGACAGAAGGCGTGTTCGATTGGGTCGTCGCTTTCGAATAGTTAAGTACACTTCACTTGACTTTTCAGACCGATTTAAATGTGTCCCCCCAATCCTGTCCCACGTTCCTAACATTTAAAAGTTAAGCATCCTTGGTAGTAAATCTTTTGGATTTTTTATTAGCAAGCTGCAACAATGTCGTTCCCTAAGATAGGTTAGAACTAGGGAACTGGCTCAGCTAGCATTTTAGAGGTTAGTTGTGATACATCGGATGCGACAGTGATGGCACTATCTAAAGTACAGAACACAACACTTGTCCGCGCGAGTGACTGATATGTTTTTATGATTTTATCAATCTATGGTATTAGTAGTTATTATGCCAGAGCAATATAGCCTACTTAAGTTAACCCTATAATAAGTTTTCTTCTATTCTTCTATTGCTTTCATAGAAAACAAACTAATCATTTTAAAAAATCATTGTTTTAGGAGGTTAAAATTGAAAGTTCTTCCTTTTGTTTTAATATTAATTCATGGGAAGGAAATGAGTTTGTTTCAATGCCACCATTGTTGTTTACATTAGGGTAAAGTCAAGTGCATTAGGCTTAAAAAGTCAGTCGACGTCTGGAGCAGAATTGAGTTGTCGGCTCAAGCCGGGTACGCTTAAGGCCTTAAACTCAAGTCAAAGTGGCGAAAAGAACGGTCTGAATTGACTTTCCGCTCGATTTAAGCTAAGCACATTGAGTTTATGTCCCAATCGAAGAGGCCTTGCATGTTCATCAGAAAGGAGGCTCAGCCGACCATACTAGAATTAACCACAGTCAACAAATCATCAGAGAAAACTTAGAGAGTTGCAACAAAATTCTACGGAGGAACAACAGCAACAGTCGTCTACAAACGGAAAAAGCCAACCTAATTAAACTCAGTAATCCTTCCATCAACACCCAATCGACCGGCATATATAGAACCCTGCAGCTAGCTGCTCATGAGTCGGCCAACAGTCTTCGCCCGGCGTGGCAGCCGGCCAATCATTAGCGCTGATTGGCTGCAGCTGGTTCCTCTGTTGGCAAATCCGAGGACAGCGCCAGTGCCGATCGACTCATCCAGAGTCATTTAAAGGTTTTCCAAAGCACCATCATTGAGCACTGCTCGAGCTACCATTCTGTAAACATCGAAGACTACTCATCGTCTTTGTTGTCACTACCGCCGCCTTGTGTGGATGACAGCAGAAGCGATCGAGGATAACATTGGCGATCTTCTGTGCAGCACAGGCAGCANGTTTTCCAAAGCCCCATCATTGAGCACTGCTCGAGCTACCATTCTGTAAACATCGAAGACTACTCATCGTCTTTGTTGTCACTACCGCCGCCTTGTGTGGATGACAGCAGAAGCGATCGAGGATAACATTGGCGATCTTCTGCGCAGCACAGGAAGCAACAACTGCGTAAAATGTTTTCGACAACTTGAGAATGCAAATGAATGTCTCGTTAACACTGACCTATCTGTCGTCTTTAACAAAGCCTGCATAAGAGAGGAGGTGCAGCCAAATGATGCTGTACAAATACGGTACATTAATGTAATACATACATACTGTATATGTTTATATACTCTATACCTGTCTATATGTACTGTATATTTATGTATCTAATACTGACACTGGAAATTTGTTTTACTGTAATTTGACGTATCGTTTATAAAACCGTGCAATAAATAGAAAATCGAGAAATAATGTTGGTACTGGGGAGCAGTGCGTAAAGTGACATCGCTCCTACTTTTATTTCATTCCGAGAAGATCATAAGATCCTTGCCTCGGCGTGTGAAATTTTCAAACTAATAATTATTCAGCTGTGAAATTGGCTCATTAATTATTGCACCAGCAAAGGCTTTTCTTTCCTTATTTTAGTTCCTTTGTTTCTTTATTCTCTGCATTGTCTGCCCCCGCCGGTTGTTCTATTATTACTGGACACTTTTTCTGTAAGTATATGAGCCTTTTAGAGGCTTGTTGTATCCCCTTTCCATGCATTGTTGTTTTTTCTGGTATCTCGGTATCCTACTTGTATGCTTACTGTATTCTGGAAGCGCTCGTATTATACATCAAACGGGCTATTAGATGACTAAGAATATTCTTATACGGTCTGTTAAGTGGCCTTCTGGTTCGATAAAGGTACCAAAATCCTGACCACCTAACGGCCCCAGTCTTCAAATAGTGAAAAAAAAAAAACACTATAAACACCGTGGATTTATGCATATTTGGTCTCATTTTGAAGGAAAATAAGTCTACGTTCCAACGCACGCCAACTTCTCGATAGTAAAACGGGAAAAAATTTTTTGTGCTGCCACCATCCACCTTAGTACCAGCCCCCTTACAATGAGCTTTTACCCTGCCAACCTTGTAAGTTAGGTAAGCCAGGATTGGTTCCCGTAGTGAAATATGAAGTTTAAGACATAGTGAACCCGTATAATGACCTATATTTGACATAGGACATTAGCAGAACCAGTCTTGGCCCCTAACCTGCAAGGTTCTCGGAGGGGGTGTACCTCTAGCAGGCCAATGCGACATATATATATATATACAAATATACATACTTAAATCTTCAATGAAAACATTATCGCCTCTCTCACTTGGTTCGCGTGTGACACTAAAATTTGATCGTTTCTGTCTTTTAATATTTCTTAATAATTCCTGTAAATTTTCTAAAGATCCATTCATAGTCTTTTTACTTAAGCTGCTGAAAGGCACAAAATCAAATTTAGAGACAAAGAAATAAACGTGCAAACGGATCATAACGAAATTTGGTTGCTTTCTCTTCGTCATATACCTAACAACTCATGCAAGTTTTATGAAAATCTGTCCATAAACTTTTGAGTTATTGTACAAAAAAAGAGGCAAACAAACAAACTGTTGAAAGGATCCTCACCAAAAGTTAATCATCTGTTTCTCCTACCATACCTAATAATCCCTGCCAGTCTCTGAAAGATCCGCCCGTAACGTTTTGTGTTATCTTAATTCGTGACAGACCAGCAAAAACATAACCTTCTTCGTCGAGGTAAAAAGTTATGAACGGATATTTATGAAATTTGTAGAGATTGGCAGAAATTTTAAACGGCACAAATGACCAAACTTTGGTATTGATCGGTTCTTTCGTTTGTGTGTTTGACTATTGTTTGTCAGAACATAGCTGAAGCAGTTACCGACGGATCTTCAAGAAAATTGCAGAAGCTGTTAATACTGTGAAGGGACGCTGTCGACCAAATTTTGGTGATGATAAGCAGGATATCTTAGTTTCAGAACAAGGTTGAACTTATTGTTGAACTTATTGTTAGCACTGCCTTGCATGGCGAGGGTGTAATGGTCTCGCTCCGCTATAGTTTGAGGTTGCATTGAGATCATTTTGTCAGGCCGTTCGTAAGTCCCGAAAAAGAAACTTGCTAGGCTTGACTTATTTGAAATTCCAGGAAGGTACGTCAGCTTCGACCTGTTGATGTGTGTTTCAGGCACTGACTCCTCAATCTTGAGGGTAGCATGCACCGTAACATGAAATTTTCATCAGGTAAAATGTTACCACGTTCGTCCTAACAGTCGCAACACGTCTCAAAGGGACAAATCGAAAGCTCCCGTTTGAAGGTTCGGACAAATGAAGCCTGGAAGGCTTAATTTTGGCACTCACGCGAACACGCCCTAATTTTAAGTGCACTGCTGCTTCTGAGGATTAAAACATTTGATCATTTCCCTCTAAGCCCGTGATTGTTAGATCTCAGTGAACAATAAATACTGCATATATAGCCAGGCCGTTGTCTTAGATCGGAGTTATGGATATGTTCTAAGGTGTATTACTTTACTGTCTTCGTTTCATGTTCCAACAAGTTTCTTGCGTTACAAAGTTGTACTGTGTATTCAACTCATACTCGCATGTGTGACGTCTTCAGAAAATTGAGCACCTCAAACTTTTAATTGCTTTACTTTGCAATACAAAGGGAGCAGGTCAGTCCATCTTATTGCTTTTTCTTCGGATATTGTTTCAACATCTAGCTAAACGCTATTTTTATTTTGCTTTACAAAAGTTCCAGTGTATTGAAATTTTTAACTCTTATTAGAGATTCTCAAAGTTCGTTACGCAAAGTTGGAGCAACGGCCGCTTTTCAAATCATTTTAGGTTATCAAGCTTTTCTTTGAAATTGTGGCATTTTTGAATAAAATTTAAAGATAAAAGAGAACATGTTGCCAGTTTACTCAGACGTACATGTACACACTACGATAAGCTGTAACCATTATTGATTTCTTTTCTTTAGAGCTATTCATCATGCAGGTTTGTCGTTCAGTATCATATTAGTTATAGTAATTCATTCATTTGATTATGTGGGTGTGGCTTCGAAATAGAAATGGAAAACTCACGAATTATGCAGTATGACGCATTTAACGACTGCACAGACTTTGCGTCTGCATGTCTATGCTTACCACACTCTTGACCCAATAAAGGGACGTTCAGTTCTTGCGCGGATTTCAGCTCAAGTACTTTCCATAGGTATCTTTAATACCGACTATCTCTGTGTATTAGGACCACGTGTGATCGAAATATCCGCTCGATGAGTTGATCGTGCGATTGTGTAGTGTGACCTCGGCGTTAATCTATGCATGTACACCATAAGAGAGAATTAGTATATGGTATGTCGAGAGTTATTGGTACAATGTCTACATGTAATTATTAATGAGACGATGTTGACACTATTCTCCGATGGGAGAAAGGTTGGTTACAATAATGATAAATCTTGCATTAAAATACTAAGTTGGCAACACTGGGTTGCGGTAATGTAGCTGCAAAGAAAATTTGTTTTAAGCTGGACTATGTTAGGTTAGCCGGAAGAAATTTTTCGTTATTCTACAACAGTGTAAAGGAAATATATACAAAAGCAATTGGTGGCATGTCTATTAATTACTCAAGAAGTTGGTGTTATACAATAAAAAATGCTAAATAATACATTAATCATCGAAACGTTTAAACTACTGGACAAATCGTAATATTCGACAGTAGGTAACACATTTCGTAAAATTTGAGATAGGTCCGCAAAATTACGTTCATAAATGTAGAAAGCATAAAGTCGAGACACGTAAAAGTGGCGAGTTAAATGTATAACATGTTTAACAAGTAAAACGTAACTCTCTGTCAGAAGGCACGTCTTGATTTGTATTCAGTTTACTGTCCAGCTTTGCTACGTCAAACTGTCATCATATAATGTCGCTATAAATTTAGCCCTATGCTTTACCACATGATCGTTTCACGAATGTGTACTCGCGCCAGTGGTCGTTTCGATCTTTGTTTGAGTTTTACTCATTGTAGTTTTCGTGTCGCTTTTCTATTGTTTGATATTCATTAACTAAAGCTAGACGTGGTCTTATGATGGAAGTTTCTTATTTCTATCTTTCGTGTCTTACAAAGGCTTTCGTGAATGCTCTGCGACCTCGTGCCCACCGGCCGTCGTCGGCCCCAGCTTCATGCCTCCACACGCTCCCCTTCCAGCCACATATCTAATTATTACTTACTAAACAAAATCAGTGATGTGGGCTTCTTCCGGTCCGACTGAAAACAAACTCTATCTCTTCAGGATTGCAACACCACTGGAGTGAAAGTCTCTTCAATAAATGGCTCAACAACACTGGCAGAGAAAGTAATCAATTGATGTCCTATGGCTGCGTTCCGCTGTATTACTGACTACAGTTCATATACGTTTCTCCCTCACTAAATCTCTGCATCTGTTCACCGTCTCTTAAGTTACATTAGTTTAGGGAATCTTTTCACTTCCTCGAATTTTCTACAATCTCGAAATTTTCTTCATCAGCGCGCATCGTCTCTGTAATTCAATAAAGAAACTTAGCTGGAGTCCAAACGAGCGGAAATTTTTCTCAGAGCCGACAATTTTCATGCGGACCCGGCTGGGCGGGCTCGAGATTTTCCCTTAGGTCGAAGGGAAATTGCCCCAAGACGTAGCAGAATTACCCCGAGGAAAGTGTTAGACAAGGAATGGGCCAAAATACTGCCTCTCGGGAGATTTATCTCAGCATAATCTGACGGCAAGATTGCCTCCCCGCAGAAGGATTTAAGTCCAGAGCTTTGCATGGACTGCCTGCTAGACTGATGCTTCTGTGGTGCTAATATGGGTGCACGGCTTATGCTCTACCGTATGTTATGGGGAGTAGAGACTACGCAGGTCCATTACTAACTGTTATGGGCTATGACGGATGTTGTGGAGAGCAGAGACCACGAGTCTTTGTAAAAGTTATGCGCTTACGTTTCACCGCATGTTATGAGGAGCCGTGGCTGCGCAAGTCTATGCAATACTTCAAAGGTTTAAAACCGTTTTCAGTTGCTGAAAAAGGTTCCGAAAGTTTCTAAAAGAAATGCTGCGTTTTAGGTCTCAGAGGAGCTGCATCCTGCGCCTGAATTATGCAGGCGCCTTAAAGCTCAGCTGACTGCGTTACGCCGACGCTACACACAATGTTGTAGCGTCAACGTAAACATTCGCCACAGATGCAATGTATCACGTTGCCGACGGAATTGGGACAGAATCATTTATTGGTGTATAGGAGCTCCATCTGCACGCATATAAGTTTTTTTTTTCATGTGTATTCAATGTAAATCGTGATTGTACAAGCATTGATAGAGCAAATATTTCGTTCTGTAGAGTAGAGTACCTTCCAAAACTAAGGGATAAATTTGCAAAACGGCATAAGTTTTTTAACCATGCCAGGTACTTCTTCTGCACACTATTAGCCATTAAAATATTGATTGTTGTGTTGAATTTTAGATATGTATGAAGGATAATAAAAAAGTTATGAACGAAAAGCTTTTATCTTGAAATTTATAATGTCCAAAAGTAAGGGACAAAAAAAGAAAAATTTAGTTAATTTCTTACTCAGTCCGTATTTCTTTATTTACATAGAAGACAAAGTTTCACACTGCCATTTGTAAATATTGCTGTTCGTTACATGATGGCACCACGTCAGAAAGTTGATTATATCCTGCGACAAAATGTGATCAAGTTGCACAACAATAATTTCACTATTAGAGAAATTTCTGAGAAAGTAAACCGATCGAGAAGTGTTGTGTGCAGAATAGTCAAGTCGTACGATGAAACCGGCTGCATTGGTGCCCCTAAAAAAGCAGGCAGGCCCCGTAAAACGTCAGTTAGAGAGGACAGAGTCGTCCCGCGTACGTCATTGAAGGATGGTTTTAAGTCCTCAGCTGCGATAAGTAGGGAAATAAATGATACAACTTGTATGAACGTCTCACGTCAGACCGTTTCCCGGCGCCTTCCAGACATAGGGCTATTTACAAGACGCCCACAGCAGAAACCGCGTGTGAGTGCCAAGAACAAGAACAAGAGATTAAAGTGTGCAAACAAGCATGTTAACTGGTCCCATGAAAATTGGGCTAGAGTGTGTTTCAGTGATGAAAGCAAGTTCAGTTTGTTTGGTCCTGATGGTAACAACTTTGTTAGAGGACGTGAAGATGAGAAATTAAGTGTAAAGTGTACAGAAGACTGTGAAGTTTGGCGGCGGGAGCGTGATGGTTATCGGTATGTTCTCTATTCAAGGGACATCGCCTCTCGTTCGTTTGCAAACCCGTGTGAATGCTCAGGTGTATCAAAATCTGTTGGAAGGTATTGTCGTGCCTAATATTGTAAACTCATGTGTCCCCAGCTCTATCTTCATGCAAAACAATGCCCCCTGCCACAAGGCAAAGACAGTCATGAGTTACCTTGAGCAGCAAGATCTCGAAGTTATGGATTGGCTACCACAAAGTCCTGACCTAAATCCAAGCGAGAATCTTTGGAAAACACTAGGGGTGAAAGTCATGACAAGAAACCCTATCAATGCAGAAGATCTTTGGATGAAACTTCAAGAGGAATGGGCGAAAATTACTGTTGAAGATTGTCCGAGTCTCATTCGGTCATGTAGTCCACGATGTGCAGCTGTAATCGAAAGCAAGGGACCATTCACCAAATATTGATTGTTCACCACCATTTTCTAAACATTTCTAGCAAAATATTGAGTTAAATGCATTTTTTTCTTGTTCGTCCCTTAGTTTTGGACGTTATAAATTTCAAGAGAAAAGCTTTTCGTTCATAACTTTTTTATTATCCTTCATACATGTCTCAAATTTTAACACAATAATCAACATATTACTGGCTAATAGTGTGCGTAAGAAAAAGTACCTGGCATCGATAGAAAAAAGTTATGCCGGTTTGAAAATTTGTCCCTTAGTTTTGGACAGTACTGTATTTCTGAGCTTCAATAGAAATTTATACTGTGGAATGCTATATTTTTGTTCCTTTGGTGGGACTACTTTACTGGAAGTACTGTATGCCCAACTGTTGGTTCTTCTGCACACGTGTAGGTACTTCTCTAAATGGTTGTGGATTCTTGTGAGCACTGCTGTAGGTTTTTGTCTACGTGGCTGTTATAGATACTTGTGCACGCTGCTGAAGGTACTTGTGTAGATGACTGTAGGTTTTTCTGTACATGGTTGTAGATTCTTGTATGCAAGGCTCTAGGCTGTTGTGTGCGCTCTGCTCTCCGTACTTGTATACGCGGCTGTAGGTACTTGTGTATATACTAGGTAGTTGTAGGTGCTTGTGTATACGGCTGTTGGTACTTGCGTGTATGGTTCAGCTATTTGTGGGCACGACTTTGTACGCTTGTGTACATAGCTGCAGGCGTGGTACAACTATGTAAAACTACGTATGGGAATTACCCAATTGCCGAACTAACACTATTTTCGCAAACATCATTATTTGATAGGTGAAAATAATAATCCCATCAAATAATATAACTGTTTGTTCGGAAATAGAGTTAGTTCGGCAATTGGGTAATTCCCCCAGTTATACCATGGCTGAAGATACTTGTGTGCACGGTTACAAGAACCTGTATACACGGCTAGAAGTACCCGTATACAGTGCACAGCTATAGAAGTACTTCTGTTGACTGCCACGAGTAGTTATGCTTACAGCTGCTGGTACATGTGTGCTCTGGATCCATCTTAACCCCACAGCACCGCCCCCCAAAGCCCCCTTCAGTCCCGCAATTATTCAGCGTCCGCCCAACAAATGCCGCGCGTTAGCACTGCGCTGTGAGGCAAATCTCATGCGTTGTTCCCGTAGATTTTCGTGCCCAGGAAGTTTGTTCCAAGTTGTGCCGCAAGTTACGACGTATTGCAAAGATAAATAGAAAGCCTTGAGGCAAAGTACGGACGTTCCTCGCCGGACTGTTGGCAGATTATGCAAGAAGTTCTGCTGGGCCAGGTACCAATTGCCTGCAAAATGTGGCCACTTGCTTCCATCTGTTTGAACTTGGCACACTCTTGAGCGAATGATACATTCAGGGCTGCAGGTACTCGTGTACAAGGCGGTCAGGACGTGTCTTCGCGGCTGCCTGTAATTGTGTACACGGCTGTAGGTACGTGTGTACACAGGAATCATCTTGACCCGATATGGGAAAGGGGGTTGGACAACATGATTACTAGATAGATAGATTGATAGATATATCATGTGTTTTTCCGACGCGTACACACAGAGGAATTTCTGTCGCGATAAATTATATTTGCCTTTGAATGGGCAGATCTAAACAATAATCTGATTGGAGTTTCCTTGTAAAAGATTGGTATAAACTTATCGCCACAGAGATTTTTATGTATCTAGAGGTAGGTATTCTTTTTTATTCTAGTACAAGTGGAATACTACTTCTGATAGATCATAAAACAAACAAGGCTACGTTAAGTATTACATTTATTTTCTCTGCTCGTTCTGTAAAGAAAGTACCTCATTAGTTCCCGAATTCTATGAACTAAAATTCGAATATCGATCCGTCGAACGCTATCGATCTGTTATGCCGGGGACACACTCTTCAGTCGTACGCCTAACTTATGAGCGGATGTTCAGCTCAGATGGCACGACGTCCGGTTTACACAGTACGAGTCGGTATCCAAGATACCCCTAGGAAGTGCTTAAGTGGAAGGATTTGCGAGTTGAACGTTCTCTCATAAGTTGAGCTTGCGATTGTATAGTGTAGCCTCAGCCATAGGCCACACCATACATTGACTGGACACTGAAATCGGACCTCTCGCAATTGGGCCTAGAGGCCGATTTACGTAAGCGTTGATAAAATGAGTTCTAATGATCACAGAGACCTCAAACACAGATTAATTTCTTCGTCTTACCATAAGGAATGCGTTGAAGAGCAGGGAATCTAAATTCACAATCGTGTATCTTCAATAGACGATATATATCATGCCTTCGGGCACCAAGAAAAATTGAACTTCATCATAATTTCTAGGAATATTAAAATTTTAGAGAAGAAATTAGCTTATAGATACTGCACGCAATGTACTTTAATATCACAGTCTATTGACTTTTTCCAATGACGGATTTGAAGCAATAATCTCAGATATTGATGTATGTACAGCTTTCGGTAGACTTCATCCCGATAGCCGCAACACTAGTGAGGTTAAGACAACCCCGTAATGTTGAAAAAATGAATTAAAAACACAGTAAAACTACATTGGTAGCAATGTACTAAAGGTACATATTCAACTATCAGTTAAAGATACCAAGACAGCCGGTGAATGATATTAAAACACAACAATTTAGGGCTGTACATCGTGAGTGTCAGTATCATTTCGCATAATTGTCTCTGTATACTACACTATTTCGTGGTTGCCTATGTTATATCACTTCATGGTTTCCCATATTGCATCACTTTCTGGTTGCCTGAATTAAATCACTTCATGGGTGCCTATGTTACATCCCTTCAAGGGTGCCTACATTACATCACTTCATGATTGCCAACATTATATAGTTTAATGGATGACTAGGTTTCATCACTTTATGGTGGCCTAAGGTCACATCTCAGTCAACCCATATGACTACCTAAAAAATTGTTATTATCATTATTCTGACTCAACTCCTTTTAGCTGTTATTTGGTGGAGAAACAGTAAAATTCTTCACCATCATTTTTATAGCCAGCTAATAATATTTTTTTTTGTATTAGTCATCTCTAGGTCAACCCAACAGACTCCCCGTAAAAAATTATTAACGTTGCTCAACTCCTACCACTTTTTAGGTTGACAGACATATATATATATAACTAGAAAAATAGAACCCCTCGACGATCTGCCAAGGTGGTGAAAATTCAATGTCGTCATTTTTTATGGCCAGCTAGGTCTCGTTTTCTGTCAACCCGCCAAACCTGCAAAAAATTTTGAAGATTGTTCAACTCCTTCAACCTGTTTTGGATGGACAGACAAGTATACAAATATATATATACATACTTATATCTTTAACGAAACTAGAACGCCTCTTTGAGCAAGATCATCACCCGCGGTGGGGACAAATTCAACGAAGTCATTTATGACAGCCCGCTAATCCTAGTTTCTCCTATGGATGCTGTGTCCAACAAGGCTAGCGCCGCGCTCAGCGCCCCGTGGCGTGAGAAGATCTGCCGCGGTGGCGGCAAATTCGCCCCTGTGGAGGAAACTTCAACGCCGTCATTTTTTATGGTCACCTAGGACTAGTTTTTTGGCATGGGTCACATCAAGGTCAACTCACCAAACTCCCTCAAAAAAATTATGATTGCTCAACTCCTTCGATCACTTTTTGGGTTGTCTGCGTAAAAAAGCAGTCCTAGACTTCTTGAATTATATATTTACAAACACATATACAGTAAATATACTTGAATCTTCAACGAAAACATTATTACCTCTCTCACTTCGTTCGCTTGTGATAAACATGATCACCTCTCTCGCTTCGTTTGCGGGTGATAAATGTATAATGGTACTTTAATCTTCAACGAAAACATTATCACCGCTCTTTGCTTTGCTCGAGGGTGATAAACAAACTAATAGATCATCACAAAAATTTGATCATATACTCATTGTGATATATCGGTAGGTACCAAACAACTCAAGCGAATTTCATAAAAAATGTGTCCATAGCCTAGCTTTTGATTTATGTCAATTAAGAAAAAAGAACAGACAAACAACCCAATGGAGGAGCGGATCTTCACCTAAAGTTTATCATTTCTTCCACAAAATCCCTGTAAATGTAGCTAATAAAAGTCCATGATCAATCCATTTGCGGAGGTAAAAGCCACAATTCAAGTTTACACGTTAATGAATATTTTTATGGGTTACCTGACCTGCAGAAAACAGTTTGACACTGTTGTAGCGTGATGCTCAATACAGTACCTATTTATGAAGTATGACAGAGCCAGTCTCAAAATACAGCTAATTTACAGTAAATCTGTTGAGAGTATTTTCTTCAGTTGGTAAACAATGGCTTGTATTAAAGTGGCAAATGTCAAGTAAGTAAGTACCTCTGCTGTCATCTCCACTATAGTCATGCCCACCTCTACTGCGTTGGTATTGGTCAGCCTGGAGTTTTTATTTATTTTTTCCGTAAAAAACTAATTTTGCCTTACTTCAACTTGCATGAGCTACAAAAAAGTCAATACGACCCCATTGTAATAATTAGGGTACCTAGCTCAGTGTAGCTTCGTCGGATGCTTGTTGTTCACTGATAGTCTTCCAATATCCCGTCGATTTGTGTTCTTTGCTCATATTATTGTGACTTTTATTAAAACTACTCGCCTGGTCGATCGTGGACTTAAAATAAAAATTGAAGTGAAGCGTAAAGCACGCCATAATGCTCAAGTCACTGCGAGGACTAATCACTCAAAACACCATCCACGGCTGACTTGATCGTCTGCACATCAAGACTGCCGAACACGGATCCGGACGATAAATTCCTCGCGACCACAGACTGGAGCGAGTAGGAAACACTTACTGATGTTTAGTATTGTAATATTGCTGTACTTTTGCAATGACGTCACATCCAATGATTTGACATTGCATCACGCCAGTCTCTATTTGTTGTTGTCTATCATTGCACAAACGATAGTTATCTTAAATTCTGTAAATGCTGCACAATAATTGCGTAATTGTCCCGTATTATCTCTCTTGACTGAACTTGCATCTGAAGTTTGATTCGCTAAAAACTTTAATGCATGATTTCTAAACAAAAAGTTGCTGCTGCGTGCTGTCATTATTGGCTCTGACTGCAGCTTTCTGACTAATGATGTCCATTAACCAGCTCTTCAGTGCACTTTGATCACTAGAAATAACGCATCTGCACTATCTACGTACGTTAGTATAGTTGGACGCACATCGCGCTGTTCATTCATGTTCTGTGCCAAGTCAAAAATGCTTTGAGTAGATCTGCAATTTAGTTTCAATATACTTATAAAACTGTAAAGTTATTCGTTTGATTAGCTCTGGTAAGCCCAATGATGAGTGTAGCTAAAGCGATTTTGTTCCATCAAGGGTCATTTCTTATCTCGGCATATCACCTGCGCTGTCAAAGTTGATGGGCAAGAATTGCAGCAAATTTTCCGTTGGTTTAGGAAAGAGCCGCACTTTGACAGCGAGAGGATAGCGAAAAATGAGAAAAATCACCGCTCTTCTCTCTCTGACAGCCTCCATGAGATTGAGAAAGGAATGTTTTCCTTCCCTTGAGACAAGGAAAAAGAGATTGGATCGACCG
>LQNS02276930.1:7090407-7111434 GCA_001587735.2 Parhyale hawaiensis | reverse complement strand
GGTGAGTGTAAATAGCACTGCTGTGCAGACTGTCCAGGTGAGTGTAAATAGCACTGCTGTACAGACTGCCCAGGTGAGTGTAAATAGCACTGCTGTGCAGACTGTCCAGGTGAGTGTAAACAGTCACGGAAGCATCGCGTTGTATTCTCTGTATAACTCTGGCACCGGCTCCAGGGGCCGTCTGAAGGTTTATATTTGTTGTCTTACACATTTAGTTTGCAAGTCCGCCCAAAAACCGTGCTGTCTGTAAAGAAAGTAAAACCACGAGCATCAGCTGGACTTCGATAGGTAATACAATAAAATCTAGCCTTCTGATTCTCTTCTTGATGATTATTGGTAACGTGGCACCTTATACCGAGGTCACACTAGAGTATCCACACAGACAACCTGATGCAAAGATACGAGACTCGGACGTCATTTACGCTACCGTATCTGCGTTACAGATTTTTAAGTATGTATCGAAACAACTTGCGAGGCGCTCGTCCTAGCCACCAGTTGGCTGGATGAATGCATGCATGGCCTCGGCTTAAGATTTCCCGCGTGTGTTAGAATTGCGCTTCATGTTGGACCGAAATATCCCATAATTTCGACTCCTGTCTGGGAATGAATCTCTTGGATTTGCCCGTTGGCTAGTCGTTATAGCAATGGTGCTAACAGTATTATAACTACCTGTAATAGTAATGCTAACTAAAGAAGCACTCTGAGAGGGCATACCTCCGCCAAGTAAAGCAATGTTAACGAAAAATCCAAGTGGGTTCTTAATCCAGAATATCTTTTTGATCATCAAAATTTGATTAGTTGCACCCTACGTCATTTCTTAAGCAGTTTTTGTAATTTTCTTCTAGATCCCTACTTAACTTGATGAATTATGCTCTTGCCAACAAAGAGACAACTAGAATGCCTCTTGGCGTAAGACCAGATCATCTCGGTGGGGGCAAATTTCATCGCCGTCATTTTTTATCCTAATCCAAGTTTTTTGGCATTGGTCACCGTAATCCTAGTTTTTTGGCCTAGGTCACATAGAGGACAGCCAACCAGAATCCCTGCAAAAAAAAAAATATGAACATAGCTCAACTCCTTTTACCTGATTTTGGGTGGACAGCAAATTTCATCGCCGTCAATTTTATGGCCAGCTAATCCTAGTTTTTTGGCTTGGGTCACATCGAGGGCAACCCACCAGCCTCCCTGCAAAAAATAATGAACATTACTCAACTCTTTCGACCACTTATTGGGTGGACAGACAAAGAAATATATATATGTATACAAATATATATCAATATTTCGGGAGCAACCCTTCTTTTATACAGGTCTTGTTAAAAATAACGCCATATTTATGGTTATTAATGCGTTTATTAAGCCGTTTCAGTTGGCGGATTATGTTGACAGCGGCTTGATCTTGAGTGAGATGGATGAGCTGTACGAAGTTGAGGTTCTGGTCCGGTGTGGTGCTACGCGTTTCGACCAAATATACAAATATATATTATACTTGAATCTTCAACGGAAACATTATCACCTCTCTCACTTCGGTCGCGGGTGATAAACATGTGTTAACGGACTTACAGATCATCACCAAACTCTGGTCAATGGTTACTCTTAACATTCGTTGCATTATTTTTTCATAGTTCGTTAAGATTTGTTGATAACATACCTTTTTTAGTTGTTTTATTGACAAACTGAAAAACAAATATGGAGATAAACAAACGTACGAAAAGCGCTTGGCAAAAATTTGGTCCTTTACCCCTCGTAACCTCGCCAAAATTTTCTGCAGTTTCATGATCCTTTCATAATTTTTTGAGTCGTAATGCCAGAAAAAAAAACATGTGTGGACAGCCAAACAAACGGGCGAACGAATCTTCGGTAAAACTTAATCATCTATTCCTCCTAAAGTACTTAAGAATCCTGTAAATTTCATGAAGATCCGTTCATAACTTTACGAGTTATCTAGATGACAGAGAAATAGAAAAACTCCAAGAAAAACCTAATTTCCTGGTAGAAGTAATTATATAAAACACTAACTGAAACCTATGGAAATTCCACAGAACAGAAGCAATGTTCTTCAGTGATATCTCAGTCCCGTATCATCCATGCGCAGTGTGAAATTATGTTATAAGTCAGACCACAGATCTTCTGCCTATGACCTGCAAGCAGTAGCAGCTTAACTCTAAGCTTGACTCCTGGGTTTGTTCAATCGTACAGTTGTGCCCCTTTTGTGCAATTGTAAATTTGAAATGTGCTGTTGTACATCCAGATCTGTGCAGTTGTAAATCCAGGTTTATGCAGCTGTAAATCCAGGTTTATGCAGCTGTAAATCCAGGTCTGTGCAGCTGTAAATCCAGGTTTATGCAGCTGTAAATCCAGGTCTGTGCAGCTGTAAATCCAGGTTTATGCAGCTGTAAATCCAGGTTTATGCAGCTGTAAATCCAGATCTGTGCAGTTGTAAATCCAGGTTTATGCAGCTGTAAATCCAGGTTTATGCAGCTGTAAATACAGGTCTGTGCAGCTGTAAATCCAGGTTTATGCAGCTGTAAATCCAGGTTTATGCAGCTGTAAATCCAGGTCTATGCAGGTGTAAATCCAGGTCTGTGCAGCTGTAAAAGGTCTTTCAATAGGCACGCTCGAAATTTGTAAGGTTATGGTATCGACCGCGACAGTACTTGACTCTTAGGTCCAAAAGTGGCCTCTGACGCTGGCGGGAAAAATGGGATTTTCTCAAGAGCTATTATAAGCATCTCCAGTCATGCAGGCAAGCGCCCAAGAGCGTCCCCGCCGTATCCAAGATACCTTCTCCGCTAGAAAAATGTTGGGTACCTTAGAATTTTTTTCTTCAGTATTAGATAGGGGGAAAAGAATAGCTCTTGAGAAAATCTCATTTTTCCGTTGCCGAATTTTGGCTGCCAGCGTCAGACCTAAGAGTCAAGTACTGTTGCGATCTATGGTTATAGCGACCATGCTGTTACTGGGTGGTCCCTCAGTCACGATGTGATTTGTTCTGTAGTTTTTGGCAAATCACAATTGAAGATTATACCGCTGAACAGCCAGGGCAAATTATCAAAATTAGTACTCTGTTCGACCAACGTTCCGTGCTTTGCGTGATTTTTTGTCCTCGGCACAAAAGTCCCATCGCGAGATCGTGCGATGTAACGCCTTTAGACTGCTTTCTTTGAGGCTACCTTAATTCGCGTCTATGCCAATAAACCTGAAGCAGCTGATGCCCCTCAAAGTCGACATCGCAAACATCACTCAGTAAATTCAACCAGATTTATGCGATAGTGTAATTGAAAATTGGACCTCCTGTATACGTGTGGTCCAGCGCAGCCGCGGCCGACATTTGAGCGAAGTCATAGATCATACTTAATGCCATTAAATGTCCTTACGCATGTAAAATAAATTGGGTGAATATCTCACTCACAGCCAGTTTTAATTACATTTAAAAACGAGCGTCCTGATTGAAAAACCCTTTGCATTTTGTACTTCGTTTGAACTTACATGGCTGGGGCATCACAGACATAAACATCCATAGAAGTTACTTATAGCTCACCAGAATATATTCTCATTCTCATTAACTTTATAGTTGGGGACTCGCACCAGAGTTTGTGCAGTTGTAACTTTTCCACTATACATATAATAATACACAGTTGTTGGTCGCTCTCTCTCTTGGTTGGTCCGTCTCTCCGTCACGCTGTTAAGGAATTAAATGGGAAAAAATTCATCCGCTGAGTAATAAGTTGAGATCCCATAAAATTTCAACCCTGGGAGTTACGGTGACAAATATAGCTTTCAAATTATATGGTTAAAAGTGGAAATACTGCATTTTCTGAATCTCGCTTTGCTTTGAAATGAGCGTGGTAAATAAAAGGCCGTATCTTCGATAGTGGATTTAGATCCTGTCGGGCATTAGCAATATCGCATGTTTGTTAGCTAACTTTCTTCGTAGCAGTGGGAGAGGCTCAGTCTTGGTAGGAGTTTTCATTTCTTTTGTTTCTGCATAATCCATTTAGCATATGCTTTCTTTAGCTGTATCTTTACGTTGCAATTGCAACTTCAAGCTCAACAGACGCTAGATTATATTCAGTTTACATTGCAGCCAAATTTCGACGCTTGAGGTTCAACCATCGGTGGTATCCAGGTTACGGTAAGCCCTGAGCATTTCCGGTGAATTCTTTTGACTGAACTATATTTTCTTAGCGCTGCTCAATGTTTTACCAATTCCAAAGTGATATTCGCGCCTAACTTGCAGGGGGGGATATTTTGCTCTCGCAAAACTTATGGCGGTACAACTTGCTTTTCTTTAATGGATGATCACGGCTGCAGGTATGTGACCTATTTTACAGTAAAACCTAGTCTGGAAGCAGGAACAATAAACCCCAATTACAAAATTTTGCCGTCATTTTTGACGTCTGGGTCCTCTAGTTCTTGGAATAAACCCTGCTTGACGCTTGTTGCTTCCTCCGAGGACCGCATCAAGGATACTCTAATATTCTCCTATTTTATATGAAAGCGTAATGATTGTACTAAACAAAGACAAACGAACACAGACGGGCATTTCTTCAGTGCTTTTGCGACAAAATTAGCGACAACGATGACGTCACAATCGATCGCTTGCATTAAATCGCATGGGTCGTATCCATGATACCAGTGCTATGTAGATATCTCCAGCCGCATCGAGAGACAATGATGACGTCATGACGATCGACTTGAGATGCGCTTGTGCATTGATTTTGTCTGTGATGCTAAGGAATGAAGGAACGTAGGAAGGAACTAGCACAATTACAATATGACATTAACCTGATGATAATGTTCTGCCACAGGAAGCTTCTACGGCATGCTGCTACGCATGGGACAAGTCCGGGACCGTAAGCTAGGGCGCACTGCGCCGTCCCCGCCCCGACTGTGGGCCTACAGGGACCCTGACCACACGTCGTCTGTGTACCACAGGTGAGTGCTGCACACCTCCCTCTCTGTCTCAGTGGCACTGGGCCGATGCGGTCAGTGGTTCTATTCTACCTTCTTGCTAAAATTGTCTTCGGTAGAATGCTCTTACCAAGCATCAGTATACTATATAATAATTCACGTCGTGTTTTTATTTATTTATATATTTATATCTTTCCTGTCACGCTCTGTGGGAATAAGATAGGAGAAAATTCAGATTTCAAAATGTAAAAAAGTGGGGTACCTTGCAATGTTTTTCTTCGGCGAAAAAAAAAGTTGGGTACCTTGCAATCTTTTTCTTCAGTATGAGATAGGGGAAAAATAGAACTAATAAGATAGGAGAAAATTCAGATTTCAAAATGTAAAAAAAAGTGGGGTACCTTGCAATCTTTTTCTTCGGCGAAAAAAAAGTGGGGTACCTTGCAATCTTTTTCTTCGGCGAAAAAAAAGTTGGGTACCTTGCAATCTTTTTCTTCAGTATTAGATAGGGGAAAAATAGAACTAATAAGATAGGAGAAAAATTCAGATTTCAANAAAAAAGTGGGGTACCTTGCAATCTTTTTCTTCGGCGAAAAAAAAGTTGGGTACCTTGCAATCTTTTTCTTCAGTATTAGATAGGGGAAAAATAGAACTAATAAGATAGGAGAAAAATTCAGATTTCAAAAGGCGAAAAAAAAGTTGGGTACCTTGGAATCTTTTTCTTCAGTATTAGATAGGGAAAAAATGAGGAAGCCCAAAAGACAGCGGGGGTTTTGGTGAAGTGCTAATTTTTTGCCGTCATTTACAATGACGGCACGGGCCAGTAGTCTATCTATATTATACTTAAAGTCTGTGAACCGGTCTTGCTTGCTTGTGTCTTGTTTATTTATTTGTGTTTTGTTTGACAGTTTCTTTACTTTTAGATAGGGAAGAAATTCGATGGACCTCTGGGGGTATGGCCTATGGCCTATCCTATCTGTCATATATTAGCTCTTTAATTCGATTGTATCTGTGATACGCACGTGGAACCTGCCCCTTGGTTGCAAGAACGGGCACGATAATTTAAAAGTTGCTCTGGAAAATACAACTGGAATACGTAACATATAAATCGAATTTGCTTACAGACAGCGTGTTGAATATTCGTGAGAGAAGCAAAGAAGCAGTTGATGGCGACCAGTACGGGCAGGAGTGGACGGCCGAATAATGCGTGGTCTATGACCAGCTGAATAACACCTGTTTTTTTTCCGGAAGCGAAGACAACCGTGATGACGACCCAATGGGTCACGGGCCGTGTAGTAAATACTATAATAATTACTTTTCTATATACCTATATATATATATACCCTCAGGGCATTCTGGTAGGCCGTTTCCTTGTCATAATATAGATGGACATCATTCACCATGGGCTGTCCCGAGTGCCTTCTCCGCAGGGGATGTTGCAGCTGGCCGCAGTTCCTGCTGACGAGCTTAGGTTTATAGAGTTAGGTAGGTTTTCTATACTTCCCAGTCTGTTCCGCGAGATGGGTCGGCGAATGGTGGTAAGCGACTCTTCCCATGGGACTCCTGTCTGCTCCCGTGTGGGGGCCTCGGAATGGACCCCCGCACGGGTGTCTCTTCATATTTTTTCGACTTTCGTTTGGCCCTCTGCGGCTTACCTAAATGAATTCCTTCAGCCGTGCCATGAGGGTTGGAGTTGTTTTACGCTTTGATTTCTGGCCCTGACCAGTTAAGACCCGAGAACGCACCTGAGTTCGAATATAATCTGATCGGCAGAAAAGCCGAGACAAAAATTACTGCGAATTCGGCGCGAGCTGGGTGTATTGCCCGCAGTGCTAGTAAACAATTTTCCAATACTGTTATATCTCTGCATCACTTGACTCTCTTATTTATTCAATGAAAAACACAAGAATGAACGGAAGCGTCCGCTGTCAGGATAAAGCCTGGTGTTAACGGGACAGAAACGGTTAATAAGTATTAACTAGTATCAACTATTCTGGGTAGACGGATGAGCTCCCTTCTATGCACAAGACCGGTTTGGTTACAATAACCAAAATTGATGGAGATAACCAAATTATTGGTTTGGCCATCAGATAGTCAAATTTTTAGTTAATATTGCCAATTGATTTGGTTAAATATTTTGTTTATATTGCCAAATTTTATGGTAGAAAAAGTTCGGTAAGTACTTGACTCGATTTGGTTAGTTTTACTAATTACAAAATAGCATTTGGTAGCATGCTAATGTAGCGTTATTATTTTCAAATACATCAAGTAATAGTGAACGAATAAAAATGTACCGTTAATTGAATATATTTTTTATTTTGGTATTATAACTAAAATATTTGGTTATTCTAAACGAAGCATGTCAAATAAAAAATTTTAGTTAATGTTAACTCACGGGTCCTCACCGGTCTCTGTGTGTATACACGTACCGGTACTGCTTTACCCGAATATGCAGCGTGCAGCACACGCTCCTCGTGTGTTTGTGCTGCTTTTTTTCTGCTGTGGTGGCCTAGTGGTAGACTGGCGGAGCAGTAATCTGTTCAGTCCCCATTTCGAGTCCCTGACTCGACTCTTTTTATTTCTATACACACTTCTCTTCCCTGATTGGACTTCTTGCTTACTGACATGAAAATACAACATTGAAGATATCTACAACTTCTCTTAGCATTCCCGCGCATCCAAATTGTTATGTTTTCCCCACGTCGAAATTTCAGCTGCTCTGAGTTCACGCACCAATTAAGTAGATGATAATCTGAACAAAGGCTGAGATATTCTACAGAGTACAGTAGAAATACGAAAACCAGCGAAGACCGCTAGGGTTTCTTTCCAGCCATTAGTTTTTAATTTCATACTTAAGTCCTTCCTTTATCGAAACAGCTTTTCGCTTGAGGGGAAACTAAAGGCGTCTTTGTGTGACCACCTTACGGATTATTCCGCATGATCCGTGAGTTTTTGTAACCACTTCTTGGCGTGATTCTGACTGCAATCAACCGTGATCATGTATAGGTGAAAATCGATCAAACCTTGATTTCACTAGCGGGCTGATCATGCATGATCGAAGAGTAATTCCAGCCGTTAGACCTGCAAAAATTTAAAATTTGAAATTCAAAATTCGTGATGTTTTCTTATGTTTAAGGATAAATTGGATAGTATTAATATGATTCTTTATATTATTGCCTTCCAGCATTGTAGTTTCGTTACAGCGTGAGCATACTATCGCAAAAATTGCTCAGTCACGATACTTTTCCCTTCGGCCGTCTCGTTCCCGTGACTCATTTTGCTTGAATGTTAGGCTAGGACCGTGCGTCATTGCAACTTTAAACTAACACAGAAGTAGGAGGTATTCTAAAAGCTTCACCATTGCTGCTCCAACTGCAACAAACGACTCTTGCCTCATATATTCTTTTCAGTCAGAGCCGAAGCCTAGGGCGCTGCAGCGCAATCGATTAGCTACTAAGCTGCGTTGCAATGCAACTTTGGCGTACGCGTGCCCACGCTCTTCTTTTTATGCCTGTGCATGTTTAAAATGCATTAAATACTGCTAGTTCACTTATCTTTCGTCTTCAAAATAAATAAAAATTTCAAAAAATCCATTCCATACCCTTTTTTGTGTTGATACGATTGGGATTCAAATTTTGAAATAGACATGAGACATGACGTCTCTGGTTTGTTTACAAAATCATTGGCCGTTCTTGTGCTTTTCAGTGATCAATGTAGGGGCGTAACTTGTTCCCCTCTGAGTCTGACAATATTTCGCCTACTTCGAGTGACGCGCACCGTAGGAGGAGAAGATAAGCGTACTTCTTTCGTGTTTATTGCGCGTTCACCCATTCATAGTTTCTGTAACTATAGAATAAAACCCAACAAAATTTGTACAATAAAATACTCTAAAAATTCAAATTCGTATATAAAATTCCGAAGTAATTGCACAATATTTCAAAGGATTCGTATTTGTTAAAAGAAAATAAGATTCTGTGTTCAAATAGGTTCTCTATAACGTTCTTAAAACACTTATCGGCAACAATATTCTTTCAAGGTTCATTCAGTAAAGGATTTCTATTTATTACGATCCGTCTTACCAGGGCTGAGGCACCCCGCCACACAAGCTCTCTCTCCCGTAGGTATACCACGGGAGACGAACCGAGCAGCGAGAAGAAACAGCCCGGGCAAAATGTAGGCTAACTTACCGAAATATTGGTCAAACTGGCCTGTGGGTGCCGCAACTGAAGGAACACTAACAACTAGCCCACGGTGCGGACTATACCTTAGCTCTGTTCTATCCGCAAAGGTACAACTAGAAGTGACACCTTGATCCGATTGGCTAAAATCGTGGGATAAAATATTGCGGCTACAATCACGATGATCATGATCACGGTGATTGTGATCACGAATGCGGCCACAAAAAGACGCCTAATGTGCGCGCTATTCTCGTATGTTGTTAGCTTGTTGCATACAATAAATAGGTAGGTACACGATAACTCTCTAAATTAGAAAAGGTCTCCGAACAGTGTAAACGTAGACTAATTGCCAGAACAACTTGAACGCTAGCAAACATTTTTAAACACTAACAAAAGTTTTTAAGCGCTAGCAAAAGTTTTGATGGTGCTTACAAGCATTTTAAGCGCTACAAAATCTTACAATTTCTTAAGCAGCTTAAGCAAAGTAAGCATTAAGCATTTATTTCAGCAATGTCCCAGCTCTAGTTATGAGTCACGTATCATTACTGCTAAGTGCACATCTAGAATAAATTTTCTATGCCTCATCGAAGGCCAGGAAGTGCTGCGCTGCTCAGCAGAAGTGAAGGCTGGAACGTTCATCTCTTATGTTCCTTTAAGCTGAAGGGTGCAGTGCAACCTTCGTAAGCAATTTGTAACGAGAGTATCGTCAGTGCAAAAGTATAAGAAAAGTTCTCCGCCGTCATTTTTGACAGCCGGCTACACTAATAACGTAATGCTTCTTTGGCGTTTGAACTACAGTCCACGTTCCCAGTTCAATGGACTTATAGCACACACACACACAACACAAACGCACCGAAAACGATAGTTCCCATCCTGTACAGTCGGGACGGAAAGGCATGCATAGTAAAGACTCATAATGACCACAAATCCAACATATACTGTATAAATATATATAAGGGAAATATTGTGCTTTGATCGAAGTTTTCAGTGCTGTTCGCCAGCGTACAGATGTGAGGGTTTCTTTTGCCGGCACCACATTGTACCGTCGCATGCTCAACTTAATGTGTGGATGTGCAGGTCGCACGTCGTTCATACTACTGCATCTATGATAAAGACTTTAAATATATCTCGGAAAGACGTGCGAGCTACGCATCCTCGCATCAAGTTGTGAGTGCGTATGTAGAGTGTAACTCCGTCATAACGAATGAACTTAAATGTGACAAAAAGTTTTCATTTGATCACTAGGTTCGAAGCAGCTTATAACTTTAGTAATGAAAGATGTTTAAGTTTGATTACTTCGATGGTAGCTAAGCGCCGAATTCTTTATAAATCAGTGTCTCTGTGCCCATGAGTGACCTTAAAACATTATTTACAAGTTTTATACTCTCATCCGCCACATCGCACTAAAAATTGATACCCAAAAATTTTTCATTATATTCCCTGGAAAAAATTTGCGTTTTGATAGAAGTTTTCAGATTTGCTTACTAATATATTAAAAGGTTTCTTATGGATGAAAAATTGATAAAATTTTGCAATTAAACAGATAATCTTGCAATCAAAATACCTTCGTATATTGAGACATTTGTAAATCACGTATCACGTTCTGTGGTGAAGAGATACAAAAGGACATTCGAACCTTAAGACAAGAACCAACGGAGCTGCCTGAATGCGCTAAAAGTAACATCCCTTGATATGGCGATTCCTTTTATTTTAGAGATGAGTAATTCTTTCTCAAGCCCGTCACTTCTTTTTGTTCCTTACACCGCCCACATGCGCTGTGCATCATCAGTAATTTTGTCAAAGAGTCGATTTAGTTCGCTTTGTTCTTTATCTTCTCTCTTTCGTCCTTTTTTCTTCGACTATAATATCTTTAGTGTAGAGACCAGACGGACTGAACTTCAGAATTTAACTGCAGCTCTCCACTGCTTCAATGCATTCGATGTTTATGCGTACCTTCTTCCAAGGTACCGCCATTTGTATATCTCTATTATGCCCTGAAATTCAGTATAAATGCCTTATATCAGAACCACAAAAAAGTCTTTCTCAAGCTAGTTCTCGCCAAGATTGTGGGTATGGTATTGCATTGCCAAATAGGGAAACTGGCTTACCTCAACTTTTAGCTTATTTATTAGAAGATCGAGTTGACGCTTGTCATGCTTCATCACTGACAGAATTATAATCACATATTTGAACATATAATATCATCAATGCACATTCGTTGACGTCATTTTTGACGGCCAGGAATCCTAGTAATCTTAATAATGCTAATTGGGGCCTGTCAAAATGTTTACAGACGATTCCTTCTTCATTTATTCTCGGAAACGTATCATAGCTCCGTAATGTGAAAATACAAAATTAGATTCCAGGTAACCGGACTCCAGTAACCTTCACTGTAGCTCATACGTGTACTTTACACCCACCTATAAACATATGTATATACACACCTACACCCATGGATGAATAACGTAACAGGTCAAACTCATCGCTTGACCATTTTGAGACGGTTCTGCGCATCTGCTCGTATGGCATCATGTGGAGCGATGATCGTCGGTGTTGCGCAAGTATCAATAGTGTTCCTAATTCACATATACCATCATTTCCGTTACAATGGGCTGGTGTTTGATGTTTGGCTGTTCTGAATACGGAAAAAAAGAACTTATTGAAGCTTCTTCGTTTTCTTAGCGATCCGGAGTAGCGAAAAAAAGTGGGTTTTAGCAGCAAAAGCGTATACTCAGTTTCCGCTGTAACCGGTAACATCTACTGTAATCCATGTATTTTTTGCCTCAGCAAAATGATAAACTACTACGTATTTAGTATTTATAAGTAATTCAGTTTCCCTACCAAATTTTCCCAAGTAACCACAGACAACCCTAACTTCTCTTAAAGAAGTTATGAAATTGAAATAAAATCTCTCTTATGAAGGCTGTGAACGCTTGTCTAGCAAAGTTGGCCCCAAAACTACGGTTTTTTCAAAAGCTTGAAAGAAAATGGTATAACGACGAGAAATTGTTTAATTACTAGTGAAAGGCAGCCTGCGAACGACTGAAATATATGAAATAAACTAGTAGAAACACTCCTCCGTTTGACAATTTGTTATATTTTCATGAAAAAAGCTCTTTGAAATACAAATATCACAAGTACAGTTCATAAATTTGGAGTTACAATTATTTCTAGAGCGTTTAATACTCCCCCGATAATACGTATGCAGCTGTAGTTTTTCTGTAATCCATATTCTTTAGCGGTAATTTTTGACGGCGAAGTGCCTTAGTATGCAAAATGATAATCTGATGATTATATGAAATGAGATATGTCAATACTTAGGAAGCCGTAGATATGTTATTGTAACTCATTTCTTCGTCTTTAGACCTATTTATTTTACATTTCATTGCCTTATTTCTTCCCAACGCTTTTTGCCATTTTCGCATCGCACAGTAAACAGCTGCGATCGTGCAGAAATGATTACCCTTCTTTATTCTTCATGGAAGGACACGCTCTCCGTATTTATAAAGCAAGTAACAGGCATGAATTTATTATCTCGTTTAACTATCGCTTCACCTGACGTCACAGTTGAAAAGGAGTGGGCGGGACTTAACACGCTACCTGCGCGTGAGTTAACCTGTTACGTAGTTCAACCATCCCTACACCTACAAACCCACACAGTCCCGGCGACTTTCCATTCCCAGTTTAATTCTTCCTTTTTCCTAAGCGCGACGCTTTAGAACAAAATTATTCATCTCATTCTCGATTTGCTAATTGCGTGTGCAACTCACTGCTCTCTCGCGACCGGTCTGTAGACTTTTGTTGTTTATTTTCCATACAAATGTTTTCGCTTCAGAGAATGTGGCGCATTTTTACAATTGTTGCAAGATGTGAGCGTAATTAGCTATTGGCCTTTTGTTACTTTGAAACTGGAAATTGGCGCTATTTATTCGTTACAGGCTGTATTGTTTATCTGCTTGAGTTCTTTATGCAGTGACATTCCTGCGGGGGAAAAGCTTTTGCTTTGTTGCGAGCAAGGATGGCCTGGTCTAAATAAAGTTAAGGTGTAGTTCACCGTCAAAAATGATGCCAGTTTTTTTTAAAGACAGTTACTTCAAATAAAATATCGGAGATGCTTCTTATTGTTGCAATTTTCTTTCCCGATGCAGCAGACATTTTTCCGACAGCAGAAAATGAGGAGGTAAGTGTAGTCGCATTTTTATTGCTGTTCGGTACCGCCGTATCCTGGATACGTGGAGCTGGCTAATTTCCAAATAAATGTTTCTTAATTATAATGCCCTTAGATCCGTATCGTGCATACGAAGTGTGAACAATGTTCACGTCAGGCGGTAAATTTTCTACCTACGAGCAGTAGCAACTTGAATTTGAACTTGACTCCTTATCCTGTTGATCCCTCCCCAGGTCGCATCAAGAATACTCTCATTTTCCGGTATCTAGTACTGATGAAAGCGTCACGATCGTACTAAGGAACTAACGCAGGGACAAGCAAATTATAATATAGACTAGAATGCCCGCACTGTGAAAACGAACTGCGAGGAATTTGTAAAAACCTGTCCTCACTTAACATGCTTTTGTTGCCAATGTGCTCCTGAAGGATACGCTACACAGTCGACTCTGTCATAAGAGAAAGTGCTCTCGCTTGCACTTCATTTTAGCAGTACAATCGTTCCCACTTTAAATGACAGGCTGGAAAAATCTTACATCAGCAAGCAGCAATGCATTACTGAATACTTATAAATTCCCGCTGCGTATCCTGCCTACCAGGCTATACCGAATAAGCCTTCAGCAGGTCGTAGCGTTTGCGCTGAGCGAAAACTGCTCCGTCAAAAAGGAAGATAGCAACCTGAAACTATAACGCCTCTTTCGTAAGGCCATCACCCGCGGTGAGGGCCAAATTCAACGCAGTCATTTATTATGCCAGGTAATCCTAGTTTCTCATATGGATGCTGTGTCCAACATGGTTAGGGCACAGCCCCCGTAGGATGAGATCCTTAATAATAATACAGTACAAGAAAAATTGAACAGCTCGTCAGGCCCTCGTGGCGTAAGACAATCTGCCGCGGTGGCAGCAAATTTAACGCCGTCATTTTTAATTGCCAGATAGGCCTAGTACTTTGGCATGGGTCACATCTAGGTCAACTCACCAAACTCCCTGCAAGAAATTATGAACATTGCTCGACTCCTTCTACCTGTTCTTAGATGTAGAAACAAATATATATATATATACCAACTTAACTCTTCAACGAAAACATTATCACCTCTCTCACTTCGTTCGCCAGTGATAAAAGAAATTGCGTCTACTGCCAGTGAAAAATCATCGCTACTTGTGTCCTTCGTTGAATATATACGTCGTGAACCGAGAGCAAACATGTTTCGATTTAAGAGAAAGTTATAAAAATGAGACTCCATGCCAGCGCTAAACGAAGCTGTAAATAGCTTTGTGGAGGTTTCAAGAAGTGTTTCGAGCTAGATAAAGGGATAATAATCGTATTTTTGCCGTATTCTGCAAGCTGGTCATCGATCTCCATGGAAACGCAGCCTAATTATAAATTCTGCTACCTGGCCTATTTTTCGCCCTTCTATACCTTTCTGCAACTGCGATTGAACTACCTTCATTTTGGTTTCAACACTTGTAAAACCTTTCAACAGTCGTTCGTTTCAGAATAACAATTCAGATTTTGGTTCTAACAGTCCCTTAAAACTTTTCAACAAACTGTTCGGTGCCAATAATCTGAACAAACATCAAATACAATTAAGAGCTGCTTTCAACATTCTGCAAAACGAATTAACAATCTGGACCAAGAGAACGTACGGCAGAGCAAGGCGTGGCGATAGAGTGAATCGTTTTGTAGGTAGCCTACGAGGGAGGAGTGGGACCGTCATACCCGCAATTGTGGAACACGCTGGAGTTCTGTACCACGGAATAAACCTGGAACTATAGGATACTCTTAATGGCTTTATACGAATTCTGGAACAATATCTGGAAGAGAAAAACGCGGTTATTTTCCTCCGTAACGATCCACCAGTGCACAGTACCCCAACCTTCAAGCCAAGTACCTACCACCCGGTTCTCCGTTTCTTAATCCTTTTGAGAACTGTTTCTCGGTGTTCAAGTCCCACCTGAAGCTAGTGCAGGAAAACTGTCGCCATGCCAACTCGTACATGGTTCGGGGCGTGGAGCGCACCGACATCTCCAATAAGGACTTGTCATGCGAAGCGGAATTTAGCTCAACTACTGTATATAACGTAAGCCATTTATTTACGGTTTCCATATTGGCTGAACTTGTTTATGTTTGCTCATGCAATCGTACAATTAAAGTTTGGTACGTAATATGCTAACTTATGTATTATAAAATCATATTTGTACATATTTTAATTGTTTTGTCGATTGTTGATCAAATATTTTTGATTGTTTAATGTTTCATTACCTTGTTGAAAGCCAGATATGCACATAGTTGAATGGTTTTACTGTCTAGGTTGAGTTCATTTGAAGTTTGTTGAAAGCAAACGCATGACTGGTGATGTTAGGCTCGACTGTTGAAACCAAAGTGAAGATAGTTCAATCGCAATTGCAAACATGTGTATTTCCTCAAGAGCGTGACACGAAACATACAAATATATAACCCAATATCAATACGACGTTGATTATTATATTGTTTGATGAACTGTGAAGGGCTCTTCGAATGCCATGTTTTCGCCCTCATTTGTGTCTGAGGAGCATGTCAGTAAAAATACATAAATACACAACAGGCTCAATTGCAATGTTTGGTTGAAGGAGACTCGTTGCGCGACAGTAGGATTAAGAGCGCGGTCGAAAGTAAGATTTTGAGGTTTGACTTGTCCGACTCTTCCGACAAGAGCTTTGGCTTTCTCATTTCGAGAGGTTGTTAGAACCAAACCAATTATGTTGGAAGGACTGAAAACTCCGTTTTATGGCGCAAAATAGAGTTTTTTAAGTCTCGAGTGCAGTGTGGCTGTTGATAAGTCAATGCCTGAAACCTGATTCAACGGGTCAAAGCCAACGCACCTGCCTGAAGTTCCGGATACCTTAGACCTACCTTGAATAAGTTGGAAATTCTTCTGTCGAGGTTCAAGTTTCGTGGTGCACGCCACCCATCATGTGCGTGGGTAATGCTGCTTTCCCTGATCAGCGGGAGGGCTAGTAGCGACTAGCGAGTTACACCCACATTACACGTAACCGGTTATATTTCGTGTGTCGCGTACATTTAGTTAGCAGGTATGACTCCAATCGAACACACCCTTAGTCTGCCTTCATTTATCACTTTTTCCTCGCCTTTAATCATTTCCGACGTGCTGGTCTGATTAGAACCGTCGTTCATTTTCACGAGTGCTTAATTACCCTAGAATCGAGCATAGCTCTTGCTTCAATGACAGACGAACTGTGGACGAATGATGAGAAATGCTTTGCGCAGTCTGCTGTCTCATTAATAGCATTTACTGCTATATGAGCGGGCACTGCCATGCTACTGCACTGCGTTGTCCTGGCGCTTGCTTTGATTCAAACACACCAGCGTGAGTAGAATTTCATTGATGAACCGTGTATCTGTTGCAGCCTCAGCGGAACTACGGGCAACATTTGTGTTGTGAGTAATACAGAATTCGAAGGCTGTATGCATATGTTTCGTGTCCTCTCTACAATCTCTCAGCAAGGGCTAGGCAATAACGTATTTAGCAGCACATTCTCAGGACACTTAACTTACGTGTTTACATCGGCGCGAAACCCTTGCAAAATTTGAAGCCGCCGCGGCGCCGCGCAGGAGACGAAATACAGTTTCAGCTTCTGCGGCGGCGCTGTTGTTGGGTAGGGGTTCGAGCCTGTAACTCTACTGCAACTTCTCACCAAAATAGTAACAACACGGCGCCAACTAGCAGGGGAGGGGGGGGGGTATTTCAAGCCCGCTCGTAGCTTGGCTTTTCGTTTCTAAGTCAAAAGAAAGAAAAAATCATCCGAGCACACCTGCCTGTGCGCCGACCTTAAATGCCTGCCTTAGCGTTCTGGTGCAGCACGGAAAATATAATTTTGTGCATGCTACGCCAGTGCACATATATCCCGTCGATGCACGGGAAGGCGTGTTGGTTTTGGGGACAACAATTCTCTTAGTGATTCGTTTTGAAAATCGCGACGAACAATCAAATAACAGGTACATTTTTTACTTTGCAAACGAAGCTCTTCGAAGAGTTGCGGGCCTTTCTACTCTCATGGGCATATCCAACAAAAGTGCTCGTTTATTAAGAAATACAAAAACAAGTTAATCATGTGCCCTGAGCCTCATTAGTTAGATGTGAAAAACAAGCAGCTCTTGATAAATTTTCTTTACTTAAGAGAATTTCATCAAAATATTTCTCAGCATATCCTTCGTTTCTTCAGACTTGAATATGAGACATCTTCGTGTCTACTTGCATGGGATCCTGTGTTTCTGTAGTGCTTTTTGTTATTAATTCAGTTGTATTAATAATAAGAGGTGAACGCTTATGGTCAGGTACGGTAGTAAGGAAAACACCCGTAGATGGCTGATCTTCGCCTCTTCGTACTCTACAATGAGAAAACTGTTGTCCCCACTCCATCGCACGTCTCCCCGGGCACTGGCTGGGGAAGCCTGCTAGGTATTGCGTGCTCGTGGAGCACGCAATTTTTAGTTTTTTTTTTATGCTACACGCCTAGTCAGATATTTCCTGCCGGTGCACAGTTAGCCGTGCTGGTTTTATGACAATATTTATCACAGGGCCAGCGGTTAGACAGGCTTGACACGCAAGGTTATTTATACGAGCAAGTAAAATATACCTACTGTTGAAGAAAAGAATTCCGTTACGAACGAATGACGTTATGCCTCATTTTTGTATTACCTCGCGGATATTTGTATCATATTACATATATTTATATCAACTCACGGGTATTTCCATCATTCCATATCATAGATGTTTGTATCATTCCACAAATATTTGTATCATCTCGTGGGTATTTTTATCATCTCACAGATATTTGTATCTCACGAATATTTGTGTCATCTCATGGATATTTCTATCATTTCACGAATATTTGTATCATCTTACGGCTATTTGTATCATTTCACGAATATTTGTATCTTCTCATCGATATTCGTATCATCTCACGGACGTTTGTATCGTCTCACGGGTATTTCTATCATCTCACCGATATTTGTATCTCACGGATATTTCTATCATCTCACCGATGTTTGTATCTTACGGATAGGTACTCCTGTATCTTCTCACAGATATTTGTATCTCACGGATATTTCCCATTTTGTCAACAGGGCAGAAGCCCGCGGGGCGCAGCAGACCCGCTGGAAGCCCACATTTGACGTCTACAAGCCTCCTCGATTGCGCTACAACTCCAAGCACAAGTCCAGCTACGTCCACAAATCTAAGCCCAATCTCAGCGTAAAAGATATTTCGACTACTCCTCGCCTCCCAGAAGTGTCGACTACCGATAGTATTGGTACGAATAATATGCAATTTAAACCGCAAGTTGAAACTCCCGGTCCTGTGACAGTTGTAGATTTTGATGACAACGGGTCGATAGATCCACCTGATGTAAGTCAAGTGGCTGCAATCGGTAATGATGCACATGAAGAATTAGCTGATTCGAGTAAATATAATACTGGTGGTCTTGGAAACTTGAAAATCGACCGAGAACAGTTTGCCGCATCGAGTGTTTCTGAAGGAAAACTTCCAGACTCCAATATTTCTCGAGAAGAATCTGACAATTCTACTGGTGGTCTCGAGAAGCCTGTCGATGCGACTGTTGCTTCAGGAAACGTTTCAGACTCCAATTATGCTCGGGAAAAGGTTCGAGAACAAGTTAGGGACTCAAGTGCTGCAGCTAATGAGTTTTCAAATTTGAGTGATGCTCAGCATAATTTGGCAGGGACGGCGACGGCCGATCTCTCTGCTGCGGACTTTCTGGCTTCGGAGAACTCTGTCAGCCTATCGTCCATGGTCGAAGTTACTTCGCAGGAAGCGACATCTCCTGATGTCTTTGCTACGCCAGGATCGTCTACCGTAATTGTACCTACAAGAGTATCGGAGAAAGTATCCGAATCTGTGAACTATAACAAAGTGGTGAACGGTAGACGCCAAGAACCGGTGCAGCAGCCCACCCTCGGTCCCGACGATGTCCAGAAACGCGACAATTTTTACGATAAATTTACCGCACATGAGATACCGCCAGGTACTGATGCTGTGGTCCCTACAGATGGGACAAAAGTTTCACCTAACTTAGCAGATAAAATTGAATTCCAATTTGCTTCTCAGGAGAAAGGCAATGCACCTACAGAACATACCGTCGGTAATGATTATAGGGAACCGGCTCAGGACCTGGAGTCTAAGTCAGAAAATTTGCTGGCTAGTGAAAGCGAACTACAAATGCAGACCTCCGGTGACCATTTGCAGACGGAGCAGCTCTTGTATCTCCAAGAACTCAAAGAAAATCAGCAGCATCTCATCATGACCAAAAACAGAAATTTCACCGCTTCAGCCCCAACGCGCGCCGGTTTGGCCCAAGATGGATCGATTCATCCAAGTACGACGACAGCCAAACGAAAGCAGAATTTCAACATTCCTCAGAGTTTCGTCAATTACGGAATTGTTTCAAGCACTGGCAGTGATGACATAGGAAATCAACACTTGTATCCGAGGGAGCATCTGCGAGACAGAGCTGATCAGCAGAAACAGATAGAGCAGCTGGTCCTGCAGAGACAGAAAATTGCCCTGCAGCATCTGCAGCGCAAAGTTGATGAGCCGAGCGTCTTCGCCGAGATGTCTCAGCCTTACTTCATCAATAAGTGAGCAACTTCCTAGTACTTACGCTTTATTGCTTCTAGGTGGAAGAGTTGCATCTAGGCCAGGGTGGCTTCACCCGACATTCTTTTGTTTCCTGTATTTGATACTTCTCCAGCGTTCGAATGCGTTGTTGTGTCCATGCAAATGGAGAAAAAGTATACGCAACTTATGAGTTCTAATTTGCAAAGATATCCAAAAGTTTTCTGTAGGCCAGCGAACTGGTTTGACAGCTAACATTTTAGTAATCTTTTACTGTACACATTAAGCAACGTGTTATCCCACAACTAACACGCATACCTTCCACCTGCGGTACATAGCTGCCTTGGTTTGTTTCTGCAGCACGGCTACTGCACGTTTTTCTGTTGGTGCACGTCAAGGCGTGCTAGATTTGGGACAGTACAGTTCGCAGTGCACACAATTGTGTTTATCAGCGCGCAATGAACTTGAATCCATGCGGCTATTCTCAGCCCGTTGCTATGTCCTGGATCAATGACAAACAGTTCCTGACCTGTCAAACTTCGATGTCTCAATTTTACCGCCCAATCGGACGGTTCCTTAATACAGTCTTTGCCATAGCAATATCGTACGTAGATACCATACGCTGCGTACACTGCGTACTGAAGGGCTGCTTATCAGCTCGCAACGAAAGAGAATTCTCTCAGTCATGATTTAGGATCATCAATAATATTATTCACTGAGCCAGCACCCTTTGCGACCGCTGCACAGGCAGGCGTGCTGGATTGGGGACAGCACGGCTCTCAGTGCCAAGTAGAGTTTTGCTGCATTAAACTCGGCTTTACGGTGTCGAAGTTTCTCACAGCAATCCGGAATTCAAGCTTCCATCAAATAGAATTCAATATCATAATACAGTGTTCAATACCATAAAATCCTAATAGAGTGACGTAATTTTAGTACATTAAAAAACCTAATTAGTACTGCAAGTGCCTATTTGTTACTTAATACGTTAATATCATGCCTGCCATTGTGTACGTAATTTTGTAATTGTTTTTTCCTCAACAGCAATTACCGGAAGGTAACGAGCGGAAAGCTGCATCCGCAAGAGTCCGGCAGGCAACAAACTGCGGAAATTACGGACAACAACGTGGACAGTCCGGCAACA
>LQNS02276930.1:7067130-7079219 GCA_001587735.2 Parhyale hawaiensis | reverse complement strand
CCCTCTGCGCGCTACTGATCGCAACCTCTAAAATGGTAACCGAAACGCGAATACTGTCGGCGGTTCTTGATTGCGAGCCGACAGCGCCATTTGTTGCTCAGCGCTGTAAGCTCAACCGTAAACAATAGCAAAGTTATATTGAGGATCGTATCTTCTCGTCCGGAATTTTGCTCGTACATTTTTACAGTTCTTTTTAGTCCCTACATTTGCAATGGAGGTTTCTCAAAGGTTACCGGTGTTGCCATCGTCGTTACCTCTTTTCGCGTTGCGATTACAACTCAATTTTTGAGCTTCTGGGTCGCCGGCTCAGCGCAGGTAACCCTGGGGCTGTGATCACAACACGCCTCTGGATCCTCCCCTCGGCCGTGTAGTGCCTGACTACCATCATGGCTGCGGGGGGTTTCCATGGCAACAAATTGAATGGCAACAGCAGTGCAACGCTTGCCGTGCTTCAGGTAACGCTGCGGAGTTTTGTTTCCCATCACAGTGCTCACTTTTTTTTTAAATTACACATCTTTATTATTTTTTTTTTTCACTTGTGAAATTCTTGCGCAGCCGCTTCAAATCAATCCTGCAGAGCTAGAGTTAGTTTTGGACCGTCTCAAGTGCACTAGTTTGCTTTTAATGGCTGAAACTACCTCTAAAGTGGTGAGTTGAACGCTCAAAATTGAAGTCCCTCACAAGTTAATCTTATCGCTCAAAGTGGGAGAAGCGAACACGTTTTTAGTTCTGTGTTATGATGAAGCGGTCTGTGACTCTGTGGCTTGCTCAAATGCAGTTAATTTTACTTTTTCAGTTTATTTCTATCAGTTTTTTTCTTGTATCTCTCTCATTTTCATGTTATTAGTGCATTCCTGCTAAATCTTTTTTTTCTTAGTCTCTTTTTATTATATGTAAAAATTTTCTCACTTTTTTACTTTTGAGTATCCTTCTGCTTGTATTTCTGTTTCCTTTTTAGTTTCCAGTGCATTCCTCCTTGTGCTTTTCGTGTTTGTCTCTTTTCCCGTTACCTGTTAGCTATTTCACGAGAAGTGACGTGCCAGGCTGGTCCCACGTTAATGTTAACGTGGTTCCAAGGTGGTAGCTGTGCCACATGGAGCCAATGTGGCTGCCACGTGGCTAAAAAACGTGAGCGCTTCTGTGACGGCAGCTCCGCGTCGTTTCCGCATGACGATTTGAGCTATAACAAGTGTCCAGTTGGGTCTGTATAGTAGCTTCATGGGGTCCAGCTGAAAACGAGGTACTGTACTCGTACTCTTGACACAATTTAACAACAAATATGCTTCAAAGGCAGCAAATATAGAAAGAAGCATAAATTTGACGCGGAAAAGACAGACGTCTCATAATCTGTCACAGACATAAGAATCTTATTGATTAAAAAACAGTTTTTCCATAGCTACCGTAGAAGTTCCGTGAACTCCATTCACACGCAGTAAGTTAATACGTACAAGAGGGAAAACATAGGTAGGCCGAAGAAAACCTACTTCTGTCAATACCAGGCCTCCGGTTCAATTCTAACTTTGAAGTTCTTCGTGAATTGATCTCTGGGATTGCCGGCACATCCTACGCACGATCCCAATCTTGTTTTTGAAAGAAAAGTTCAAAAAACACCGCTAGCCGTAGCTTCCGCTTCCTAAACCCATTAGCGGAAAAGGGGACAGAAATTGTTTCGGGCTTTTTAAAACTAAAAAAAGCGCAAACATTGAATTGTGATGAAACATTGTGGAAACTGAATGTAGTGCTCTTTTATTTAGATTTTTCCTTTTTTTATTTCCATTACGTTACTATAGGCTAATGAAAGCCCTTTAAAATGCGAGTAGTGTTCAAAACTGTATGGTGCTTGCCTTTTAGAAATGCATATATATATATATATACTAGTGGCCCATGCCGTCATTATAAATGACGGCAAAAAAATTAATACTACTCCAAAACCCCCGCCGTCTTTTGGGCTTCCTCATTTTTCCCCTATCTAATACTGAAGAAAAAGATTCCAAGGTACTCAAATTTTTTTTTCGCCGTTTGAAATCTGAATTTTCTCCTATCTTATTAGTTGTATTTTTCCCCTATCTAATACTGAAGAAAAATTGCAAGGTACCCAACTTTTTTTTCGCCGAAAAAAAATTGCAAGGATGGGGTGAAAAAAAATGTAAAACTTTAGACTTAAAAGAGGATAGAATAAGGGTATCTCGCACTGTCCTTTCTATATTATGTATAAATAAATAAATAAATAAAAACACGACGTGAATTATTATTATATAGTATACTGATAGCGGAAGGCTAGCGACTGTTGATGTCTGTGACACTGAAAGAAAAGAAAACGAATATCAATATATTTTCTCGTCTGGATACTGTGCCTAATATGAAGGCCGCAGCACCCTGATGTATTCTGTAAAAATTAGGGCTGACAAGGAGAGAAAACTCACAGTTGGCCTGAAGATTTACCAAGACTTGTGGACAAGTCAGTGTGCAAACGTTAGTTATCAAAGACATAAGGTAGTAACTTGAATCACCAGTCAGGCAGGTTAGCTCTTGTGGTTCTTGACTTGCTTAGTCAGCATTTGATGTCTGTGAGCTGTTGCGGGAGTACTGACCCTAGCCTGAAGTGAGGCGGATCGGGGGGGGGGGGCGGCGCAGATCATTGCATAAGAGCCTTCTGTCGCTGTCACCTTAGCTCTTAACGATCTATAGTCGGCTGCAGCCGTACACTCTTCTGAGATCAGTTGTCATATATCTGCAGCAGTGCGTGTAGGTTTTCCACTGTGGGTGCGGTCAAGTTTGCTCTACCTTTACATACATATATATATATATATATAATATTAGAACTATTTGGCTTATTTTAATTAACAAGACTATTAAACTTTTACGTTTTAACTAACATACATATATTTCGGTACGACATAATTGTGAAATCCTATCACAGAGTTAACCCGCGTTGTGGAGACATTTGCTGTACTTTGAAAACTCAGTACGCTTTCTTCTGACTTTACCATATTGTGGCTGTGTATATGTAATTTCAAAAGTCTTCAGTCAAATTTGAGAACAAGTGCTGAGAAACCCAGAACATTATCAAAACTAAAATAGTTTTACTTGTTATAGGTTGTACTTTAATTTTGTGCGAAAAATCCAGCTGTAAGAAGAATGGGTCGGCAGTGTAAATATTTGAATAGATGGATAAAAAAAATTGGTCTCACTCTCCACATAGTGAAGCTTTGCAGCTCTTAATACTATTACAAAGCCTGCAGGATATCAACAGCTAATAGCAATAGCTCAGTGTGAACCAAAGCCTTGGGTTTGTCTTGTCTCAGAGAATGGTCGGTCCATCTGTTGCACAGCATCCAATTTAAACTGTTGTTATCCCCCATGCCTCATGAAATGAAACACAACAATAAATACCCACTACCTGTTGTTTATTTGTCTTTTTTGTTTCATTCGAAGAGTCTGCATGTAGATATGAAAGAGTATAGCCTGTTTATTAGAAACTTGGACACGGTGTGGTATTCATTGTCGAATCGGCCGTATAGACTTAGAAGCATTCAAGTCAACACTGAAGTGCGTTTTGGGAGGTAACGTTCCGGCCGTCCTGGGGTTGCAGCTTCTTTTGCGTTCCCTAGCGGGATATTATAAACAGTTATCCGATGGTCATAGGAAGTGGCATCAGATGATAGCAGATGATCGCATACAAATTTTCGATTGGGTGCTGTCCCGTCCCTGGACGCCCGAGCACGTTGTGTTAATAATTCCATACCGGTTCCATTGATGGGCTCGTGGCCTCCCGAAAAAAATGCTTATTTTTGCTGTAAATTTTGTCAACACACGGGACGTTGGTAAAAAAATTCTCTGACGAAGTGGAGCCAGCGCCTCCTCACGCTGTTTTTTGAGACCAAAGATCGAACTGGCGCGAGCGTTGCGGCTTCTGCAGCAAAAAAACCGTGACCACTGCAATAACTGCTGAAGTGTTGTCCATGCAGTTTTTGTGCCGCCATTTTTGGCGGTGGGTTAAGCTAGTCATGTTGTATTTCCTTCGTGAACTTGAAGTGCTTTGCCGTGTTAAGTGAAACATTCCTCTGCGCTCTAATTTCAATTTTATTGCCTCCGTCGAGAATGTTGTGTTTTTTTCGGTGTTTGTATGTTTGTCTGCCACCAAGCTAACTCAAAAAGCTACGGACGGATCTCTAAGATATTAAAGGGAATTTTAGGTTTGTTAGGAGGAACTGATGATTTACTTTTTTGATGAAGATCTGTTCAACCATTTGTTTGAATGTTCGTCGGCTTGTTTTTTCTTAACAACATAACTCAAACAGTTGTCATCGGGTATTCAAGAAATTTTCAGGAATTTGTAGGAATGTTACGAAGAGCAACTGACCAAATTTTTGTGATGATCTCGATGCTTATTTTTATGCTGGGCAATAACACAACACGAAAAGTTATGGACGAATCTTACTGAAATTGGCATAGAAATTTTAAAAGACAGAAATGATAAAATTTTGGTGATGATCCGGTGGTTCGTTGTATATTTGACTAGATGCTCGTCTTAGTGTTGTCAGACAAAAATAAAGTCCTGCTTTCAGGTCCAATTTGAGTTTCTGGTTAACCTTGCCCTGCTTGGCGGAGGTATGCGCCCTCAGAGTGCTTCCGTAGTTGTAATATAATTAATACTCAGGCGGCTTGAGCATCCCTTTGCTAATTACGTGTCGGGGAAAACATCCCTATTATTATGAGATTAACCAACTGAACGGCTGCCTACACTGAAGAGAAGAGTGTTCTCGCAAGACCAGCACACCTTCCTGTGCCCTAACGAGAAATAACTGTCAAGGCGGGCTCACGCAGCTCCGCGACTGCAGACTGTTCCGTCGGTGCACGTAATGGAACAGCATTCTTGTCAGTGTTGTTGGTGAATTGTGTTAGTATTACGACTTTCCGTCATGTAGTTCTTTTGATCGTGCCCAATGCAAAAGGATCATAGCCTGACAAACGGATCGTTTTTGTCAAATTCAACTCTCCCTCTGTTATTGTGGCCCTCAACTGCCAATCACAATACAGAAAAACCCAACTTTTTCGACAATTTCTTCAGTTCCCGCAGTTGAAGGACTTCCACTGCGAGGTTCATCTTCAGTCGAGTCTCGGGTTTTTGAGAATCCGGTAAACCAACTGAAAACATGGGCTCTTTGTAAAACACGGTCTCGCTAGGCCTATCGAAAGTATTAACACTTTCAGTCGCACTGTGTCCGAGTCTGGAACATAACTTGAAGGTGCACTTTTGCTCGAAATGGTTGTAATTCATTTTCAAAACTCGGTCACAACAACGGTTACCGAAATCCATTACTATGGAGCACCCGTTGCTTGCAGATTTCAAACTCGCACTGACGATACATCAGCGGCTGGCTGGCCTGCTTCTATCCAAACGGCATGCCACCAGTGTTGCCAGATCCACCTCACGGTTGCCAGTCTCATCACGGTACTTGTTGACACTTTGTATATGTTTCTTATAATTTGGAAATGGGTTCGTTCACACATAGCGCATTGACACTGGTTGGTAGTAGCAGCACTGATGATATTCGTACGAAAGCTGCTATTCTGTTAAGACCTTCTTGCCTAACGTATACGTTTAGAATCATGGAAAGAGCGCCATTCTGATGTGAGAGCAAATATTAATTTCTTGACAAAAGTCGAAAAGCGTTGCAGCAATAGTTTCTAGACGGGCAAAGCGGTTGACAGTAAGACGGGTGCGTCTAAAAGATGACTCAATTAAATTCAAGGGAGGCCATCAACTTGATCAGCGACGTACGTGTGTAGCTGCCCGGCACCACATTTCATGGGACGTAGCTCTGTACATCGCATATAATATCTACATAGGTACTTATATTTCGGCTATTCGTAATAGGTGTTGGATACATGTTTTTTCTTGCAATGATAAAAGGAATAGTTTATCTCCCACGTCATCGATATTTTATGTTAACTTCACAAGGTTGGCAGTTTATGAGGATATAAACCGCGTGTTATTTTTTTTTTTGTGTATGTGTTATCTGAAAAGCTTGAGTTGTTTTGAATGTGAAACGATTTGACTAAAAAAATAATTTGAAAGCTTACAGAATGCATTATTGTTTTTCATCTTAAGTTAAAATCCTGGTAGATTAGATCAGATGCGGTACTGGATAATGAACTGACTATTAGCCCTACCCCTTAGAGGTAATTATTTTCTGGTTCGATTTCCGTTGCGCTACAAGCAGTAGTGACAGTATACTGGAAGTAGTACTAAAGTGCGTGTCACGCTTTGTTGCAGATTGACTAAAGAAAATTAGTTTGAAGACACAATACCAAAGTGATATTCAATACTTGGAAGACTTCCACTAAAGTCTATGTAGTTATACATAGTCAAGAAGATGGATGCAGTGAACGCCGAGTTATGTGACTTTATTTAGTTTGACCCAATTTTTAACGTGTCAAGCTTTATTGCAGATAGCTAAAATGTTCAAGTTAGGCGAAAAAAACTAGCTATATTCCTTGTACCGACGTATAAATCAAACAGTGAAACGGAGAAAACAATTGGGACATGACATACATTTGCCAACAGCACGCTATGTGACGACTTACTACTTTATTTGTCAATGTGCTGTCCTTGTTTTGAAATGACTTTGAATAGTGTATCGTCCATTGAATCTGCCAGCCCATGAATCTCAGCAGATGTTATCGACCTAGCAGTGTCTTGAATTTTCTGTCAGAGAGTTTCCTGCTATGTATACTGAATATCTTTCTCATACACCTTCCTCTTCAAGATGGACCACAGATGTTCGATGGGATGAAATTAGGAGAAGCAGGGGACCATGCCTTATGAGATGTGTCTCTTTGAGGCCTAAGACTAGTCAGGAACCCTGTTGTGGCCTTGGCGGAATACTATGTCGCTTTATCATGCATGAACATCCGCTGACGTCGGCGTACGAGTGGCAGGTCTTGAAACCATGGCCTCAAATGCTCTTCCAGAAATCGGCAGTAGGTGTTGCTGGTAATTTTAACATCTACATGCACTCGAAATGGTCCTACAATCAAACAGCCGATGATACCTGCCCATTACTCCACCCCACCCTGCTGATGCCGAAGTTGAGTAGGATGAAGTCCTCCAAAAGGTAGCCAAAGCTTGGCACGCCGGTTCTATCTAAGGTAGCTCGAGCCTTAGTCGTGAAAAGGAAATCGCGGAAGTCTGTCTTCGTGTATTTCTTTGCCCATGCGATGCCTTTCTCTTTGTGAGACCTTTTCAGGAGGGGTATGGGGATGGTTTCGCATTTTTGCCATCTCTTTGAGAATCCTGCATCGGGTACTTTTCGACACAGGTCCAATCCCAGCCCCTTCAAAAAGGCAGCACTGGTTGCTCTGGATTTCATGCAAACTGCCTACGAATTCTCCGCATATCCCTCATGGTTATCGTTTATCCTTGCCCTTCCTGACCTGATGACAGGGTTCTTCACTTGGGACTTCAATGTCCTTGGGTTACGTCCAGTTCTCTGGTTAACTCCACCTTCACCCTTGGACAGTCCGCTCCTTTGCAGTTGTCAATCGTCGTTGATTCTGTATCTTGTCACACTGGCAATAAAGTGTGGCACGTTAGATTTTGGGTCAAAATACATAAAGTCACATTATTCAGCGTTTACTGCATCAATCTTCGTGAAAATGCATCACTAGACTGACTTTAGTGGAAACCTTCCTTATGCTGAATATCACGTTGGCCTTATGTCTTAAAACTTAAATTATATTTGGAAAATTAACCTGCAATGCAGCGTGGTACGCACTTTAGTATTTTGTACCCGTGGTGGTACTGGTAATCCTTATAAAACGCTTCGTGTATTTATTTATTTCGTGTCCGCTCTGAACGAAAGAGGCGAAAAATAGGCCAGGTTGTAGATTTTGTTATTGAGTTACGATTTATAGAGATCGATGACCAGGTTGCAGAAGATGGCGAAACCCTTTTTCTGAATGCACTTCTTTCGTGAAACTTTTTTTGCAATCGGAATAATTTATAGGGTGGGTCATAGGCAAGGTACCTTTTTAAAAAATTATAATAATAAAACTAAAAATGGTAAAGCGATTTGGTTTTCCGCAAATGAAAGAAGAGGTTTTACACTTTTATATTAGAATATTGCAACACATTTAGGCATGGAAAACAATATCCTTTAAATGACTTCCATTGGCCAAGCAATCGCGAGCTCTTGCAACGGTGCTGTTCATTACTTTCTCTAAAGTCGCTGTTGAAATGTTGTTGATCTCCTGGTTGATGTTTCTTTTCAGCTGCTGCAAGGTTTCAAGCATATCAGCGTAGACTCTTGCCTTTAAGTATCCCAAGAGAAAGAAAGCAGGAGCTCATAAATCTGGAGATCGAGGGGACCACAATATGTCGCCAAAATGAGAAATCAATCTGTTTGGGAAAATTGTCTTCAACATTTGAATTGTTGCTCCTGCTGTATGCGCTGTAGCTCCATCTTGTTGGAAAAATGTATTTTCTGTGTTGCTGTCTACAATTTCAGGTAACAAGTATTCTTGAATCATCTGTCTGTAGCGGTCTCCATTTACACAAATTGTATCACCGTTAGCATTTAAAAAACGTGTTCCAATCATCCTCGAAGACGTGATGCCACACCATAGTGCTACTTTAGCTGAGTAAAGTGGACGTTCATGAAGCAGCTTTAGATTTTCAGGCGCCCAAAATCTACCAATTTTGTTGATTACCAAAACCATCGAGGTGAAAATTTTCGATTCATCGGTCATGATTAGATTCTTCACAAACTCTTCATTTTCTGCCAGCTGCAAAAACCTATTGGCAAAATCTAACCACTTTTGGTAGTCCAAAGGTTGGATATTTCGTGTTATTTGAATTTTATATGGATGATACTTTAAATCATTTGCCAAAATCCGTCGCAGTGAAGTACGTGATATTTCCAGTTGAGTTGAACGTATCCTAGTCGACGTTTTTGGCCGATCAGCAACACTCGTTGCAACAAGTTGGATTGTAGCATCATTTCATACGGTCCGTGGTCTGCCACTACGTTGTTGGTCTGTTGTCCCGCTATCTCGAAATTTCAATACCAGTAATCTTATGCACTTCTTCGAAAGACTTCTTCCAATACCAGCAATGTTCCTACCTATCCTCTGAACTGCAGTAACCGAACAATTACTTCGGAAGTAAAGTTCCACGATTCTTGCTCGTTGTTGCACTGTGAGTAACAATTTATTTTGAGAGAGGGATACTTTATGGATTTCTACAGCAGTATGTTGCATTGTCGGTTGACTGGATGCAGTAGTAAAAAAAACCTTTAAAATCTCCTTTCATTTGCAAAAAACCAAATCGCTAAACCAAATCGCTTTACCATTTTTAGTTTTAATATAATAGTTAATTTTTTAAAAAGGTACAGTACTTATGGCCCACCCTCTATATGCAGCTTCTGGAGTCCGATTCTATAATTTTTTTTCTCTCAGGTCACAACGTATAAATTCGGCAGATAATCAACGGAGCGCTCACAATGCAATGATTTTTCTCGGGCAGTAGACCATTATTTCTTCTAGCTTACTGTCTTTCTCTGACGAAGCAGTTTTCTCATCATAAGCCAAAATTTCAGCACCTCAAAGAAGCAGACAGCTATTTGAGTTTTGAAGACGGTACGGCATCATGGCTACGGTGCGCTCACATTGCACATAAGCTAACTGGGGTCCCATCCAAGTTTATAACAGTGTTTTACTCAGCATTTTACTTTTGCCTCTCACTATGGAAGTTGGGAGACTTGCCGTATGCCGTATGTTCGTACCCTCCCTACTGGAGGGTAGGGAACGTGAAAGAAGAACGACACTACTACAGTCTCGAGAACAAAGCCGTGCTAACAATGGAGAAGGATAAGCGCCCATGCTACACAATGTCAAGAAAGACTTGAAGCAGGTTATATGAGGGAGTAAGAGCTGCTGATAAGTGTGAGCGGGAAAATGTGGAAACGGCAAGTTTGAGAAGATAAGACTTAAGGATGCGAGCACGATAAAGGATCAATGAAGAAATGAAGAAGTAAGTCAGAGAAGAGAAGATTCCGCACCGGCCTATATATAGGTATTAAGCACAAATTTTGATTACTGCGTGAATTGTTTTCACGCATGGACTAGTGAATACTAATTCCAGGAATATACCAGAAAGTATCTCTGTAGCTAATTACATAAATAGCTGGCTAATTTATATAAAACGGACATTTTTCGGGAATCCACCCAGTATACGGTAAATGAGAACATAAAAGCAGTCTTTTTTTCGAGTAGTAGTTGAACAGTAATAGTGAAAGTACCAATAGAAGACTGGTGCACGTACTCCTCACTATAGATTTCATTCGTTTTATACATTTTTTTGAAATTCAATATTTTTAGTGCTACATGTTCCATAGCCTATATAATATCTACACATACATATATACCTGTGAGTCGAGAGTACCGTTCATAATTGGAATACTTGGAACTCAAAATTTTGAAGAAACACTGTATAAACTATATAAAGTGAGTATGGCCTATGATGAGTACTTCCTGTGGCACTAGTAGCAGTAGCAGCTGATTTCCGAAGTTTAGCGAAAACTGTATATCAGCTGTAATATACTGTACTAGTGAACCCCTGCGTGAAAAAAAATTCACGCAATCATCTATATTTTTTATTAATATAGGCCCTTGCGGAATCTTCTCAGAATTGCTTCATTTTCTTAATTGATCCATAGTCGTACTGTCAACCTTAGGCCCTCTTTTCTATGACTTACTGTATCCACGTTTTCCCGCTCACACTTATCAGCAGCTTTCATTCACTTCTGTAACCTTTCTGCTTCAAGTCTTTCCTGACTGTACCACATTGACTTTGGCATAGACGATTCATCTCTCTGCATTCGTGGCACGTCTTCGCTCTTGAGACTGTAGTAGTCTCGTACTTGTTATACGTTCCTTATCTTCCTTGTTAATTAGACGTGCGTCTTCAATATAGTGAGAGGACGAAGTAATTCTTGAGTAAAATACTGCAATAAACTAGAATGTAACTCCAGCCAGCTTGCATACATGTTAGCGCTCCGTAGCCAAGATACGGTCTTGCGAACTTAAATATCTGCTTCACTGAAGTGCTGAAATTTTTGGGATATAAAAATTCGCACCGTCAGAGAACGACAGTGTGAGGGATGATATGCGTGATATCGAGCTGAAGGAACACATATAGTAATGGACAGAACATGGAATAGCAAGATCTGCTTCAGCGACGATTTTTGAACAGGGATAATACTGCTGCAGAAGAAGAGGACAGTAAGCTAGAAGAAATAATTGTCTACTACCCTTGAAGAATCATCATCTCGTGAGAGCTCCGTTGGTCATCTGCTGAATTTACGTGTCATAACCTGAGAGAAATAAGTTGTAAAATCGGACTACAGAAGCTGCATACATATTGTTCCGATTTTAAGAAGTGTTTCAAGCAAGACGAGTCTTCAGATAAAGGGATAAGGATCAAAATTCGCCATCTTCTGCAACCTGGTCATCGATTTACAAAATCTGCAGCCTGGCCTATTTTTCGCATATATATTTCGTTAAGAGCTTCACACGAAAGATACCTATATATAAATATATAAAGAAGCACATGACGGTGTTTGTTGTATTGTGTTGATTTACAGTATGTATAGATCCCGCAGAAAACTGTGTATTGAATATAATACTGTTAAAACTGTTTGTATGTACATTAAACCTAGGAGAAGTAACCTGCCCTCTGATAAAGTCACTCGACTTAATGGTGTCGATCTCACTTATGTAGACAGCTTCTCTTACCTAGGTCATAAAATCACCAATGATTTTCGTGATAACCAGGATATAGAGAAGAAACGGGAAAGCTCCACGCAGTGGGCACTATGCTAATCAGAAAGTTTGGTCACTGCTCGGATGAGGTTAAATGCGAGCTCTTTCGAAGCTATTGCTATCCTTTGTACTGTAACTCGCTTTGGTCTAACTTTAAACAGAAATCGATTGGACGCCTACGTGTTGCCTATAATGACATATTTCGGCGCCTGATGAATGTGCCGAGGTCTACTAGTGCAAGTATGATATTTGCTCAAAAGTAT
>LQNS02276930.1:7012156-7022806 GCA_001587735.2 Parhyale hawaiensis | reverse complement strand
GCTATTAAACCACGTTTGAACATCCTGAGCAATCTGAATTTTTTCCTTATAACATATTTCAGATCACGAGAGAACCATTCAGGCTTTTTGAATTTAGAATTACATTTTATCTTTACTAACGGGAAACAGTCGTAATAGATGGGTGCTCACATGGGTGCCTACGTTACATCACTTCAAGTGTTCCTTCGTTATATCACTTTATGATTGCCAACATTATATCATTAAATGGATGGCTAGGTTTTATCACTTGATGGTTACTTAAGTTAAACCACATTTCAGTCAACCCACCTGACTACCTAAAAATAATATTATTATTCTGACTGAACTTCTTCTGCTTCTCTTATTTGGTGGAGAAACAACAAAATTCAATCACCGTCATTTTTTATGGCCAGCTAATTATAGTTTTTTTGGCATTGGTCTCATCTAGGTCAACTCACCAGACTCCCTGCATTATTAACGTTGCTCAACTCCTTCTACTACTTTTTGGATTGACAGAAAACTAGCTATTCAAACACTTATTTTTATGTACCAATATATATATTTAAATCTTCAACGAAACCATCATCACCGCTCTTCGCATAGCTCGCTGGTGTAAAAAAATAAATCTTCACAAAAATCCGATCGTTTACTCTTCCTGATACATCGGTAGGTACCTAACAACTCATGCGAATTTCATAAAAAACTAGAGCATTCTGAGAGCGCATACCTCCGCCCATTGAGGCAACGGTAGCAAAAAATTCAAGTTCACTCTGAAACCATAATTTGCTTTGTATAAACTCCAAAATCTGATCATCTGTGCCTTTTGATAGTAATAATAGCTTGTGCAATTTTCTTGAAGATCCGTTTATAACTTTTTGAGTTATACTGTTAACAAACGTAATGACAAACATGAGCCAAACTTACAAACGAACAAACCGATCTGCACCAAAATTTGATCATTTATGTCTTTCAATATTACTGACAACTGCTATATTTTTCATAAAGATTTATTCATTATTTTTTGAGTTATTGTGCTAACAAGAATAAAATTAAAAACAGTGACAAACGAATGAAGGAACTAACGGATCATTACCAATATTTGGTAATTTACTCTTTGTTATAGACCTAACAATTCATGTTAATTTCATCAAAATCCATTCATAACTTTTTGAGTTATGACATTAAGAAAAACGAGGCAGACAAACAAACAAACAAACAAACAGATGGACATATCTTCACCAAAACTTGATCATCTGTTCGTCCTAACATACCTAAAAATCCCTGTAAATTTCATCCAAATTGGTTCATAACTTTTTCAGTTATTTGGTGACAGACAGACAAACACGACGAGAACATAACCTCCTTGGCCGAGGTAATAACTGCAGCAGTCGAGTGCAGTCGAATAACTGACTGCAGTTTGCAGCAGTCGAGTGAATGCTACTGCCAGATACAAGACTTTCAGTTCTACCGTCGGCCAGAATTTTGCCGCTAAGCACGTATACCAAATAATTTTAGTTAACAACTCCCTTAGATGTTTACTTGGCTTTTCATTACAAATCGAGCATACCACGAATTTTAAAAGCTTCTGTTCTACAGCATGAGACAGCATGGAAACCTAATTATATCTGTTTCTGCATATATTGCAGTTTTATACACCCTTACGATGGATTTTAGTACAAGAAAGGGAAAGCAAACGTCAAAGAAAAGAAATAAAGTGACTATGGACTTAAAAAAAGGCAAGTTTTTGAGAAACATGAAGCCGGTGACACGAATATGAGCATTGCAAGATGATTTAAACTAACAGAATGTACTCTGAGAACAATTCTAAAGAAGTAGAAAATAAAAGATACAGTAGCGTTTATTATTCATTGTTTTACAATAATAACAAATTTTTAATTGCTATTGTATTATCAGCTATTAGTAAAATAATACCGTTATTGTATACAACTTAATGTATACTCTTGTTAAATAAATACGCATATTCTGTTAAAGGTTATTTCAGTCACCCCAATAACTCGGGTACTGTTTCTCTGTAATTCCTAACCCCCGTTTTCTATGAATTTCAGGGAGGACTATAAAAATAATTTTAGCTCGCCTTATGCGGGTAACCGTATAGCGCGTTATGTGGGACTTTCCTGTATCTGTGAAATTGGAAACAGCTGTAGATTTCACAAAAACGCCGAAGAGGGCACCTTTCACTCTCTTCAGAGAAATCATGATCCATCAGTGTCAGCAAATCCCCTCCATATTTGCGCAACAGAGAAGTACTGATAGTGAGGTAATTGTACAGGAAAATTCGGGGCTGGAGGCTCAGTGCATGTCAGTGTGTTGGTGTCTGCCGTTGTGGTGTGTTGCCGACTGTGTGTTTTTGCGAGGACCGTAGGTTTGTGTTCACAGTTTACAGACAGTCCTAAAGCACGCGTGGCAACAGCACGGCCTGTGTCCTGCACGCCCCACAGTAGCAAGCTCTCCCTTTTGGCTGCTGCGTTTGGTTTGCCGCACGTGGTTCTACTAATTAATGTACACACTTCAAAACTTAGGTTATTTCTTAAAAACTCTTTCATGTTCGATGTTGAAAAAAATATGGTGGTGATTATGATAAAATGGAAAGAAAAATGATAGCTAGCTGGTACAACTCAGAAAAATGTAAAATCTGGTACAGTTGAAGCCGCCTTCACTGTACACGCCCAACTAAGACATTCTTTCTTTCTTCTTTCTCTGTTGCTGTTTGTTATCTACTTGCGGCTCTAGTTTTCTTATTTTTCCTCTACACTGTCTACGGAGTTTTTATCTGGCATCGAAAAGTGAACGTAATTCTCAAGTAGGCTCGCGGTACGTATTACTTGTCATGCTCTCGACACTACCAGGCTGCACTGTTCCAGGCTTAAGGCAAAAGCTAACCTCGTTATTTGCATTTACTGTGTAAGAGATAAGTAATAATAATATTATTAATAATTTGTGTTTTTTTTTAATATAGACCATTTAAAGGTTCTAAATCTCATCCGTTGTCGAACATTTAATGCACGTTCGATTGGCCGGCAAAGTTAAAACTTCGAGACTTGACTTGCTTGGATCTTCCAACAGGAGCGTTGGTGTTGCCAGTGCTAGAAGCAACCCCATTGCGTTGAGGCTGCTGAATTTTCTATTTAACAGAGCAAGATTGAGTTTTTGGAAGCCTCAGCGGTGGTCGTTTAACGCATAAAACGTGATCCAGCGCACCTGTCTCAACTGTCGGACGAGTCGAGCCTTGAAATCTTAATTTCACTTGCGAATCGAACCCGCCTTGAAGATTTTACCTGGAACTTGTAATTCTAAAACTGCATCTCTTAGGGTGGCAACCTGTCAGAAGGAGCCCATACGTAGGCATCGTAACGCCTCTTTGGGAATGGGCTTTTTCGTCCATACATTGTCTTACGTCCAATCTAATTGTTTTTAATCCAGCACACATGACTACAATATGTGTAACTCACCTTTACGGCCCCAATAGCCAGCACAGCCTGAGGCCGACACAGCCAAGCACGCCAACCACCAACACAAAGACCCAACACAAGACCTGACAGAAAGGCTGGAATGTGTGCTTATAGCTATCGAAATCACATTTCATAAACAGCAAAATCATACAGTTAGGCCTCCCTCATGCAGCCCTCACAGTCAGGGCTGCAGATAGTTATCTAAAACAAACCACAGAAATTAACTAGCCAACCTCAACCAAATCGGTAACATCTCCACCAAAGAAACCCAGTCACCACCATAGCCCAAGAGCACAAGCAAGATCCGCTCACCCCCAACACGGCAGTAAGCAACACCCCAAGTGCGGAGCAAGCCACATGGAACAACCAAACCACCACCACTCATCAATCCCATGACCACAAGGCTCCGAACACCCACATAGTAGCCCCCAGCAACCCAATCACCAATCAACAAAATCATACAAATGTTCACCAAGGTGAGCATCTAGTTCTCTCTTGAACGATTCCAGAGTCTACGTCTCTACAACACCCACCGGCAAAGAGTTGCACACATTCACGGACTTCAAGGGAAAGAATCTGTACTTCAGTTCTGTAATACACCCGGGCATCAAGAGTCTGTATCTAGGACCTCTCAAACGCTGATCAGGGGCTTGTACAAAAAATCTATGCTATCCAATCACATCCCTCCCTGAGCACAATTTCTTGCAGTACAAGATCAAATCAGTACGCAACATTCTACTCTCGACAGAGTATAGTTCCGGACTTATCAATCGATCACCATACTGTAATTCAAACCATGCAATCCTTCAATTTGCCTAATCCAGTTTCTCTGGACTCCAACAACTTCAAGTCAGCCCTATAACCCACACCCCAGACACACTATTTACTTGTACAGAGCGTAGTATTCGACTTATGAAGAGTGAAGGTGTGGGGATAGAAAAACACACAGTAGCTTCACATAAACTACATTGAAAAAGGGATTTTACAGCAGCAGGTAGCTGCACGCTGTTATCGAGGCGGCGTAGGCAAGGGAAGAACGAGTCAGTCACACCAGTGGCTGACCAAGGTTCAAGTTACGGTTCGAGTTCCAGTTCCATGATTACCATAATACAGTCAGAGAGAATCGTACATGATTAATTCGTATTAGACAAAACATGACATTCACTTGTATGCATCAATAAGGGATATACATAACACGATATTGTTTACACATATCAACACACACGATGCATAGTCTAAGATGGGCCTGATATGCATCACATACAGAGTCAGCATGAACTCCCTACTTCTATTCACTGTAGACCGCAGCAGATTATTTGCTAAGCCCGATGGTTTCTCGGCAACAATCCGGATATGAGAATGGAAACGCAAAACATCATTCACAACCACGCCAAGATCCCTTTGCGAGTCCACAAACGGCAAAATTACATTGTGGCCAGAGCCACATCCAGGCACATCATTACAAGAAAATTTCCGAGAGAACCTTATCACAACACATTTAGTAGAATTTAACATGAGGTTCCAGAATCTACCCACTTCATTAATAGAATTTAAATCCTTTTTCGTGGTGATTTCACTCTGTCTCTTATCAAGACTAAATTGCAGGTACGGTTTGTAATCATCAGCAAATGCTGCATGATTGCTAGAGATCCCATGCGCAATATGGTATATGGTTCACATACAAGAGGAGCAGCACTGGGCCCAAAACAGACCCATGGGGGACACCACTCTAGACCTTTCTCTCATGACTATCGATTCCATCTACACATACACGCACGATGCGCCCCGTCAGAAAGCCCTCTATCCAGCTGATTTCAACATTTTACAGCAGACTGAGGTCAGACTCACAGGTTGATAATTCAGTGGCTTATACCTAGCACCACTTTTAAATAGAGGTACAATCCTGGACTCAAACCACTCATGAGGAAGCACACCTGAAGACAAGGATTTCCTGACCAGAATAGTCAGTGGTACAATCTATTGGTTGGCTCAAACCCGCAAGAAATGGAGATGGATCCCGTCAGGTCCCGCACAAGGCCCCGAATCAAGAGCCAAAAGCACCCTGTGAACACGCTCCTCATCTATTTGAAAGAGTTCCATCTTTCCGTCATGCAGCTGATACGGAGAAGGGTTTTGAGGGTTCAACAAACACAGAAACAAAAGTGTCTGCCAAAAGTTCAGCCATGTCTTCTGGAGCTTCAACCAAGTCTCCAGGAGACTGCAGCGGCTCCACACGTAATCGCCCTCTCTTCAGTCTCCGCATATACCCATGGAAGAGTTTGGGCTTTACACACAATTGACTAGCTAAGCTCTCCTCATACTGTGACCTGCTCCTGATGACAAAATTCCTGTACTCAACGTTCCTTAAAGCAAATCTCAAATCTCTGGAATGCATCAGCTGCTTCCCTGCTTCTCTTACCATGCCAGACCCGAATCTGCTTGTAGTCTCTCCACGCCTGTGCATGCTCCCTCTTAAGCCTCTGCGGTGGTTGTACTTTTCACGAAGCGACTCTCTTAACCGTGCTCACTGGAACATAGAAGTTCACCAGCGTACACACAACACCAAGAATAAAGCTGTAACACTCCTGAACTAACAGCCCTCTACGTTTCCTCTCCCCAGCCTATCTCTGATAGAGCCTGTACAATAGGTCCATAATTGGCTTTATGCAACAGATACCTGCCCAGGCGAGCATCCTCACATGGAGTATTAAACACAATGTACTCGCAAAACACAGGGCAGTGTGAACATTGAGGGAATGGGCCAAACACTTCCACCTTACCTACCCTATCCGTTTCTGAGGTTAAAAACAAATTCAAGATGTTGTTCGACACCAAAAAAGTTCCCTCCCATATCCACTGGATCAGTCCAACCTCCATAAAACTTTCTACAAACATCAACTCGACCCCCATAATCCCAGCCCCGCTGCACATGCTGTCACCTGTAAACAGATGTGGCAAGTTGAAATCACCCAGCAAGACAACCTCCCGACCTAAGCAGAAATCACATATGATGCCCGTCAGTAACACATTGGCATGCTCGCCATAAGAAGGGGGACGATATACAGCCATGACCCACAAGTCGATCACTGTGAAGTGGACAGCCGCCACTTTGGGGACCTCCATGTCAACCTCCGCAAATTTGTGCGACTCTCCAACATACGGTACAAACATACCCCATGCTTTCTGCCCCACCGCTGTCTCCTCTAATAAGGACAAACCCTGGAAGCGCTACAAACGAGGACGAAACAGCACCCGTCAACCATGTCTCAGACACCGCCACAATATCTAGCTCCTGGTCAACAACAAACTCATTTAAATACTCTAGTTTATGTTGAAGGCAATTCAGATTCACTTCACCAAATCTCAATACACCACATTCCACAATCGCCTACTCTCAGCTTCTACCAGCTGCACTCATTCCCCTCCCACCAACACCAACAAAGCCAGCCGTACGGCCAGAAGCAAACCCACGTTTGGGATCACCCCCCACAGCCCCAGCAACAGAGTCACGACGACCCTCTCCAACATCACACCCAGCTCCACCACTGCTTCCCGACCCATGCGGAACAGCAGAGGCACCCCTACCTCTCCAAACAACAGTCCCACCTTGCACAGCAGCACCACTCTGTGTTCGCCTAGTTTTCAGCTCCTGACGCTGCCTGGAAGTAAGGTCCCTCTGGATGTAACACTCCCGGAACTGCTCAGTATTCTTCAGAGCCTTAGCCTTCTCCATCAGTGTCCTCTAAGGCACCCCATCCGCAACTCTTCCCCTAAACAGCCTTCCATCTCCCACAGCCACAACATAAAAAAATTTCAATCTTAACATCCAGGTGTTTATAGCAGTAACGATATATATAAATTTAATTTCAGGTACTGCGGACCGCTCTCCCGCCGCCAGAAGGTCTCAGGAGCCCAGATCTGGTCGACATCGTCCCCGAAGAATCTGACGTTGCTGTTCGAGTCGTCCCCGCGCAGACGACGGACCAACCAACAGCAGAACTGGGGCGTGGGTGTGGATGTTATAGGTGAGTAAGGTGCTGTTGTACGGGTGGACCTTAGTTTCCCGACACAGGACATGTAGGTAGTCCTCTTGTACTTTTCTCAGTGCATATATGTACTCGGTTCCTAGTATCTTTCCGCAGATAATCCGACGGACCTTATCTCTTGACAGAATATCTATAGGCCTCAAGTCCAAGGGTTAACCTAAGCGCCTTTCCGCGGGGCGTGTTGCATGTGGCCGCATATCCTGCTGGCTTGTTTAATTAGTAACATAAGGTTGGTTCTCTGTACCTCTCCTCCTCGGTGAGGTGGGCCGCCGCTGGTGGTGGTAAGTAGCGTGTCCGGAATTTTCACCGCAAGAAAATTCGCCACAGGAAAATTCGCTGCAGGAAAATTGGCCGCCTGGAATTTTCACCGCACGGAATTTTCGCCGCAACTCGGTACAAACTGCATTCGTGTACATTCTGTATCAGGTCACGTTGCCGTATCAGGCATCATTTGAACCTTAACTGAATTTACTTCTACCATTTTCCCTTCTACAGTTTATTTTAGACAATATTGATATGCCTTTTTTTCGAAAATTGAGCCTACTGTATAATTGTTTGTAAATATAATGTTTTGTCCATCACCTAGTTGGGTGTTGTTTCGTATAAATTAGAATTAGACGTCTGTTAAATATGGAGTGATGGATGATATTTTTTATTCACGTAATTGTGTTTGTGTATCCATAACTTTGAATTTGTGTTAACTTGTTGCTAGTTAAATTTTTTTTAAAAGTGTTGATGAAATTTATTGGCAGATATTACTTTTATAAAAGTTTATACAGTGAAAAGGAGTAGAGGTGGTGCAAAATTTGTGGATGATGGAAATTATATGTATAGATTAAGTAGAAAATATGGGGAAAACCTATTGGAAGTGTGAACTAAAGCAGTGCAAAGCAAGAGTACATAGAACTTATGAAGATGATACTCTACAAATATGCGGAGCATTCGGTGATCATTGTCATTCTTCAAATCCCATAAAGCCAACAATTTCTAAAGCAAAATCAGAACTGAAGAACTCAGCATGAGCTTTTCAAGGAGATGCACGCACGCTGATTGCTGAAGCAGCAAAAATATCGACAATAATGCCTCATCTTGTACGCCATCTATATCAAGCATGTCCCGCAATATTTGAAACTTTAGACAGTTAAATAGCCAAGCACCTCCAATTCCAGCTGGTCGCAGTGGTTACATGATTGCGGAGGAGTATCAGGTCATTGAAGACGGCGAGTAATTTCTGTCATATGACAACGGTGTAGATGATCAAGATAGAATTTTAATCAATGTTTGTAACACAATCAGGATTAGAAGATCTCGAACATATTGAAAATTGGCCTTGCGATGGAACTTTTAAATACTTACAGGGAATATATTATCAGTTATTCACTGTGCATACTATCAGTGGGAATATAAGCGTTCCACGCATTTTTCTTTGCTTCCGGTAAATCCAAATTCACTACATTACCACACTATCTTTGGGACTTGACACTCCCAGGGCTCCAAAGTTTACTCTTTTACTCTTTAATTGGAGTTTGTTCTGTTAGAGACACCAATTGCAGTTTGTACCAAAATGATTTAGTCAGTCATAAGTTCATAACCCCGCTAATGGACTTTGTTTCGGTTGTGCAAGGTGAAAATTCCCTGCGGCGAAAATTCCGTACGGCCAATTTTCCTACGGCCAATTTTCCTGCGGCCAATTTTCTTGCGGCGAAAATTCCTAGAACCGTAAGTAGTAGTAACATATTGACTCCTAACTGCTCTCATGTGGGTGGCAACCGAGAATGCCTCCGACGCAGTGTTTCTTTCTTATGTCTTTTTTTTTTTCTTTTCGTCTCTTGAGGTGCTTCGCGCCATATTTCCTGGTTAGAAACTCTCGTAGGTGAGTCAGCCTTAAGATCCTAGGACCTTACGGCAGAAATGCTGAGGTGAAATATTTGACCTATGCACTACTGCTTCAAATCACTGCGCTATCAAACCAATTTACTATTACCCAACTCATTTCTTAATACTGTTTCGTACATTTTTGTTTTATAAGTAAGTGGGACAAGATAGCGTAAGATAACAAAATGTGTCATCAACTTCATTGTCTGTGAGAACGTACAGACGAAACGGGAAGGGTAGAAGAGAAGTAAGCATAAGGTTCGCTGTTATGCGGGAGTTATAAATCTAAAGGCGAGTTCACACGTCCCTCATTGTAACGCGTTCAGTCACGAAAATGAACACGAGCTGTGCGTCAACTTTTCTGTCTCTGTCCACACGTAGAAGTGTCCATTCCAGTGAATGACGCCGCGCGTTCAGTTATGATCTCGTTTCCTTACATTTCACTTCTCTTTCACGTAGGTCTGAAGTCACATTCGTATCCCATAATCGTACAGCTTGATTTTGATAGGAACAGCCTATTTTAAAAAAAAATTATAGCTTGATAAAGCGATAAAAGAGGACTCTGCACTGAGTTAGCTGCTAAGCTCCAAATCAAATATGGCTTAAATATCTTCAGGTTATATATGTAGTTTTCTTGTGTAAACTGGGTGCAGTGATTCTAATCGTTAAAGTGACGATGAAAAAGCATTTTGTCAACTTGTCCATAGTTTGATAACGCTATAGAGGATAAATTCAATTTTATAGACTCTGTTTACTGAACTTGAATGACGCAGCGTGTTAAAAAAAAAGAACATGCTTCATAATGCATTCTCCCGCGATTGCTACAGCTGCTCCTATCAAATCAACGCGTCGCGTGCATCAGTTTGAACTGAACGCGATACGACGAGGGACGTGTGACCACGGCCTAAGGGGCCACACAAGTTGCATTTGTATCAGTTTGATCCTCGGCGCGTTTTTACTTTTGTGCCCTCCTTCTTTCTTTCTTTCTGCTTAATCTTACTTGCATTTTTTTTACTGATCTTCCTCTTCTTTCTCCGTTTATTTCTCGAATACAATGGGAAACATACTTAACTAGAACACTCTGAGAGCGCATACCTCCGCCAAGTGAGCCAATGGTAGCAAAAATTCAAATTTTCTCTGAAACCATAATTTTCTTTGCATAAACTCCAAAATCTGATCATTTGTGCCTTTTTACATTAATAACAGCTTGTTCGATTTTTTTGAAGATCCGTTCATAACTTTTTGAGTTATACTGTTAACAAACGTTATGACAAATATGA
>LQNS02276930.1:6852881-6874394 GCA_001587735.2 Parhyale hawaiensis | reverse complement strand
ATATAGAAAGCTTGACTTTGAATACAACTAACAGTGCACCAGCTTGTATCAGGGCTACAGAGTCTCCAGTAGGCTTTTTAAGAGATATAGGGGGGGGGGGGGAATCGAAGCCGAACACCCGTTTGTCCCGGGAGTAAGAGTTGGCAAAAATGAATCTATTTCGTTTACGCTTCACCACGTTGACATGTCTATACGCCTATACGGTTTGTTTTCTAATATTATTCCTGCGACCGTGTTTTTTCGCGTTCAGTAAAGATAAATTATTGGAGTCAGAGCTTTTTGGGATCTAAAGAGGTTGGAGTCGAACACTGACTGGACCCCTGTGTCGAAGTGAGACTTGGGTCTAGCCCCGGTTTGTAGCCTATAGATGCAACGCTGGGAAGCACCCGGTCAGCTACAGCAGCTCTGTGTGTGTGGGAGAGGAAACGCTTGACATGGGCGGGAGGGTTTCCGCCGCCGCTGCTCCTCTGCAGGTTACCCCGCTACCGGCACGCTGCTCCCCTCTGGTTACCTGTGCTAATCTTTTCTTTCCTTCGTCTGGGACGCCATTCGTAGGATATGAATGATTTAATATGACCCTGACGCTTTTCCTCTGGTCTAAGTGGCATGTTGTAATCTTAGCTTCTTTCATTTTTGCTTGGTGAGTACGGTATTTAAATCTATGTTAGGCTATACAGTCGCCTGTATGTTTCTTTTTTTTTGGAGGGGGGGGGGGGCTGCTGTGTTTTTCATTTCCTTTGTCTCCTGCTACAATGGAAGGATACGATAGATATTTCCGAGCCCATATTTTTAATAATGAGTTGCTGTGATGTTTCTCTCGTCTTTGGCTGGATGAGTAGGTTTATTTGATACCTACATTTACACAGTCGCCCCTCGTATGTTATGGTTGTGCAGTGTGCGAATCTTTTCTTTGGGTCGGTTGCTGAAGATGATGCAGATGTATGTCGTATTCGTGCCCAGTCTGTAGTACTGTGTTATAATGTAGAGTCGCGGCCCCATTACCATATCTACCTACCATAAGTTAGCTGCCTCAGCTCCTGTTAATCCCTGTTCTCGTGACGTAAGCTTTTCTCGGCGGTATAACACTATTGAATGTTAGTTATAGACAACAGTATGCCCAGCCTATGAGAGCCCGTAAGTTCTCAGGTGTAGGTGTATTCTGATGAGCCCTTTCCCCTGTGAGAATATCTATGGGTATCACCCACCCAGGTGCTTTTCCGCAGGGGATGTTGCAGCTGGCCGCTGTTCCTGCTGAGAGTTAGTAGGTGAATTAGGTTAGGTAGGTAGGTTCTCTATACTTTCTCTTCTGTTCCGCGAGGTGGGCTGCCGAATGGTGGTAAGCGACTCATCCCATGGGACTTCTATCTGCTCCCGTTTGAGGGGCAACGGTAGGGACCCTCCAGGCTCCGAACGAGTATTTTCTATCTTCTGTATCCTTTTCCTTTCGTCTTGCTTCCAGCGTGAGTTCTTCGCCAATCATAGCGCACTGAGCCAGCTGAGAATTTGCGGCAGGAATGCTGAGATAAATATTCGCGCTGTCATAATATTTACTTCCGTACCGAGCTTCACTCTTAAATCACCACGCTGCGTCTAGGGTGGTAAATCTTATAATTACCTCTGCCAAAAAGGTTGGTCTGTTTGTGTTTGTCACCAACTCAACTAAAAAAGAGTTACCGGCGAATCTTCTCGATATTTACAAGGTTTGTTTGGCCAGTTAGGAGGAACAAATGCTTAACTCTTGGTGAAGATCCGTTCAGCTGTTAATTTGCCCGCCTCTTTTTTTAGTACCATAACTCAAAGATTTATGGACGGATTTTTTATGAAATTTACATTGTTAGGTAGGTAACTACCTAGTGATATATGTACCTGAAGAAGTTATGAACGGATCTATATGAAATTTATAAGAATTGATAGAAATCTTAGACATAGTTTAGCTCTAATTGACTGCATTTTTGGTGAAGAGCGGTTCGTCCGTATGTGTGTTTTGACTTATGTTTCTCAGAATGTTTGTTAGAAAATACCTAAAAAGTTACGACGCATCTTCTAGAGCATTGGTTCTTAACCTTTTTACTCCTTCGCCCCCTCTGGAATATATTTTTTTCCTTCGAGCCCCCTTACTGTTTTTCAATAAATGTGGTACAAAAAAAATTAAACGTACCAAATAGCCTTAAGTTCAAACTGGAGCACTCTGAGAGCGCCTATTTCCGCCAAGCAAAGCAACGGTAACAAAAAGTTCCAATGTGTTCTGAAACCATGATTTTCTTTGTATCAACACCAAAATCTAATCATTTGAACCTTTTGGTAGCACAGTGGACACAAAAACAAAGTTCACCACAGTGGTTGCAAAAACAAAGTTCACCCCTGTGCCGCAAAAACAAAGTTATTGCATAATTCGCCCATAATTTTATTTTCATTTTTGTGCCATATGAGAGGAGTGTGGTATGGCATGTGTTGCGAAACCCCCGTGCCAAACACAAATCCCTGCAACACAGCCTGTGATCTATCAGAGCTCGAACAGAACACCGTAGGCTACAAGTACCGTACGTTACGCTGGTCCACGGGGCTCTACTTTGCTACATACTTTTTCACTAATTTGGCACCATATCGAAACCGAAACCCACCATCGCAATGGGTCGAAACAAACTTACCACTGACGAAAAGAGTCGGGCCCTCACTCTAATCGAGCAGGGAGTACCGGTGAACTACGTAGCTGTGGAACTGAATGTCAGCCGAGTGAAGGCCCGAGTTTTTTCTTCAATGGTAAGCTTGTTCCGATCCATTGTGATGCCGTGGGGGTTTTTTGTATGGTGCCAAAATAAGTGAAGAGGCAGGAAAGTAGAAGCCCTTGGACCAACGCAAAGTACGTGTCTTCTGCTCGAGCTCCGATCGATCACAGACGGACTGTGGCGCGGAGGTGCAGCAACAAACGCCATACCACCTGCCTCGCTCCTCTCATATGGCAAAGAGGAAACAATATTAACGGCGAATTTGCAATAACTTGTTTTTGTGCCACAGGTTAAACTGTTTCTGTGGACACTGTATTAAAAGTTTCAGCTAACATTTTGAGTTATGTTGCTAACAAGCATTATGACAAACCAAAGTCAAACACACAAACGGACCAACCAATCTGTAGCAAAATTTAATCATGTCTTGTAACATTAATAACAACTCGTTTAAATTTCGTAAAAATCCATTCTGAACTTATGTAGCTAACGAGCAAACACTCGTATCCAGCGACAAACAAACGAACGAATAGATAACCACAGAAATTCGTACATTCACTCTTCGCAATAATCCTAACAATTCATGTAAGCATCATAAAGATCCGTTCATAACTTTTTCAGTTATCTTGGTAACAAAAAAAATGACGAAAACATAACCTCCTTGGCAAGAATAATTAATGTAAATCAGGTTTTAGTGCAGAGGCCCGCGTCCCCCCCCCCCCTCTTCCTGGAATCCGTTCACGCCCCCTTCCGTAGGGGGGTGCGCTCCCAGGTTAAGAACCACTGTTCTAGAAAATTACAGAAGCTGTTGACCAGATTTTGCCCTGCCACAATATATTTGGGCCTCACGACCCCCTGGGTCCCTAGTGCCTTCTCTGCAGGGGATGCTGCAGCTTGCCCCAGTTCCTGCTGACGATGTTAGTTTCGTAAAGTTAGGAAGGCTTGCAATACTTCCCCTTCTGTTTCGGGAGGTGGCCGACCTATTCCCGCTAGACGACTTCTGCCTTCTTGTTCTTAGTTTCCTTCCCCTGTGCGGCGTAGCAAAAAAAGTGTTCGTTAACTTTGCCTTGCTTGCGAAAGTGTGCGCTCTTAGACTGTTCTAGTTATAATAATAGCTTATTAGATAGAACAAGGGTTAAGGTGTTCGATATGCCTTTGTTTTCGTGCCCACGTTGTGTCTTCCGTAAATAATGCACCTGCTCTTAATCTTTTCGGCCTTTCTCGATTTGCCGTGTTCCCATGCGCCAGTTTCACGCGTCCCTTTTTTTTATCTTTTTAGATCACGGCGAGCGCTGCGGGTAGGAAAGCTCGAACTCGCAATCTAATACCTAGTGAACAGAATAACAATTCGCATAGCTAATGTATCCACTTCTTAAATTAGACTGGTTTACATGTTAATTGGCTAAAAATGCTTTCTATTTGTGACATAAGCCCTTGAGCTAAATGCAAGCAATGTATATTATATATTTTGTTTGTGTTTCCAGCCGTCCATCTATTCATCCGTCTGTGTGTTGTTCTGTCAGTATTAGATAGAGGAAAATTCAGTAGATATTGTCTTGGAATGAACAACAGGATTCAGTTTAATGTTGCTAATGTTCACACGTCATAGATATATGCTGTGTGACCTGTAATATATTTCCACACTTCGCAGCCATGTTACTGGTCCAGACATAAAGGACGAATGGCACTTCTGTGCCCTCAGGGGCATATTGTGGCGGGCTTTATCCCTGCCACAATATGTTTGGGCATCACGCACCCAAGGTTCCCGAGTGCCTTATCCGCAGGAGATGTTGCAGTTTGCCGCAGCTCCTGCTGACAAGGTTAGTATTGTAAAGTTAGGTAGGTTCTCTACTTTCCTCTTTCTTCCCCGTAAGGTGGGCTGTCGATCGAGATAGCCGACCTGGTACGCGGGACATCTCTAGTCTCTCTCGGGTGGAAGGACACAAAAAGGGCCGACCACTTGAGTGTCTCCTATTATACTTTGAGCCTTTTTCCCGCCAGTAGTAGCGCACTGAGCCAACCGAGATTTTCCGGCAGGAATGCCGAGATAAAATACCTATTCCTACCGAGCTGCGGAGAACGACCGAGTTTGCACTGTGCGGATCACTCATCGAGTGGATACGGTGGTAAAACTATGACTATAATAATAATAATAATGACACTTCTGTTCGGTGAATATGCCGCCGGTCTCGGTTAATAAATTGTCATTGAAAATCTTTGGGTTTGATTGGAATGGATATGTAACAATAGGTATCACGGAAACACACTACCTACCCGCTGCGTCAGACAAATAGGCTATAAAGTGAAAATGGTAAATGCTTGCAATATCTCATGATTGTGTCGTTTCAACAAATGAGAGAACGCACTACTATTGCTTATTGAATTGGTAATTGTATCGGATGATGTAAGGATTTTCAAAGCTATCGATGGTAGAGCTAGCATTTAGGCCTACATATGTAGAAAAAAGCCGCGCTGTCCCCCAAAATAATAATAGGCACAGTATCTGAAGATAACGCGAACATCTTCATAGAAAGAAATAACGCAGTACCTACAATTGATAATGGTGTATCAGGAGATATAAGGTGGCTCCCGGCAGGGCGCGCAACTGCATATCACAACCTCCGGGGTGTTCATAATCGTGTGACCTTCCTGCACACCTTGACCTTCTCTTGTGTACTGGCAAGTGCGCCTAATTAGCCTTGAGCACCTGGTGATAATGTGTGCGTGGTGTCCTACGTCGTGTGTGTGTGTGTACGCGCTCATTTGTTGCTTTGATCGATTGTTTAACCTTTCTTCTCTGTACCTACAGCTTTTCAAAAGTGCCATTCTTGCAAGAGAGGCCGATTAATTCATGATAGAAAGCTTTAATATTATTTACAATACTCTTTTGCTTGTGGTTCATTCGAGCTATCTACCCACAACGTCCATCAGTCTGCACGTTACGCTTTTAGAATTGGTGGAAAATAGGGTACGATGCCATTGACGCGGCCTGGAAAGGGAATGAACAGGAGTCAGTTGTAAGCTGCTACTGCTTGCACGTTATAGATGTGCTTTCTGACTTGGAATATATTTTCACACATTGAAGCTTTGTTACTAGAACAGGCATAAATTAAGAATGACCCATCTGTACCATTTAATTTTCACGGGTCTTGGCTCGAAGCCGCCCTCAGGGGTACCGTATATTCTGGCGGGTCCTATCTCTGCCACAATATATTTGGGCATCACGCACCCAAGATTCCTGAGTGCCTTATCCGCAGGAGATGTTGCAGCTCGCCGCAGTTCCTGCTAACGAGATTAGTTTTCTAAAATTAGGTAGGTTCTGTACTTTCCTCTTTCTGTTCCATGAGGTGGGCTGTCGATCGAGATAGCCGACCTGGTACGCGGGACATCTCTAGTCTCTCTCGTGTGGAAGGCCACAAAGCGAGCCGTCCACTCGAGTGTGTTTTGCTATTCTTTACGCCTTTTTCCCGCCAGTAGTAGCGCACTGAGCCAAATTGAATTCTTCCGGCAGGAATGCCGAGATAAAATATTCCAACAGATGACATAATATTAAAAAATGAAATTCACTGTTGAATCACCTGAGTTGCGGCTACGGTGGTAAAACTGAAGTCTAACTAATTAACTCGGCTCGAAGCCATATGGAGAAAAGAGCAACTGCCGGAAAGAAAAAAGTGCATGGTCCGACGCTAGGTACTCAGAAGCCGAAATTGAAAAAGAAAGCGAGAAATGTTACAGTGAAAGGTATGAAAAGACATGGCAATCAATCACGAGAAACGGAACGATTGACCCCAAAATGCAAAACCATCTACTCCTCTACGCGCATAATGTTGGTCATGTTACAGCATTGCCGTTTGACAAGTACATTTCCTTAATATTATAGTAGCGTGTTTGCCCTCACCTCACGGGTATACTATGACGGGCCCTATCCCTGTCATAATATATATGGGCCTTATGACCCCAGGGGCAAACTCGAGTAGGTACCTTTTCCGCAGGAGATGTTGCATCTGGCCGTAGTTCCTGCTGACGAGGTTAGTTTTGTAAAATTAGGTAGGTTCTCTATTTCCTTCTCTCTTCCGCGAGGTGGGCTGCCGATCAAGGTAGCGTACCAAGTCTGTGGGACTTCTCTCACCTCCCTCGTGTGGAAGGCCGTTAAAGAGGCTGACTACTCGAGTGTCTCCTACTATACTTTGCGCCTTGTTTCCCTGCCCGTAGTAGCGCACGTGGCCACCACGCCTACCCAATATGCGGTATTTGAATACTGCANTTTTTCAGTTATCTGGGTAACAAAAAAAAAAAAAAAAAAAAAATGACGAAAACATAACCTCCTTGGCAAGAGTAATTAATGTAAATCAGGTTTTAGTGCAGAGGCCCGCGCCCCCCCCCCTCCTCCTGGAATCCGTTCACGCCTCCCCTTCCCTAGGGGGGTGCGCCCCCAGGTTAAGAACCACTGTTCTAGAAAATTACAGAAGCTGTTGACCGGATTTTGCCCTGCCACAATATATTTGGGCCTCACGACCCCCTGGGTCCCTAGTGCGTTCTCTGCAGGGGATGCTTCAGCTTGCCGCAGTTCCTGCTGACGATGTTAGTTTCGTAAAGTTAGGAAGGCTTGCAGTACTTCCCCTTCTGTTTCGGCAGGTGGCCGACCTATTCCCGCTAGACTTCTGCCTTCTTGTTCTTAGTTTCCTTCCCCTGTGCGGCGTAGCTGAGCGAAGAGTGTTCAGCCGTGCCCGGGGGTTAGAGACACACAACTTGCGCCTTTTTCCTCTCAGTAGCGCACTGACCACTGAGAATCTGAGACCTACCGGCAGAAAAGCCCAGACAAAAATCATTGATGATTTGAAACGAGACATAGGCCTTTATACTTACTTCGCGCCCTAGTGGCGCATGAGCCTGTGTTAAACCACAGCAGTAGTTAGGCGTGATATAGACATTGTGCCCCTGATGTGCTAGTAAAGTTTGTACTTATACTTTAATATGTCTCGATACTACTTGACCAGATTTTTGTGCTGATAAAGAGGAAATCATAGTTTCATAGCCAATTTCTTCCATGAGGTGGGCTGTCGATCGAGATAGCCGACCTGGTACGCGGGACATCTCTAGTCTCTCTCGTGTGGAAGGCCACAAAGCGAGCCGTCCACTCGAGTGTCTTTTGCTATTCTTTGCGCCTTTTTCCCACCAGTAGTAGGACACTGAGCCAAATTGAATTCTTCCGGCAGGAATGCCGAGATAAAATATTCCAACAGATGACATAATATTAAAAAAATGAAATTCACTGTTGAATCGCCTGAGTTGCGGCTACGGTGGTAAAACTGAAGTCTAACTAACTAACTCGGCTCGAAGCCATATGGAGAAAAGAGCAACTGCCGGAAAGAATTATAGTAGCGTGTTTGCCCTCACCTCACGGGTATACTATGACGGGCCCTATCCCTGTCATAATATATATGGGCCTTATGACCCCATGCAGGGGCAAACTCGAGTAGGTACCTTTTCCGCAGGAGATGTTGCATCTGGCCGTAGTTCCTGCTGACGAGGTTAGTTTTGTAAAATTAGGTAGGTTCCCTATTTCCTTCTCTCTTCCGCGAGGTGGGCTGCCGATCAAGGTAGCGTACCAAGTCTGTGGGACTTCTCTCACCTCCCTCGTGTGGAAGGCCGTTAATGAGGCCGACTACTCGAGTGTCTCTTACTATACTTTGCGCCTTGTTTCCTGCCCGTAGTAGCGCACGTGGCCACCACGCCTACCCAATATGCGGTATTTGAATACTGCTCAAGTAGTTTCTCTGTTGAAACGCCTGAGTTGCGGCTACGGACGTTAAACGAAGTATGTAATAATAATAATAATAATAATGATAATGTAGCGTGTTTACGAGGAAAACCCACCAGAGAGCATAGGGTTAGGTTCGCACGTTCCATGTTATGGGGAGCAGGAACCCCAGCCCCAGGGGTATTGTATAGCTAGGTCTTCGGTACGTCTGTTTCGTGCCCACTTTGCTTCCTCCCACTTTTATACTCCACTAATGATAGTTAATTCGTTTCTTCTTGTTTCCCAACTTGCTGTGCCCATGCCCGTTGATCCTGTATGAGAACACCCTCATACTTGGGTTCCACTTTCATCTCGGCATGCACTACATCCCTGACATTTCGTCTCTCAGAACAGCTCTTCTGATATGGGAGGCTTGAACTATCATATATAACCCTATTACTAAGGAAATAGGGCAGCGCGCTCCTTGCAGCCGCCCAGCCGATGTTCCTGAACCACCAGATTCAATTCACAACACTTCGCAGCTTAAAGTTTCGTTCCGGATATTTTGCCCAATAGTGGATTCTGCAACTAATTATTAGTTGGCTAGGTACCGGTATTTATGATAATTTTTTATTGATTGCTTGGTCGGTCGCTTCATTCCTATCTTAAGGATTTCATAGGAAAAATTCATGTCCTGGGCTGCAATAACCAGATTATTTAATATTAAGCCCCCCCATTCACGCAACGTAAAATAGCTACGGTTCAAGTATGGTTCAGTAAAATTGTGCCGTTAATGTAGCGTGAGTGGGGCTGCTTTTGGTTAGCGCAGTTGGACGGAACAATAACATTACAATATCCAACGTGTTCGATCTTTTCGCGGCTTGTGGCTGTACCATAACGCAGACCATAATGGTGAGTGATTGTTTCCACCCAATTTGCTCAGTTTTCACTAAAGGAAATCGAGACCACGTGTTTAGCTGAAATATATATTTGATAATTTTGTAATTTTTTTATATTCAAGTGCATTTTTCAGAAAAGATATGGCTTGCACCATCTTGATTTTTTTTTTATGTAACTGCCAGCGCTACATTTACTTGATCGTCAGCTGAAAAACAATCGGAGAGAGAGACATCTTTCCTTTTCAAAACGCTGAGAAAAACTGAGCAAAAGGATGTAACTTGAGTGGCCTACTTAGTCGGGCATAGGTTTGCGCAGTTGACCATACCATAACCCTACCATTGCCAATGACTTGAGTTGAATGGGACCTATAGAAAGGGAGATCACTGAAGGACTTTCAAATGGTAGCATATATGTAGTTAGCGACGAAATTATTCGTACACCCTCTACTTGCCAATATTTTCTTGAATAACTCAAAAACTAGTGTTTCTATAAGCCTAAGACTTTCACAGGGTTAAAAGCATGTAATCGTGAAAATCAAACGCAATTGTAAGAACAAAATGTTATCTTAAGAGTCTTGAGAAACGAAACTTACAAAAGACGTTCGGACAAAATTACTCGTACAGTTGAAAAGTGATGACACAACTACAATATTAGTGATCAATAGCAGAACCTTTCATCTCGATAACGATCAGCCCCTTGACTATTATTTTTGACGGAGTTTCAGGTGGGATATTGCTACATTCTTCAATGGCAACCCGTTTCAATAGCTAGAAATTCTTTAGAGCTCGGTTATTGATTTTCACTTTCAATTCTCGCCGTAGATTTTCGATGGGGTTCAGGCCAAGACTCACCGACGCCCATAGTTGCAGTGTTACCTTATTTTTCTGAAGCCAGGTGGTCGTAGACTTGGAGTTGTGCTTCGGGCCATTGTCGTGTTGAAAGACCCGCTGTTTTCCAAGCCTCAATCTGAGCCGATTTCTTAAGGGTTTCGTCCAAAATAGTTATATAGGTGGTGCAGCTAATTTTCAATAGCAACTAATTTTTCAGTACCGCTTGAAGAGAAACAAGAGAAACAACCCCAGAACATCACTGGCCCACCTCTATGTTGACCTGTTGGTACGGTACAGTGGTCTTCAGCAGGAAAGCGAGACCTTTCTTGCACCAAATCTTCTTCGCGTCATTGTGTCCAAAAAGCTCGATTTTTATTTTGTAATCCTCAATACTCTGCCCCAAAAGCCTTTCTTTTTTCTTTATCCAGGTGATCTTGGGTGAAGTTCAAGCGAGCAGTTACATGACATGGTTTGTGTTGTGGACTTCGTCGAGGTCGGTAACAGTGCAAGCCATCCTTGTTCAGACAGCACTAGATTGTGCGCTTACTCATGCTAGTTCCCTCAGTATCCAATCTCTCGGCAATGTTAACTAGCACCACTCGTGGATTAATATTGAGTGACCTCACGGCATAGGTCTCGTACTGTTCTTAGCAATCGCTTTTCTTGACGGCCACGTCTAGGCAATGTTTCTGCAGTACTAAACTTAGCAAACTTCTTTATAACTGCTTGTATTGTAGATCTTGGGATATCAAGGCTGTCGCCTCAACTATTTCCTGCTCTGCGGTATTCAACAATCGTCTGCTTCAAGTCCCCACTGAGCTCCTTTGTCTTTATCATCGTGGCGCCAGCGTGTGAATGACGAGGCACAACTCAATGTGCACAACGTAGCCTAAGCCTTGGTAAAAGTTTCTAGAATGATACGTGTGGAATATTCTAGATCGCTTTATAGATTTAGAACGTTAAATAACAAGTATAGTCCGTTCCTCTCAATTTAATACAAATTTCCCGACTGTATTAGCAATTTTGAATACTTAAATTTTTAATAACTTTTTAAGGTATTAGGACATGCCCAGTGGCTCTGAAAATTGCGGTTGATATTCCCTCTTACGTAGAATTTACCGTATACAACACTTAGGCCTGCACAAACAATAGTAGCTATTCAAGTCATTGAAGAATTGAAAAGTTGAGGGTGTACGAATAATTTCGTCGCCAACTGTAGATACCAGATCGTGTTCTTTCCTGTTGGTGATATTTTCTCTCTCTAGCTACATTTTTAAATTTTAAAATCTTCTATCAATGATTCGTAGCGCCCATCATAGATTCTTAGCCGTTGTAATATTATTTCATCCCGTATTATTTGCTGTTCTCTTTAATTTTAATTGCAAACTTTTGTTTTGGCTGTCGGTTTTTTATACCTTATCTTTACTGTTGGCTGATGATGAGTGGAATGCCCAAGCTGGAAACTCGGTTTTAGTACCTTGATAATGATTCGTAGGTATTGCTTTCCTCTTCTTTGCCGTTTCAGAAATAAATCTTTCCACTACCAATCATATCTCTATTAGCACTCAGTGTGCATACTTAATTCTTCACTTTTGGATGAATGGACAGATTATTGGCACGCAGCCTTTGCTTTGTATTTTTAAAATTTTTTAGCAGTGGCGGTAGTATAGCTAGGTTTAGATTTCAGTCATTTCACAATTGCACGGATGCATTTTGACTGTAATTCAGAGCTCCCCAAACGAGGTGAAATTAAAATGCCGCCTGCAACGTCCCCTCCCTCTAACAACTTCCTTCCTCGAACTTTCTCTCCTTGTATTGAAGTTGTGCCAGCCCCAAACGCTATTTTTTATTTATTAAGCATTAATGCAAGTGCACAAGCCAGTGCCCTCAGCTGCATCGGGAGGTGCGATGCATCCTCTGCTTGATTGAGAACGATCACTGCTTAGCGTTTGTTTGATTTTGGAAGCATCTTTCCATCCGGCCCGCTTTGCGTCTTTTGTGCTTAGTTGTTCTACTGATACAGCTTTCTGCGTTGTCTTTTCGTTCCGCCTATGTGAGGAGTACGTCGTAATTACCTCAAGCAGAGTCATCTGTTTACTGGACGTACAATACCTACGCCTACCGTATACGTTTCCGTCGTATTAGAAAGAAGTAGTACCGAAACAGTACTGACTAGGTAGGTTCAACAGTAAGTAGCTAACCCTTGTTAAAAATGAAGAATTGGTCATTATGGTATTTCATCCACTCGATCGACAATCATAACTTCATACGGTATTTTGAAGTTTGGCTGCCTGGAAGTAGCTATACAGAACACTATACTTGCGAACATTCCTCGGTAGAGTGTTTACATTGCAATAGAGACTATAACGCCTCATTGTATTTATAGGACTATCCTTAATTTTGGACCAGCTCTTCATCATCCGCGGATATTCGCAACAGCTATGCTGCGGCCAGTCAAATTGGATGGACTCTTCTATAGCAGCCCGGGTTGTGGACTCGGACTAAATTCTACTCCTGGGAGAATCCAGTGTCCGACATATAATAGTATTTCTATAAGAGCTGCTGAGACGGAACCGGACTTTTTTTGGCTGGGGTAGATGAGGAGTGGGAGTGGAACACTCGTTTGTCTCAGGGCTCAGCATCGGTGAAAATCGGCGTATTTTTTGACAAGTAGGGAGTCACAGTTAGTGGGAGTTGGACATTTGAGGGTCCAATGAGTTGGAGTCAGATACTGGCTCAGCCCAGGTGTCGGAATCGGAGGAGTCGGACTTTGTCTATGCTACAGTGAGCCAGTAGTCATGCTACGGACAAATGCTATATACGAGGTTGCGCGAAGCTAAACCCCTGCCCTTGTTCTTTATGAGATCAGCAGTACTGGAACAGCAGGCACCGTCTGCATATCTACACCCAACACACGGCGCTACAGCACAAGTGCATCGCTCAAATGCACCTACTGACGGATCAGGCGAGCGCTGCGGCACCTGCAGTATCGCCGCCGCTGCCTCAGCGAACGACCGGCCTTGGCCACCAGCACATAGGCTGGCAGTTGCGACAGCGGCCGTGTGAGTGTGTATGTACGCATACCTGGCACACCTGGTCTGTGTGTACGCTCGTTCCTCCTACCTCCTGAGAAGGGGGCGTATCAGACGTATTTTAGGCCATGTACTCATAAGATTAGTCTGCCCCGTCTTTCGTTATTTACCAGGTTGGTTTGATGAATGGTGAGCCTGTTATTGGAGGCAAGTGCTTAAGCCTGAGCTCCTCACACGTCACGGTAGCTAGGCACTATAATAAAAGGGCATTCATGAATATAGCTACTGCTAAAGAATTTGAGACNTAACGCGCATGGTACACCGGTTGATTTGAGCTCCATACCTACGGAGATTGACTTCACATTAAGGCTTTACGTCATATATATATATAGTACGAGTAATACCTATATATATAGTACTCATTTATCTCTTTTGAATTTATTTATTGCAGCATTGCTGAGGACAGTCGTTTGCAGCTTCTGAGACATGAGCAACTTGAAAAAAATGATGTTTTTAAATCCTACAATGTGAAGGTACGTGTGGTCTATATAGCCACTTTTCACCCGCCTTGTTTATTAAGAACCTTAACTATTGGTACATGAGTTGCATTGTATAGTCTGTGAAGACTTGTATGTGTGGACGCATTAATGCAATAGATGACATGTTTCCGGCGCCACTATAAGAGCCGATGAACGAAGCGCCAGTGGTTTTAGAGAAGACTTAGTAACAGAGTTGCGGTGTGGGAGTCGGATATCTCCGATATTCGGGGGGGGGGAAGAAGGGGCAAAAGTCGAGTTCTGATAACTGGACATCGAGCTGAAGTAAGAAGAACTGGCCTATTTAATAAACAAAGAGTCTGAGTCGGTTATTCTTACGATTTAAGGATGTGTCGGAAGTCTGTAACCTGCTGGACCTGGACTGTATTTTTCACCCAATTCCGTAATTTTGCGACAGAATCCCTTGTGTCTCTCGTGCTGGACCCCACGTCGCGGCCCTCATAGGAAAGAATGGAACGGCTACACCACCCCTCCCTCCCCGACCTCCTCCTCTACCATCAGCACCAGCTGCCTGCACCGCATTCACCGTATTTTTAGGACCTCAAGCACCCAGCTGGGGACACACACACCAGCTGTGCGTGTGTTAACTGGGGAGCGGTAAAAACTCTCTAAGCTTCCTCTTTGTTTCCGTATATCTCTGCTGTGTCCCATGTGCGGTGATCTTGTGCGTCGTTTTCTTTAGACATTCATGTTCCTTCTCCTGAAATACCGCTGCAGTGTCTACCGAGGGGCTCTGTAAGCAATAGGTAGATATATATTATACAGTAATATAGAGTGGCCTTATATATACTCGTGCGGTACACTCATGGATGACGCATGTAGCTAATGCCAGCGCCGCAGAGTTATACTATCGCACACTCAGCTTATGAACTGATGTTCTGCTCGCACCTCGTCCCGATACACAGCTTATGAACGCATGTTCTGCTCGCACCTCGTTTCGATACACAACGAAAGTATGGAGCATGAACGACGCGCGTTCTGCACATCCGTTCAAAAGTTGACCATGCAGTTGTACAGTGCGACCCCTGTGCACCTCGGAGAGTCTATTGCAGCCTCCTCTCTTGAGCCGCCGTGTCGTGTGTGCAGTGGTCTAACGAAGCTAACTTATTGTCCGCTTTGCTATCGGCTGAAGCGCAGGAACTAGCGAGCCGCAATGGACTACTAGCGCGGCTCTCAAATATGAACATCGTGTGACCTAAAGTGGGCTACTGCTTCAAAAGCGCAAGTATCTCGTTGGCTAGAAAACGCAGAGAACTAGGCTACTAGTTAATAGTGTAGGTCATGTCGAGGTAAGAATATTTTTTTTTTTTCACAAAGATGTATTCGAGCTTCTAACAAGCGTGCAGTGCGCCGGGGGTAAACTAGGCTATAAAGTGTCCAGATATACCTTGGAGAGGCAATGTTTCCATCTACGAGGGGAAATTGAAATGTTTCCAGATTTATGAATCAAATGTTTGAAGGTTGCATTTTCGTGGAACACTCTGTGGTCGACTGACTCAAGCGAATGAAATAGTCTCACATCGTTATCCAGACTAATTAAGGGGAGCACCCCAGCGAAAATGGTCAAAATTTTCTTCTTTTTTTTTTTGGTGAACTTTCATTCTTAGAGGGTGGCGGATCTGTGACCAAAAAATTTTGGCTCTGGACGCAGTGGAACACCTCTAAATGGGGGGAAAACTCCGCCTGCGGGGGAGGGTAAGTTTTGAAAGTCGACCGATTTGGCTGAAACTTTTTAAATAAATGTAAAATGAAAAAAAAAAAAATTATAAAATTTTCTCGGTTTTCTTTCTGTTTTCTGTTTTTCATTTTCAGGGGTAGCTCATGTATTTTCATGAAATTTTCAGCTTAGCCGATTCCGCTAAAGCATGCTGATTTATAGTTTTGAAAATCAATGCATAGAAAATGAAGAATATACTAAGTTTTTATTGAAGAAAAACATTTTTATTTTGATTTTAAGCATACTGTGCAAGTATCATAGCAAACGGACAAAAAATTCATTACGTCATATTTTTGTGCGGCGTCACATGTATACCGTCATAATTTTTTTTAGATATATATTCATAATTTCCAATTTTGTTTATGAAAACAGCTTATTTGATAATCAGAGACATTTTCAGCTTCATTGGATAAATATAAACAACAGATATACATATACCGTATGTAAAACCTTTTTTTTCTTTTCCCTTCTCATGTAAATTTCATTTTTCAACATTCAAAACGCATCATCTCATTCAATATTCATGCTACGAGAAAAACAAAGACATTTTTGAGAGGAAGAATTCATAGATATAAAACTACCAAATTGCTTTTGTGATATTCGCCCTGATTTTCAAAATAAAAAGAGATGAATTCGAAAAAAATGAGGTAAAATGTGAAATATAAAAATGCAATATTTAGCCAAAAATAAAAAATCAATGGCACAAATGAAAGAAGTTATTTTGTAGTTTTATAGCTGTTGAATTTCTTTTCCAAAACTGTCTTTGTTTTTCTCTTACCATGAAAACTGTAGGAGATGGTGCGTTATTTAGTAAACTATAGAAATATGCAAGTTTACCCTGAAATTCGACGATAAAAAGAAAACGAAGAAGAAAACTGAAAAATTTCCACGACCGAGAAGATTTTTTTATATTTTACATAGCTAGTGTGTGCAAATTTCGTTGCAAATAAAAAAGTAGCAAAAAATCTGGGGTGCTTCCCTTAAGTAGCAATATGTATATCTTGTTGCATAGTGAACTTGGAGCCGTAGGATTGTTCGTGTCCTTGTTTCTGTCCCCTGTTGCGTAAACTTGTCCGAGATACACACCTAACGCAGTCATATGCAGACATCTGTTTCAGTTCTACGTACTCTTAAATTTTACTGTCTTTTATATTTTAAGAGCAGTCAGACACTGATTTGCACTGCTTGAAAGCTCCACGAATTTTTACACGTCATCGTTTGTTAGCTCGCACTCCGTTTCACTTCGATGTACAAAACTATGACCAGTTAGGGTTGCACAATTGAAGTTAGTCGGTAGTAATTGAACACTTTGGATGGTCAGGAGTCTGATTCGGACACTCGCTTGTCTCAGGAATCGTAATCGGTGTGTTCTGCTAACAATTGGGATCAGAGTCGGAAGTTCTCGGGGTCCAAAGAAGCGGAGTCGTACAGTGCCTGAACACGGGCGTCTGAGTTAGACTCGGTCCATCCGACTCCTTGCACAGCCCTGATTTGTATACGTCGACTGATATTATTGGGACTCCAAAGAGTTGAATGCAGTGTGCAAGAGCGTTTAAGAAATTTAGGTAGCTACCTCATATACTAAAGGACCCACGCTGTCAAAATATGACAGCGAAGAATTTGCGATCGGTGTCATATAGCTATGTAGGCCATAGGATTAAATTAGTTAGGTTCGCCCTTCCTTTGTTATGAGGGAGCAGTCAACCCAGGGGGTTTTATAGGTTGCCTTTGCCATTAGCTGGACTTTCGGCACGTCTGTTTTTCATGTCCACTTTGCTTCTTTCCGCTTCCCCACCAATGCTGCTGCGCATCCTTTTCTTTTCTTGAGTCACCATATTGTTGTGTCTAGGGCGGCTTAAACAACTAATATAATGACAAAAATGTATTTTCGATTCGATTCTGACAATTTTATTTTTTCGCCTTGCCATGATAATAGACATGCAATAAATGAACTTGTCAAGCATGTTAAGTAAACTTATTAGGTGCATACTCGTATACTAAGTAAATACTTTCTTCGTTGCTTTTTAGGTGTTGCTCTACAATCTTGGGTTTTTTCACTGTTTTCCCTAAAATCCCATTCTAAGCCCTTGTTTGTCTACCATCAACTGGTGCTTTGCTCAATGGACACTAAGGGACGACGAAAATTACAACCACAATTTTGCACATACTTTGCGCTTTTATTGCCTTCTAAGCTCTTCAGCCGTACTAATAGGGTAGGTAGCCTATTAGTAGCCTATTGTAAACGAGCTGAAATTCACGGGCAAAGAATTGAGCAGAGGCTGCGTGCCGCAGCCACGAATGTGAAGGAGCAGTAGAGTGAAGGCTATGAGGTGAAATTAAACTAGTGGCTCGCACTATCATGAAATGACGGCAAAAAATACATTACGTAGGCGGAACTTCCGCTTTCTTCTCGTTCTATTGTGAAGGATCTCTTTTCCTTGGTTGGTCTCGTGCTTAATTTGCTCAGAGCCTGCGAGCTTTGCTGTGTGGGAAGTGAAATTCAGTGATCATGCTTCCTACCGCTTGAAGAGGCACTTCAGACTTGCTGTGTTCAATGCTTGAATATTTAATTTGGCAAAGCAAACTCCCTCCCAGTCTGAAATTATCGTAGGAAACAAGCATGATTATGTCGAGCCTGGATGGAAATAATCCGTAATTAACGGCATTTTTGGGGCGTTAGCAATTTTTATAGTTGGGCCATAGATGATTTTCACCCTTAGTTCCATGCATACCCAACCTTTTTCCACCCATATTTGCCCTCCCTATGCCCAGGAATTGCAATCTCTATCATATTTGCGATAAACTCGCGTCCTCGTAGAGTGCCGGTTTTGTGTTACTGTAAAATATTTATATAAAAAAAAACACAAAGTGAGTTTATGTCATTAGTGCGCGTTAGGCCTGCAGCTCACGATATGTATAGTCAGAAGTTCTGAACTTCTCAACGTTAAAGCAGAAGCTTAAACAGTTCACGCAAGTTTATATACAACTTTCGTAACTCGTAGCTAGAATAGCTTCATTTTTTTGTAGCTTAAAGGAAGTTACATGACTAATTTCGAAATTTTTCACGTGCACATCGTAGGGGTACATAAGGCTCAATGCAGCGTAGAACTTGAAACCAATAAACCTGGTACAATAATTTTGATGATAGAACCTTAAAAAAATGAAAAGTGTTTGCAACATACCCCTTTGGTGAAAGATTACAATACTTACTGAGTTAGAAGGGATACAATAGATATTCAAAAGTAGTGATTCTTAACAGTAATAAGCATCATCAGATACGTCGCATTCAACCTCTTCGTCATTACAATTTTGGTCTATTGTAATAATTATATGGTTGGAATTCCACCGATATTATGAATGGAAATTCCGTAGCTACCTACTTACGTATTCTTGCTCGAATTAAACGGGACTTCCGATGGGAACCTTGCATACTATAGTGAACGAAATCCATCTTTGATCGTATGTGTGGACTTCCACTCAAGATTTATGGTTGGAATGCCACTGAAAATTTTCGTGTTTGCCTGGAAAAACCTCTCATAATCGACTACATTGCAACCTTTCCGCTCATAATTATCGGTATTCCTGCCGAAAATTCGGATTTGGCTGTGCCGTTGACGCGTGGCAAGAACCAACGAACGAAATGTTGTGTTGTATAGCCTGGAAAGTAATGAAATAAGGCTAAATTGGAATAAAAAGATCGTTTAGATGGCTAAAATTAAAGTGCAAAGGATTGAGCAGAGGCCAACTTTGTGAGGGTAGCCATGATTGTAAAGAAGCTGTAGAATGGAGGCAATCAGACGGACTTAGGCTGTCGTGACACGGCCGCATCGACGTGTGTAAAACAAACGGGACGGCCTGTAAGTCGCTCTATGGCCGTGTGTGATGGACGCTCTGGCTAGGGGCCTTAGGGCTGCTGCTGCTGGAGACGAAAATAGCGTCATCTTGATGGTCCTGCGCTTGTGCTTGGCTACGTGTGTGTGTAGGTCTCGTAGGGTGGTGGGAGGGTTGCTGGATAATCTGCAGAAGAAAAAGGGTGGGTAAGGGGATATTTGATAGGTGGAAGGAACGTAAGACTGCGGGAGAGCTGCATAGGATGGGTGGACGGGATATTGGTTCTGTGGTCGGGATATTATACAAAGAATATGAGAAAACCCGAAGAAAGGCAAAGATGGGCGGAAATGTGGTGGAAGGAACATAGAATATACCGTAAGGAATGTACATACTGTATGTGTGCGCTATAGGGTATACGGTAGAGTTACGGTAGCTTTAGATGCATTCGCCTTTAGCGTTCATCTCATTATATGTTACAGGAGAAGTGCCCATGCGTGGCTGCCCTATTTGGGTTGCGTTAGCTTAGCCCATGAACACAAAAAAAAAATGAATTTCGATTTCTCGTAGGTACGGTAATAATGTACAGAGAAATGGTCGCTATTCTATAATGGGTTGAGTTGAGCCTCCGGAACATGTATCCCCAAACTGTTTTTTAAGTTGCATAGATTTAAATTAGATAGCGGCAGTAGATGGAGCAATCGGTCTAGAGAGCCGCCGAGATTAAGTCCCGGCCGTCTATGAGCTATTGCCATTATGTCGGCATCATTTAGATAACCGAGGGAAAAAGAAGGAAAGTGAGGGAAAAATTTCAGCCGAAGAAACGACCATGCAAGCACGCTTTATAGCTGCAGATCTACGGAGCTTCGAGACGTCGAGTTAGTTGGGGCGGAAGAGAGAAGATTATCGATTAAGGTGGCGTCCGAAGCTGTGGTCGGTAAGAGTTTGTAAGTTTCTGTCATTGTTTGCTCTTGCATTTCTTTACTTTGCCTAGCGTCACTTACCGTGCTCCAACTTGCAGGTTGGCATACTTACGGTTTTGTGAAGATGCCCAGCTATAAGAAAATGGTTGGCAGTTGACCTGTGGTATTTTAGGCTGGCATAGTACCTATGTGTAGGCCTATGTGGTCTACCTGAAATTCAAGTATAATATGTGCGCCTTGGAGCTAGGACTGGTACATACCTATTCTAGCTGCCCTGAAGCTATTCTTAAAGTACCTAGATAGCTTTCGAAAGTAACCCCACTCATACTTTATGATTGGCTACATGTTAGACCGGTACCAGAATACATTTTATGTATGGTAAGTAGTAGATATATGGACGTCGTAGCGCTTGGTACTAAGCGATAGTTCTTAGAAAGACTAATTTCATTTATTTCCTTGATAGACGGCATTGCCTAAGTTAAATTGTGACATAAAACACGTTTCTATTGCATCAACAGCCATTATATACGCGTACGTCTTAGGCTACTTGCAATACCGCTTCACTGGTGATAGGCAAGACGGATCTTCGATGCTTTTCCCAAATAATTGAAACACGCTGTTCATTATTTTAAAAGTGACTACAAGTACACTAGCACAATTTTACGCGCACATTCATTATTTATATATGAATTATTTAACATATCTGCTTCTGCTTTGTTATGAAAAAGATACCACTACATCTTCAATATATTGCTCGCCTTTATTGTAGCATCAACTCGGAAGTTAGTGAACATTTTCCTATCAGGGCAAAGTGCATTAATAGAGATTGTTCTGTATTAATCTTTCGCCGGCCGAAGCTTCCTTGTTACGGAATATCATCAGCTGCACTAATCGAATTGGTTTTACTCTGATTGGAACAGTGGATCGTGTGCCACTTCCAGTACTAACTATAGCCTGCGAGATGAGTACTATTGAGTAGATAATAACTAATAGTGAGCGCCCTACCTCTCATTGGTAGATATACCTATTGTCTGTATTGGAATTATATAATAATTAAAAACGGTGTCAGTAGTAACAAGCTATAAGTCTATAACAGCTAACTTTTTGTTTTTTTATTGGCGCTGGCGTAAATAGGACGTTACCTTACCTACCTTGAGTTACCTTGAGAGTCTTCGGAAGAAGTCCAGGTGACGTTGCTCACGTTACCCCACGTGTGTGGAGTCACTCTGCTGGGTGTCTTCTGTGGTGCCGCAGTTTGCGACC
>LQNS02276930.1:6837056-6851920 GCA_001587735.2 Parhyale hawaiensis | reverse complement strand
AGTCGTTTGTGGTAATCGTACTCCTGCATGCCTCGAATTTTGGCCGTGAACGATCGTTGGATACCTTCAAGTTGTTCAAGCTTTTTTCTTGTACTCGGCATCCAGAGTGGGAAACAGTATTCTATTCTCGGAAGGATTAATTGCTTCCAGAGTGTGAGCATTACATCTATTTCGCGTGACGAGAAAGTTCGTAAAACCCATCCACTCCATTTTTTTCCCACAGCGATAACTCTAACAATATGGTCTTCGAACGTAGCATCGTCTTGCATTCTCACTCCGAGGTCTCTTAAAACTGTTTTTCTCTCAATTTCATGCCCATTTCATGCCCATCGCTGGTATATTGCGTGGATAAAACACGTATGAACACTTTCTGAGACTTGTTTAAAATGAGTCACTTATTTTTTACCGAAGCCAGGAATAAGTTTTATAGAATATTAATTAGTGTTCTATATGGTACCTACTTGTAAAAAAAATGCAGTACCTCTAGAAAGATTTACCATGACACTTCCACTGGACCCGTAAAGTTTGACTTTGTGTAACCCTCGTCACGAATGTAGTCGAGCTAGCACTAGCAGATGAAAGGTTATCATTAGAGCCCGCACTTTAAGCAACAACGGTTTATGCGCTTTAAGCAGTAAAAATAAGCAAGTATAGCATCCAAAATAAGCGCTTATTTTGATGAATTTAAGCGTTGTACTTTAGGCACGAAAATATACAAAGCAAAATAAGCACAAACATTTTCCTATTATAAGCGCTTAAAGCAAAAATAGGATAACAATTCAAACATTTTCGGAGCTATGTCCACACGAAAAACAACTCTAGGCGGACATTATTCGGGGCATAGACCTTCAGCGTTCCGCTCTAGGTAACAAAAAGCAACACCCATCATGGAATTAGCCTTTTTCCCGCTGTCAGCCTGCAAATTTGCCTCAATTAGTATTTGAAAGTTTCGCTGACGGAGTGGAAAGAGCATTTAAAATTATTTTCAAGAGAAGCAACAGTTGCAAAAGCCAGTTAGAAATTGTAAGTGAATTTCAGAATTTCAGTCCTTAAACAAACTCAGTCGACATAGGCTAGCTCGTAAAAAGTTTGTAAGTTTGTTGGGAAAATGGGGCTCTTCCTGTGACAAGCTACAGAAGCAACACCATCTTGTTTTCAGAGTTGTGCCACACAGCAGCGTAAAGTGCATGGAGTGTCTATAGGCGTCTTTTTGTGTGACCACCTTACGGATCATTCCGCCTGATCCGTGCGTTTATGTGACCACTTTTTGGCGTGATTCTGATAGCAATCATCAGTGGTCATTGGTAAAAATTGTTCGAACAGTGATTTCACTAGCGGGCTGATCATGCATAATCAAAGAGTAATTCCAGCCGTTAGACAAGCAAAAATTCAAAATTTGAAGTGCAGAGTTCGTGATATTTTCGTATGTTTAAGGATAACTTTGATAATATTATGATTGTTTGTATTACTGACTTCCAGAATGTTAGTTTCGTTATAGCGTGTTCACACAATCACAAAAATTGCTCAGTCACGCAACTTTTCCCTTCGGCCATCTCGTTGCCGTGACTGCTACTCCTGGTGCTTGAATGTTAGTCTAAAACTGTGCATCATTCAACTTTATTAAACTAACACAGGAGTAGCAGGCATTCTAAAAGCTTCATCATTGCTGCTGGTTATAACGTACCAAAACGACTCGTACTTATGTATTATTTCCATATTCTTTTCAGTCCAAGCCGAAGCCTATAAGGCGCTGCGGCGCAATCGAATACTAACTTGCGTTGCAATGCAGTATTGGCGTACGCGTGCCCAAGCTCTTAGTTTTATGCCTGTGCATGTTCAAATTGCATTGAATACTGCTAGTTCACTTATCCATTGACTTCAAAATAAGCAAAATTTCAAAAAATTCATTCCCCACCGTCTTCTGTGTAAATACGATTGAAATTCAAATTTTCAAAATAGATATGGCATCTCTGGGGTGTTTACAAAATCATTGAACGGTTCTGTGCTTTTCAGTGATCACGATGATCATGATCACGGTGATTCTGATCACGAGCGTAGCCACAAAAAGACGCCATATGTACGCGCTATGCTCATATGTTGTTAGCTTGTTGCGCACAATAAATAGGCAGGTACACGATACTCTCTATAAATTAGAAAAGGCACTTGTCCGGCTGATCTGGCACGTAATCAGTAATAGTAACATTTCCTCCTTTTCTAAGTATCAGCGATTCCCCCAAAGTTGAGGAAACCGTTTCAAGCTAAAGGAAGAAAACTGTATCGAACATAAACTTGAAATCTAAGGTAGAAGTGCTATATATGACGAAGGAAAAGAAAGTTATGGAGAGAGTAAGAGCAATGGATATTCCTGATAGAACAGTTCGTAGTAGTAAGAAGAATGCAGTGGGTACGGTATACAAGTAGCTTACAGTAAGCATCAGTGATCAACTAAGTCGTCCTCGCAGCTATATACGGACATATGGTACGTGAATTATTGATCAAAGAAGCAGAGGAGTTCCTTTTAGCGTAAGTGTTATTCAAATGAAAGAGAAATCAATATATGATAACTAATACATATGATGCCAGTTCACGCTGGAACGCAGCTAGCGTGAACCAGCACGTTCTACTGTGCCTATATATTTGTTTGCTTATGTGCCTGTCCACCCAAAAAAGAGGCACAAGGAGTTGAGCCATCATCACAATCTTTTTGAGGGAGTCAGGTGAGTTGCCTGTGATGTGAAAAATGCCAAGAAAGAGTTAGCAGGCCATCAAAAATGACGGCGTCTGTCCACCCACATAGATCCAGAGGGAGTTGTCATTGTTATAATTTTTTAAGGCAGTCTGGTGGCTTGACTGAGATGTGAAAAATACGATAAAACTAGAGTTAGCTGGCCATCAAAAATGTCAGCGTTGAATTTGTCTCCACTGTACATAGGTTGTCTTACTCCACGAGGCGTTTTTGCAGGTTGCCTGAGCTTTCGCTAGGCTTTCAGGACGCCTTTCTTCCGTGCTCACTTTGCTTCCTTCCATTTTCGTACTCATCAGGGTGTCTACCAGGTAGTAAAGTAGTAATGAGTAGTAAAATTTGATGCGAGGTAGCCTAGTAAAAAATCATTGTCGAATTTATATAGGTTACGGGAAATTTCGTTTTGAGATCAGTCACGGAATCTGGATAAAATTATGGGTGGTATGAAAACTGTCTCATAGCAAGTTCCATAGCGCTGTTCGTGGCTTCTGAAAGTAAAGAAACCACAAGAACAATATTCTTTTGCTGGTCTGTTTTTACAGCACGTGTTAATGCAAGAAAATGAAAATTGAGTGAGTAAACAAGGTAGTAAAATTTCATTGTGGAAGGTAGTAAAAAGTAGTCAAATTTTATAATCCAATATTTGTAGACACCCTGCTCTTGCTGATGATGCTTTGGTTTGCTATCCCTCTTATTTCCTGGTTTACTGGTCCCATGGGCGTTGGTTCTGTGTGGGAACACCTTCGTGGATGGGTCCCTTCCTTTTCCTCTCTTGAAATACAGTACCATAGTTGTGTTTAGGGAGTACTACACAGCTTATGTTAATAGTAATGAAAATAGTGAGCAGTGAGGACACTCGTCGACGCAGACTTAGCTTCAATTAGGCCTTCGGAACGTCTTTGCTTTCGTGCCTACTGCCTATAATGCCTTTGCTTTGCTTCATACGTCGACTGATCACATCTCTTATGCCCTTCCTTGCCTTAATCTCTTTCTTGTTCCGATGTGTATGGGTTCCCCATTTTCCTTGATATGCTGCATGCATCTTTTTTTTGCGGCAATGAACACTATATTGATTGGCTGCAAATAGATAAACTAGCGTATAAGCTCTCCGCAACGATCCAATCGCAGCTCAGCTAAACTATGCTTATACTTAACTAGGCCAAACTTTCGCTATTCTTACATCCCGAGCTGCGATGTGGGACTCCCGCATCACATGGGACCCCTACTTACCTATTGCTACAATCGGCCGTGCCGTCGAACCTAACCGAACCTCCGTGCATCGCATCGCCCAATGACCAACACCCACGCCCGGCCCGTGCACGTCCGATCGGTTGCGTGTTGGTAAGATGCGGCCCATCTCCTTATTATGGCGAGCTTTAAACGTAACCTGGGGATGTGATGGGTCGCGTGCTGCTGCTCTGGCACTAACTACAGCTGTGGCGGAGGGGGGCTGTGCGTGTGACCCCTGACGTGAGGTGCCCCCTGACCACCCTCCACCAGCGGGCAGGTGCTCCATTGGTCGGCCCATCAAAGGCCGCATCGGTCAGTCGGCGCTATAATTGCTGGTCTTTGAGCTCCTCTGCGAGGGGCTGTTCTCGGTAGGATATTCTGGACTCCTCGACTGGATATTCTGGACGCCTGTGCGAGGGTGCTGCTCCTCTTCTAGTTATTCTAGGTTTCTCTATTGGATACTCGAGACGCGTCTTCGAAGACAAGGTAAGGGAATGCTCCCTCACCGGCTATTCTGGACACATCGCTAGCAGAATATTGCCGAACGTCCACTACTGACCTCCCTTGGTGACGTCGCTACTGGTCCTGCAGCCCCTGCTTTGATTACGTCACTGCTCCCACTCGGAACTAACCCCTCGAGAAGTAACAAGCTTGACGCTCGAAAATTAAGAAAATGAACTACTTTCAAAGTTTCTTTCATTTTAGTTAGCGTCGCTAAAGATGGCTTCTCAAAAAAGTCCTTTGAATTGTTGAAACCAACTTACCGTTGAAACATTTTTCATGAGGAACACATGAACGAAACGTCTTCCCGAAGATTTCCCTCGCCTAGTGAATGCAACTTACCTTTCGAAAGTGTTCCCTCGCTCAGGGAATGCAACTTACCTTTCGAAAGTGTTTCCTCGCTCAAGGAATGCAACTTACCTTTCGAAAGTGTTTCCTCGCTCAAGGAATGCAACTTACCTTTCGAAAATTTCCCAACTCTCATTGTATGCATGTAACTTTTAAATTTCGAAAGTTTTCCCTACACCAAATTCCACCAATTGGTGGAAAGTTGCCCTTCTTGCGGTAGATACATACCGTACAACTTGTAGGCGGAAAGTATTCCTTCCCCCAATGGATGCAACTTGTCATTGGAAAGAGTTGCTTCTTGCAGTGGATACAACTCATCGTTGCAGTTAGTTACGCGACGAGTGGCCAACACTCACCATTGGAAAGCGAGCAGTGCGCAGCTGTGACCAAATCCCCCCGTAAAGACGTTACGGTTCACTGTGGCTGCGGGCGTGAAAGCACCGCGCCACGCAGCGGCCGCCACAATATAGCCTCCCATGGCTGACTGGGGCGGTAGTTAACATTCCACGATGACGCTGCTCGCTGCTTATGCTTGGAGCTGCCGGAAGTTTGGTTCTCATCCCTGCGATCCTCTGCGTCCGTGGGTGTGGGAACCAGTTGTTGGACAGCATCCTGGATACCCTTTACTGGCGGTTGCAAGTGCCTTCCTAGGAATAGTATTATGGTTTCCATACAGTCACTTGCTCCTTAAAGCGATAGTACGACATGTCTTTAGGGCCTGCGGTACCGATGCAAAAGCTGTTTTGTATTGGCGACGGTGTGGCGCTCTACTCGTGTGTCTGCGCACTCCGTTAGTAACTGCTGTCCCGGGTTCAGTGCCTTTGAGACCCTTGTCGTGGAGGCTGTGCTATGCTGCGGGTTTTGACTCGAGCCCGGAATTACGTAACGCTTTAATGTCCCGGTCGCACCATTTCACCCGGATGGTTAGTGTTTTCCTTACTCCGGAGAATGAGAGCGTTGCTTGACGTCTGGGCTGCTTCATTTTGATAGATATTAATAGACTTCTCAAAACGTATTTTTATTGGGCCAAGCTTCCGGCTCTGATCAAGTTGGTGCCTTTGTCAGGGCCTGACGAAGGCACTAATTTGACCAGTGCTGAAAGCTTGGCCGAATAAAGATAAGTCTGCTTCTTTAGCATCAATCAAAATACATACAGTATATAATGTGGCACTTTGTGCTTGCCTGGATCCTTGACCAGGCAAGTGACCATATTTGATTACCTACGTCTGTAATGTTTTTTTTTTCGGCGACGGTGTTTCGCAGCCGCCTGGTAAAGGGTTAACCGTATCCATACCAGGCTGTGTCATTTTGCTATAAGGGTTCTCCGTCCTTTTGTACTCCTACGGAAAAAAAAAAAACCTTCGCGAGGAAGCACAGGCTGGTACTAATGGGATTAGTCTTACAAGGGTAGCGATGCGGGGCTATATACCTACCCCGTGGGTGAGAGTAGGCAACGAGCACTTGTGCGTTGAGACCGCAGTTCATTTACAAAAGATAGTTATGTCAGGTCTCAGTGTGCAAATAAGCGCCCTTGCGAACTTTCAGAATTGTGACGCCAAGGCAATAGCGCCAAGCCATTGTGGTATTACCAAAGATTCCTCGTTGCAGAGTGACGCTATTGGCTTGACGTTACAATTCCGAAGATTTGTAAGGGCGTGTTGCGTAACACATGGAGATCTGACATGCCTATTTTTTTTATAAATGAACTGTGGTTACGACTCGGTAGTCGTAGGAATAATATTAGAAGCATCACTAAATGTACCCCGTGGTTGTTAACTAATTTTCCGCTCAAAAAACTCATTGATCAATGATCATGTATGGCTCTTATTCTCGACTTCATCGTGAAATTATTGAATAGACTCCCTTTGAAAGTTGTCGTTTCAAAGACAGTCAACACATTAAAAAATCTCCCCTCAGGGGGCATAGGATGGGCCATAGAGTTAGTTTAGGTTCGTCCATCCTATGCTATGGGGCCAGTCAACCCCAGGGGGGCTCGTGTAGGTGGCCTCAGCCATTAGCTAGGCCTTCGGGACGTTTCTCTTTCGTGCCCACTTTGCTTCCTTCTNCTTGCACATGCTTTATCTGTTCTTCCTCTTCTTTCCCGACTTGCTGTTCCCATGCGCGTTGATCCTGTGTGGTGGGAACACCTTCGTGCATGGGTTCCCCGTTTCTCTTGGCATACTACATGTCCCTTGCTCTTTCCTCTGTGATATCGGTCTGCTCGGAAACGGAGGCTTAAACTTCCTTATTATAACTAACATTGAAAAATCGTATAGGCTTACACCGGCAGCAGCGTCCTCCGCAACTACGAACGTCTCGTCCAGAACTCAGTTTTAACGGATATATCTTTAGAGGCCACTCTAATTCATTAGTTTTCATACTCCAACTTAATACAGTCGATCTTCACTTTATGCTGCACCTCTTTATACCAGCTCCCAATTAGGCTATAGCGAGACATAGACCACACCATACAGAAGCGAGATTATTTAGTTAGCTACAGATCGAGCATTCTATTATACCACGTTGAATTGACTTTATAGCCTACTGGTAAGTTGAGTTTACCCAACTCACTCCTCTGTTTCCGGAATCAATTTTCTGTGAATCGATCCCTATAAGCTTAGTAATTTGCGATCTACTGTGATAGAGAATATTGTTAGTGTATATATATGGAAATATTTCAGAGTATAGGATATATTTGTGGAATGCTAAATTCAATATATTTTGCAGAATATCGTTCCGTGATGTTTGCCTCACGGCATTGTGTACGACGGCATGACTATGCTTGCTATGCATAGAACACACTACTGTCAGCGTCTGTAAATTGTGGCCCCTAATGCAATGAATATACCAGGAGACGACAAACATGGATCGTGAATAGGAAGATACAAATTTTGGAGGGCCTAAGCAAAGGAAAGAAAACGGCTGGTAGCCTACTGCTGAAAAGTTTAAACTTCCAAAATTCACAATAAGGCTTATCAATACAAATGAAGGACGTACCTATAAGGCTGTGTTCAAATTATATTTCATCAAAGATGGCTGACAAGAACGTTCAAATACGTAATCCAATATGCATAAATTTGAACACTGCCCCAGGAACGTTTTCTACTAATCTTAACTTTATAAAATTATCCTATTGGGCAAGACTAGTACCAAGCTAACATTTAATACTCCATTTAGCTAGTCTCCGACTCTCTCGTGTCTGCTGCAACTAATCGCAGTTGTACGATCACCACCTCAGCTGAGTTTTGTCTGCTCAAGTATCCGAATGATTATATTTTGACATAATGGCAATAGCTTATAGGGGACCGAAGCGCGAGTCTCGGCTGCTCTCTGGGAATGGGGCTGTTGGTCCGTCTACTGACAGCTATTTATTCGAATCTATTTCCACGCAAAATTATGTTTAATGTTTAACTTTATACCTACGGTGCCTATGCTATATGATTACTCTTTAATCTATACATAATTGTTCCAAGAATTCCTAAAGCAGTGTTTATTATTCCTCTGTATATTAAACTTAAACTTAGGCTATGTTGGGATAACGTCGATGCTGCAGGAAGTGTATATGTTGTGCGCGTTTGGTGGATTTGCGCGATCGATCGATCGCGCAAATCCACCAAACGCGCGCAACATATATACCTAGGCGGCAGGCGGGCAGGCCATCTTTGATTCATAAACCCGAATTAGATATAATTTTATGCGGTATTGTACCTCGCTGTCAATAAATGAGGATGAAACTTGCCCATTGCAGTAAAGGAGTGTGAAGCCTCCAGGTCTCGCCTGATGCGGTGTTGTACTTGGTGCTGTATAAAAAAGAGAAATTTTATGTAACAGAATTTTTATACGTGTATCCTAAACATTAGCCGTGGACGGCATCAATTATAATAATGGTGAGAGTATGCTATGTACGGTAAGCAAATGTGGAGTGCAATGGCACTCATGTGGCGGGGAGAGTGCTGGCTTATGAAGAAATGCAAGGAAGTGGAACAAGAGCGGTGTTGTGTAGGCCGTAAAACCTGTCCAGTGAGTGTGGTGCACACACACACGCAGCGCTCTTCTTGTCGCGTCGTCTTAGTTACGGTCGCCTCCTCAAATGCTAAAAGTGATAACCATAATTCTGCATAGAAACTTTCCACCTTCCCAGTGTTCAGTCCTGTTGTATGCTCGATGCTGCGCTGTAGCTCGCTACGTGGGCGATTGTTTCAGTAGTATCACAGTAGGAAGGCGAACATGAGCAAAACTGTACAGACTGAGGAAAATCTGACAAATTAACTGTTATTTTTTTAACTTGGAAAAGACGGAAGAAGTTGCATATAATAATAATATCTATCGATAATTGCTAGTAATAGTATAAAGCTTTGTGTAACTTTATTTTTTCAATCTATATAAATTTAATTACATCGCCTTTGATTTGTCCGAAACTTACTCCTAAGCTTACGACTCGCTGCTTTGGATCGAGTTTAGCACCATTTCTATTTATAGGCCATCTCAAGTGTAACTGATTTTCGATTAACGCCACAAACTCTACCAGTAGTCGAAGAGGCAAACTAAAAGCCCAGCGTTGCAGTTCGGCTCAGTTGAAATGAAACTAGAGCGCTCTGAGAGCGCATACCTCCATCAAGTAAAATTCAAAGTGGTTCTGAAACTGGGATTTCCTTTCTATCAGGACCGAAATATAATCATTTGTGCCATTTCACAGTAATAACAGCTTCTGTAACTAATTTTCTTGATGATCCGTTCATAGCCTTTCGAGTTGGCCCTATGTTGTTAACAGACGGCAGTCTAACATACCAACCGATTATCTCCAACATTTCCTGTAAATTTTCGTAAACATCCGTTCATAACTTTTTGAGCAGTTGTGCTTACATGAAATCAAACACAGAAACAAACAATTAAGCAGATCATCACAGAAATTTGGTAATTTACGTTTCGTGATATACGGTACCTAACAACTCATGAGAATGTTATAAAAATCCGTCCGTAACTTTTTGAGTTATGGTACTAAGAAACAAGCAGCAAATAAATAAACGGTTGAACCGATCTTCACCAAAAATTAATCATCTATTACTGTTAACATACCTAACAACCTCTGTAAATTTCGTAAAGATCCGACCCTAACTTTTTGAGTTATCATGGTGACAGAGAACGAGAATAAGAGACTGGCAAACACGACAAAAACATAACCTTGGCGGAGGTAATTAATGCGATTAGATAATCTCGATACAAGTGCGCAAATCGAATGGCGCCTTCAATTGGGGTCGAAATTAAGTCGCCGTGGAGGCTTGACTTATCAGGAACTTCTGACACGAACTTTGGTTTTGCCTCTGTGAATCGTGTTGCAAGTGTTAGAAGCGACGGGAAGTAGGTACTGAAGTACTTTCCGGGGGTATCTTTGACGCCTACTTTAACGGTGTACCGGGACGATGTGTGCAGCTGAGCGTCCGCACACGAGTTGAACGTACGAGCTACCGTACACTGTGACCCAGGTATTAGTCTTTTGGAGCATGAGCTCTCCTGCCGATTTAGCTTCCTTTTTATTTTGCACTTGCGTTAGCAATTATTTTTCTGTACGCTAACTGTCCCCTACCTGCTTCCTTGCTGCACCAATGTGCGGTGATCCTCTGTGCATCGTTTCCCCGCTTTGCTTGACGACGTATACTTTATAAATAGCGTGATTATAACCTTAGTGTTTTGGTTTTCCACGTTTCGATTGGTGCACTCTACGCCCCTTCCTTTGGTGAAGATCCGATAATAACTTTTAGAGTTATGCTGCTAGCGAACATTATGACAAACATAAGCCAAACACACAAACTGACCGACCGATCATCACCAAAATGTAACCATTTCTGCCTTTTAACATTCCTAACAACTCATATAAAATTCATAAAGATCCATGCATAACTTTTTCAGTTAATGTGCTAACAAGCTTAAAATTAAACATGGCGACGAACGAACGAACAAACAGATCATCACAAAAATTTGGTCATTTACTCTTTTTAATATTCGTAATATACCTCATGTTAATATAAATTATATGGAAACCCAACCATAACTTTTTGAGTTACAACACTACGAAAAAACAGCCAGACAAACAAACAAACAAACAGATGAACGGATTTTCACCAAAAGTAAATCATCTGTTACTGCTAACATGCCTAACAATCCCTGTAAATTTCGTAAAGATCAGTCCGTAAATTTGTGAGTAATCTTGGTGAGAGACAAACATACAACCGGACAGACAAACAAATACAACAAAACATAGCTAACCTCCTTAGCGGTGGTACGGTAATGATAAGAGTTGTATGATTGCAATCAGTGTTACGGAGTTGGATGGATTAAATTCGACTCCCGCTGCTAGATGCAGCTAGTTTCCGGCTCCGACTCTTTGGACCTCAATAATCTCCGACGTTTTCTTTGACCCATAGGCCTAGTCTTGTGTTCACAGACTACGATTCCTTCGTCCTGCCTGTTTTCTTTGACAGATAGTCTTGTGTTCACAGACTACGATTCCTTCGTCCTGCCTGTTTTCTTTGACAGATAGTCTTGTGTTCACAGACTACGATTCCTTCGTCCTGCCTTGTTTCTTTGACAGATAGTCTTGTGTTTACAGACTACGATTCCTTCGTCCTGCCTGTTTTCGACTTTTTTGTTTACTAAATTGACTGGTTTTCGCTGACTCCGACTCATGGATCCAGCCAGTTCATTCTCAGAGTCCTGGCTTTCCAAAATGTCGAACTGCTACCGACTCCGCGTCCGTGCTTTTGATAAAGTTTTATACTTGGAGAGTGCGGCCCGATTGCTCCAGATCTCGACGAATGATCTGCCATACTCTACAGACGGGTGGCCCCAAAGAAACACACATCTTCCTTTGCTGCCGGTCACCCCGCAGCGCTTTCCGCCTGTCATGAACCCGGTGAAAGCATCGTGCGAGCATTTGCTGCGTGACTGTCGGAATTTGGAGTATGTGGCGCTGAGTTTAGGTCCTCCCCTTATGGAGCTAATTGGGCCCTAGCCTCTTTCGGGGCTGGAGATTTCGTAGGAAGGGACTGACGACCGTAGATGTAAATGTTCTTCCTCCGGGGGATTTGGTTACAGTGTTGTCTGAAGAGTTCAAACGATGGCGTGGGGCCGATGAACATTCATGAAGCTAGATGTTCTTCTTTCCGAGCCTTCCAAGCACTGCCACGGATTGCCTGGAAATCTACTCATATTGTTTCTCTTACGAGGACAAGCACACTTTGTAAAAGACGTTCATGTAATGCTATTCCTACGACAAGCTAACGTTTTGTTTGCCCCCTGCAGGCTAACAACCTACTGTAGGTACCTATGTCTCAGTTGGTCGCGTACCGTAAGTCATACGGGTCATTTTAGTATTCAGATTTTGTTCATAGCCCCAAAATCGTGTGGTGAGCTTGCTTGCTACTATACGGTAGTTTTTCTATTGTGTTATTATAATTTGTCATCATTGGTACTTATAGTAATATATCGATGAGGACTCCGCGAAGTAAAGGTTCCCAGTCCTAAATGCTCTGACAGCGTAGCTGTCGTATTTCATAAAACGAGCTGGCCACAGGGGGGCGGTCAGGGAAAGACATGAACTAGTTGCATATGGCGGTACCATACAGCTGAGAGTCTAACCATAGGCTCTGCGCAGTATCATTTTGTGACTGAATTCGTTGTATTCTCGCACGACTCAGTTCCTGCCATTATTCTTTCAGTTCTTCTCCCACTTTAATTGCAAAGAATTCTGGATTATGTTTGTATGCGAGGAGCCTGTTCACCTACACGTCTTCCTCTCGTTTCTATAACCAGATAGTGCTCTTTTACTGAGTTTTACCTGATGTAGCACTTTGTGCATATCCGTAGTTCTTATATCTCAAGGCGGGAGTTGAAGGCTCTCTCTGGCGGTACCTACTCTCACGTCTACAGAAGGGTAGGGATACAATCTGACCGATGATGATTATACTTAATACACAGAGCAGATATATACAAGACTCCAAGTCACAGCTGCGGAATCACAACAAGTCGACACGTCAAGACCAAAGGCTAAGCATGGGGGTGTGTGTGCTCGGGAAGCGTGCACATTTGTAAATCGGTAAATTTTTCTGTCCGGATTATGAAGTCCGGTAGCTGTAGCAGTACGGTTGCCGCGTCGGAGTTGGGCATTCTTGAGTGCTAGGAGAGGAGTAGGAGTCGGACGTTCGCTGGTCCAACGAGTCGAAGTCGAAAATGGGTGTATTTTGAAGAAAAAAGTTGGACTTCAGAAAGGGTCGACGTTTTGTGAGACAGACGCTGGCTGGGCGCGCAGGAGTCGGCATCGCCCTCGGTACATTCGACTCAACTATTATTGTACTTGCAGCATCATGCTTACTCTATACACTTTCCAGCCTCGCGTCGGAGGAGGCGCTCTCGCTGTGTTTCAGTTCTTACCCTTGACTGAGTGGCTGGAAAGCGCGTCCCAGGAATAGCGTTGCAGAAGTCATCACGTGTGGACACTTCGCTGCCAGCAGGCACCTCCTCACATGTAGATGAGATACCTGGCAATTTTCCTGAGTCAGTAGCTTTGTTTAACAGCATTTGCGTATCACTGTAGTTGTTGGGAACGCTAATTTGTAAAATTTGTATTCATTTTATGATCCGTAACAGCGTAGCATATGAGGCGATGGGAAGATGACCGCTAATTACCAGTTGACTGTATTTCGTGACTGGCACCAAGAGGTCGGACGGAGTACAACGCGTGGCTGCGTCGCGTCCTAAGTTGTCCTCTGAACGCCCGCCCAATCGAAGCCTTTATTTTTGTAACAATAGTTCCATTAACTCAATCACGCGTTGAAGTAGACTAATGCTTTGTTTCCTTTCCCGGTTTATAGGTAGGTACCATCCAGAAACATGGAGTTTGGAGAGCAGCGGTTCTGAGCCTTTTTGCGGCATGTGTATTCCTCTTTTCCTATGTCAGAATGTTTCCACCCCTTCCTTTGCTAGACTGTATGCCTAAAAAGGTGCAACCCAACAACAACTGCAATACTAGTAATGATACTGCTAATAACGTGTTATCTCACAGTAAAGACTCGTGACCACGATTTCATTTTTGCCATTAACCAAGAATTTTGAGGATCTTTGTAGTGTGAAGAACACACGCTTGCAAATCCCTCGTCGAACTTCCCCTGATCGCTCGACCCCAGTGTGCCCTAATTAAAATCATTTTTAGCAACATGGAGCAGCGAGCCAGTGACTATTGCAATAATGGAAGACGCCCCTAGAACCGATGGGCCACCTAATTATACGCATAGTATATTGAAAATCCTGCTAGTCTAGAGTCCTTCTCCCTCTCTGAAACCCTAAGATCTCTTCTGATGGAATACCCTGCGTCTGTACCGCGACTGTTAGTTGCCCTTCGCGCGGTAATGAATGAAGCTCATTGTGCTCGCAGCACTGCTGATTGTATCCTTACCTAAGCTCCCTTGCCTCCCCGCACCCGCCCTGCCGGCCGCACCTCACGGAAGCCAGCGCTTCCAACCTGTTCAGTGTTTTTATTTGTAGCTTTTTTGCCCACAAACAATATCCTGTCAGTGACCACCAGCGCACTCCTCTGACTCTCTCGCGTCTCTTGTTGCTGTATGCCGCCCTATGGTTGTCGTCCCACTGTGTGGGGGATACTGTTGTGAGCTGTTCATAGCCTACTTGTGCAGCTGTGTCGTTATGAACCGCTGGTGCCTGTGCAGCTGTATTGTGGTGAACCGTTGGTGCCTGTGCAACTGTATTGTGGTGATCCATTTGTGCCTGTGCAGTTGTGTTGTTGTGAACCGTTGGTGCCTGTGCAGCTGTATTGTGGTGATCCGTTTGTGCCTGTGCAACAGTGTTGTGAACCGTTGGTGCCTGTGCAACTGTATTGTGGTGTTCCGTTTGTGCCTGTGCAGCTGTGTTTTGAACCGTTGGTGCCTGTGCAGCTGTATTGTGGTGTTCCGTTTGTGCCTGTGCAGCTGTGTTGTTGTGAACCGTTGGTGCCTGTGCAGCTGTATTGTGGTGAACCGTTGGTGCCTGTGCA
>LQNS02276930.1:6795248-6815587 GCA_001587735.2 Parhyale hawaiensis | reverse complement strand
AAAATAAATGTTCTTCCATGGCCTAGCCAATCACCGGACCTTAATCCAATAGAAAATTTGTGGCGTCTTTTTAAATCTGGTGTCCACAAACGGTGTTCCAAAAACCTTACTGAATTAAAGGTTATCTGCATGGAAGAATGGAAAAAATACCATCAAGTGAAGGTGAAAAGTTAATTTCCTGCTGTAACAATCGTCTCCATGCTGTTATTGCCAATAAAGGTCACGCCACCTAGTACTAATGTCATAATTTTTTTGGTCAAATATTTTTGTCCTTCATTATTTTTGCTTGTGTTAAATTTTCTTGTTATAAATGCACATTTGACTGTTCTGTTTAAATGATCTATGAGATGTATGTTATATAAACTTCCTGTATTAATTATCCTAAAGCAGTCCATAAATTTTTTAAAATACGTAAAAAATAGAGTTGTGCAAATAGTTATGTCTAGGCACTGTATGGGCCTCCCGAACCCAATGGCTGTCCCGGGTGCCTTCTCCTCAGGGGATCTTGCAGCTGGCCTCAGTTCCTGGCGAGAAGGTTAGTTTATTAGGTTAGGTAGGTTCTCCATATTTCCCCTTCTGTTCTGCGAAGTGGGCCGCCGATCGAGGTGGCCGATCTCTTCTATGGGACTTCTACCTTCTCCCGTGCGGAGGGCTACGGAAGCGACCGTCCGCACGAGCTCTACTTTTTTATGTGTTCTTCTCTTTTCGTTTCTCATCTCTTGCCTTGTGCCGCGCGGCTGAGTGAATTCGTTGAGCCAAGCCGTATACGGTTGGAGATGCTCGTGCCTTACAGATTTGCGACACAGAACTCACTTAAAAGTTCGCCGTCATGACCTTCCGGCAGAAATGCTGACAATACATTTGACTTTCGGCGCGATGCGGCTTAGCATCGCTGCGCTAGTAAACCTTACTGACCTTGAACTATTGGAATACAATGAGCTCGTGTTTGAATACGTTGTGCACGTGACGTGACCTATTCGTAGACGACACTGTGTGTGTGCTGCAGGTACCTGGAGCTGAGTGACGAGGAGCGCGAGAAGCTGGAAGGCTCCTCAAAAGTTGTGAAGAAACTCGAGCGGCTTCAAAACAAAGACGGCAGTGGTGGCAGGTAAAACGCAAATTCCTCATTTCAATAAATTGTTTCTGTTCATTGATAAGTAAGAGTGAAGATGCAGCAAGGTTATTCTATTTACTATATTTCAATTATTGTATATAAAAAATGATTTTCATTTCTTGTTTATTATCCCTGCACTAGGCGAAATAATATATAATAGCTATCACTAGTTACCTATCCTAAAACACCATTGAGCTGAAGCCTACCGTAAGGTTTCAGTTTGCCAGCGAGGGTCAAATCAAAATCTTCTTCACGTCTGTGTTGGCTTCAACTTCAAATTGAAATAAGAAATTTTCGAATATGTATAAATATTTTATAATTGTAGCTATTGAATGGGTCAAATGTCAGCACAATTTTTATTTTTAATATTGCATTATGTAACTAAACGTCTTTGGAACTTTAGTTTTACAAGTGCTTGAATTGCCCTTTCTAAACATTGTAGAAATATATATATATTTATAGTTACACAAAAATATATATAAAAAACACAGAGTGGACGGCTACTATTCGCCCACAAGTTAAGTAATCGTGTAATCTGTTGTCAAGGAAACGAATTGCTCAATACTTTTCCGAATGGCCCGTAAGTTGCTAATGACTCGCACTGTCAACAGGGACGCCTCACCCGACAAAGACGATGACGACAACGACGACACAGAGTTCCCAAGCATAAGTAGCCTGGGGTCTGGCGGATCCAGCGGGTCTGGGGGCATCTTCTCCCCTCGGTCCGAACCCTTCCAGGGACCCCCGTCCCTGGGACCTCCCTCCCTCTCCGACACCACTGCCTCCTCCATCAAACAGGTGCGGGCTCCCCCCCATGTTATTGTTCTCTTTTTATCTCCGAATATGTGCCCTGCTCTTACCTTTATTTTCGGGTCACGTTATTTATGTAGGTTTGCTTCGCCTATGTTTTCTGCAGCAGTGCCTCCTGGGAGAGCCCATAGGTTACCATGGCCTTAATTATGCCTCCCAGACGTCTTTCTTCCTTGCCCACTGTGCTTCCTTCTAAACTCATATCTTTTCCTACTGATGGTGTTTTTTCATTCTTTCTCTTCTTTCCTCACTTGCTGTTTCCATGCGTGTTGATCACGTGTGGGAACACCCTCATGAATGGGTTCCAAGTTACTCTTGGCAAGCTGCTTGAGTTATGGTCCCATGCTAGCCTCACTGTGCCACAGCAAAAGTGTGGACGTAATCTATGTATTGAGATTTTGTAATGGCATTTGATAAAGTTAAACACGGAATACTACTACTGAAGCTCTCCAATATGGGTATCCATGGGAATTGTCTTCGGTGGTTCGAAGCATTTCTAACAAACCCAATCCAAATGTATTTATTAACAGTAAAGTGTCCAAACGACAGCCGGTACTCGGTGGCATCACACAAGGTACTGTGCTTGGTCCAATACTCTTCTTCATGATGCATGACTAGCACCAGTGCTAGTTTGCCATTCCCACATCGTTCGCGGTGCGGGCGACACACGAATATCAGCAGCAGTAGTAGAGTTAGTGGCAGACGTACCTATGGATTGTGTAATTAGATTTAAGTAACATCCTTCACTGGTCATCGGACAACGACATGACCTTCAACGAATCCAAATTCGAACTCTTAAAATACGGGAAAACTATTCCCGTATTAAATCGCCATCCTACATGGCGAGTGATGGGAACAAAAAACGGAAAAAAATTATGAGACTTATAGGTGAGAATGCAGTATAATGCCACTTATGAGAATCACGTGGCTAGATTTGTTACGATGGGCAATAAAATGTGAATGAGTGCTTCTAACTGTCTCGTCGTGAGAGGCAGACACAATGCTTACCTTATGGAAAGAACTAGTACTGCCGAGGATAAAATACTGTTCATTTCTTTGGATAGCTACCGAGCAAACGAAAGACCTAGAGCGCCTCGAGGCTATCCCGAGATCATTCATTACTAAAATTCGAGGCATTCAAGACTTAAACTGTCACGAAAGACTTGTCGGACTTCAAATGTACTCAATTGAACGGTGATTCAAGCGCTTCTCGATCATATAGCTATGTTTGGAAAATTCTAGAAAGCATTACTATCAACGTCACTGGGCGGATCCTTGTCAGACACTCAGACCATATAGGTCGCAGTTGTGAAGTGCAAATTCACATAAGAAAGGGTAGCGATTTAAGAGCCGCAAGATAGGTACCCTATTCTAATAGCTTCTCTGCCCGGGGTGCGAGGCTGTTCAACAAACTGCCACGTCACAATCGAAGCGCCACTGGTATTGCAGTTGTGAAATTTAAAAACTTATTGGATGCATAATTCCTGAAAGTGCCAGACTAACCAGCTGTAAGCGGCTATGTATAATGTGGAGATAACTAGCTACTAGCCTTCCGGCTGGTCACGGAATACAGCTTCACCTCTGCACCAGATGGGTCGTGTTTGTAACACTACCTGGACCTTGTCCGAAGAAGCCCTCAGAGGTATGTACTGGCGGGCCCTGCCATAACATGTATGGGCCTCACGAACCCAAGGGCTGTCCCGAGTGCCTTCTCCGCAGAAGATGTTACAGCTGGCCGCAGTTCGTGCTGAGAAGGGTAGTGTGTTAGGTTAGGTAGGTTGTCTGTATTTCTCCTTCTATTCCGCGTGGTGGGTCGCCGATATTGAGGTGGCCAACCTATTCAGCGAGACTCCTACTGTCGCCCGTGCAGAAGGCCACGGAAAGGGACCGTCCGCACGGGCGCTTCTCTTTTCTGTCTTCTTCTCTTGTCGTCTCTTGCCCGGTGCCGCACGGGTGAGCGAAGTCGTTCAGCCGAGTCGTGTAGGGTTGGAGATGCGCGTGCTTTATATATTTGAGACACAGAACTCGCTTACGTGAGTTCGCCGTCACTTACGACCTTCCGGCACAAATGCTGAGACAAAATATTCGACCTTCGGCGCGATGCGGTTTAGGATCGCTGCGCTAGCAAACCTTCTTACTAACCCTGAACCTTAATGCGAAAAATCATCAAGGTACCTGTGTCTCATATCCGTTCCCTCTCTTGGAATGGCTGCTATGTGCTGGATGACAGAGGCTTTATGCGAACATACAGTATATATAAAAATTATAAAACAATGAGTTTTGCCGAGGCAACTGAAGATAGAGTATAATACTGTACCGTGTATATACCGGCACCTTTGTTTTTGAAGGAAAGAATATAATTTTGTCGGAATATAACAAGCTGCAATTTGAAAAATTGCGTGTATTAGGTTAGCTGGAGCGTGTCCTCCGATCAACATAGGTAAAGCACGCACTTCCATAGTGGAACTTGGCTTGGTTCACCACGTGCAGTCCGTAGGTGAGCCTGGTGTGATTGCTCTTGCTATTATACAAAATGTACAAATGCTGTTATTGTAAATGTTGCACAATAAATTGAACTGAGTTTGTGGAGACACTGTCTTGCTGTCATTTAAGCCTTTCTGTTATGTTCTCTCTTCAAAGGAATTTGTTTATAAATAGTTATTAACTTATTACCCTACCTTGATTTTTGTTGGGGCCTAACAGATTTGCTTCCCTAATTTTGAATACATGCAAGAGACAACAGTTGCCTGGATTGAATATTCTACGACAAATGCTGTGCTGGACTTCGAGAAAATGCTACGTAAACAAATTCGGCTGGATCGATCTAGTTCCGCTTGTTCCCAGTTTTTCATGTTAACATTTCACTACCTGGTTGTAATTACACAAGCGATTCAAAACTAATATGCTTTTGTTTCCTAGTTGGACTGGAAGTTGCTACCACACGATGTGCCGTAGGTTGTGCAACTTGTCGATTGTACGCTGAAAGATTTCAGCTCCAAACAATTTTCCCCATACACGCGTGCAATACGTGTGCTTTATTTAAAATTTTGTGGCAGTTTTAATTTTTCCTGAAGAACTGTGGAAAATATCTCTAGTGTGCAAACGACTTAGTGTTGGCAAGGGCAGACAGAGACCCAGCAACAGATCTAATCCCTTCCATTGTTGTGCTCTGCACGGAGACAGAAATAGTATACGGCACAGTCAGTCACAAAGCGCTGTATGTTGCCATGTCCACTGTAGCAGTGTGGACTGGTATCCGTGTCGGTCTCATGTAGCCTTTTCCTCCCATGGTTGCAGGAGCCGGCATCGCTGTCAGACAGCATGATGATGGTGGAGCAGGTGTTGGGTGACCAGTCGCTCGACCGTGTCGAGAAGATCGGGCGGCTGGAGTCCATACTGTCTGCAGCCACAGCCGACAGTGACCCTGTCACAGAGTCTATACCTCAGCTGAAGGGCCTCAGTGGCACCACCTCCCCACTACCTCCTTCCCCATACGGGGACATGCTCCTCAATGGTGTGCGGGGCTCCAGCGGCAGCGTGCAACGCTGCTGCAACTGTAACTGCCATACTGGACCGTCTCCACTGCCCCCGTTGTCCAACACGGGCTCCCCCACCTGCCAGTCCCCCACCTCCATTCCCTACATTATCTCCCCGAGGGGCGGCAAAAGCGATAAGATGGACACACCCTGTCAGACGCTCAGTACAGGAGACATAGTCATCACCAAAGTTTACTTTCCTGATAGTGACCACGCTAAGGAATCCAGCTAATCAAATCTCACTGTTAGTGCGTGTTAGACTTCTGCTGAAGTGCCTGCCGTTAGGAGACCTGGGCCCGGAACCTCACAGCATGTAGTAAGTTTAGGACGCATACAGTGTGGTCTCGTCAACAATTATTGTTGTCACTTCGTTAAACTGAACTTGCCTTATTATGCTTCGAAAGCAGTTTTAAACTGCAAGTTGTGCGTATGCAAATTTGTGAATGAGGTCTAAATTGCTCAATTCAGCAAAAATGTCCAACGTTGGCCGTGATATCACTGCACTTGAGCCCGCAGCTGGAAAGTGTATGTACCGTACTCTTGTGACATGCTTTGAGCTTCTGGTGATCACAGTACAGCTTTAGTTAGGGACTTTGGTATCAACAAAAGACGCGCTGTACTTTCTTCTCGTGCTTTTCTGTCATGTCTCAATCTCTGCACCCCGGCGAGGTGGCTGATGGTGTTATAGTCTTGCCCTTGAGTTCGCTTAACTCTCACATGTGCTTCACACCGGCGCTCTGCTACCTCTCGGGATCACACACATCGATATATGTATTCGTGCTTGGCAGCTTATTGTTATTGATCAGTAGCGTGTTTTTATGTTAATCATTAATCTATGGCCACAAAATATAGCTTTTTATCTCACATTTTGTATGCTATCTACTGCGGTGTGCGAATTATTTCTATGCTTAATTGATTGACGTTGTTCAGTCAAAGTACTCATTGATCTATTCCTCTTTAGTGGTCTGCTTTTCTTCGTGTTCAGAATTTGTGGTTGTCTCATGATAACTGTGTTGTTGAAAGGCGAAATGAATATATCTCTCTATAACTTTATTGTTCCTACTCGCAAGTCGCAATGAACTCTTATTATGATAAAATGTATGCTGTGTGCTACTGTGCGCAGCATCCGCATTTCGACAATAATGCTCCTCCTGCAGCCGCGCCTCGTATCCCCGCGCCAGTCCGGCCGACACTGGACTGCCGCCCTCAAGTGTTGCTTCTTATAGTAAAAATGGAACAGAAGTTCCGCCATCATCCATTATGTGCTGATGCATGCCGGTGCATGATGTTTCAAGAAACACTCTGAACTTAAGTATAATCATAAACCGCTATTTTTACATTGGATGTGTAGCTGCTCTCCTCACATCTACAGTAAATTCTTCCGTGCTCCCTCACGTTCAGCTGGAAAGCTGTAGATGCTACGGAAAATAAAGCTGCTAACGATGCGCTGAAAAAACTTACCTCTCTAGGTATTTAGACCAGTTGGTGGACTAATTCAATTCAGTTTGTCTACACCAGCCAGTCTTCCTCTCTGTACCACTTCTGTTGTCGTTATATTTTAATGTACCTACTGTGATTGCGTCTTCACGTCCGTCACTCGTATATAAATGCCTGTATTCGCTCCGGCATTGTGTACTGGATGCGTCTCACTACTGAGTCGTGACACACCAATGATGCAGTGCGGCGAGAGCTGGACTGGCACGTGTAATACGGCAGCGCTGTTGGATGCAATAAGTGCAATTCAGCATATCACTTGTTGACAATAATTCTTCGACTGCTATACGACCTAGCGTAAGGTATTTATACTCCATTGGCATTTATATTCATATTCTAATAATATCGTACCTGTCACTGGGAAATTATTTTGTTCACTGGTGTTTCTTTTTCTGTGATAGATTACCATTTCTCTTCGCGGGTGCGACGTTTTGACCTCTGAGCGACACTAGAAATTTTTTAACTATAGTATCTTGTAGTTATCAGAAAACCGTAAATTCGTATGGCAAAGTATATTGCATCAGTTTTGTGTATCAGCTAGATAGCCTTCATCACTTGCTTTTATAAGCAGCGTTATTTGTTATAGAAACGTAAATCTTACCGTGTATTTTATCTTCTGAAGCTATAATTGCAAACGCAATATCTGCAACATGGAAGGAACGGGGCATATTAGTCACTCACCGTGCGACACGTGCGTTTTAATCGCCTTGAACAGTTTGTTTTACTCGTCTGCCACAGCTGTGCCTTCTTCCGGAATAACGTAATTCTCTGTGGTATTTAAGCGGGAAAATGTTGATTTAACTTTCACGTAATTTCACTGCTTCATTAGAACGCTAGTGGTGATGGCAACTAGCTGTGTGTGTGTGGTGTTACGACTGTGTCTATCCTTGACACTTGACGCCAGTGACCCAACAACGAACTAATTTCTGCGCCTTGCCGAGTAAGAGTTAATGTTAGTCTTGTAGTTAGTGTGGGGGTAGGTGAGCCTCTTTGACTCCTGACCTGGCTATTAATTGACACATTGCATTAGACAGTTAACAACGCGTTATGCCGGCACCACACTATGCCATCGTATGCTCAACTTATGAACAGGCGTTCAGCTCGCACGTTGTTTCCATAGTGAAAATCTCTAGCCAACATAGCTACATTTTAAAAATATTCCAGAGGTCGTTAGGCTAAATTGACCCCAAATGCAGCTCTGCTGAAACGACGGCGATACACGCGGTATTGAGATGACGTCATGAGCAGCAGTGGGGGCGAAAAAGTTATATATTTATAGAGCATGTTGACGACAGTAGAGCTCAACTTCCGTTGCTAAGTTCTGCGTGCAATTGCTTAGTGTGGCCTCGGAATGGCAATACGTTGTGGAATAGACTCAACAGCCTCACCTGTAGCAGAGGTTTATTCACAAGTTATCCAGCAATTTGTGTAAATTTGTGCCTACATCCATTTGAAATTGCTTGTGTGATTGGTTACGACTGAGCTATGGCAAAAACACCTTCATGTACGCAGAACTGTACTTGAGTTCCAGATCAGGGTTTGTGTCTCTGCCGAGGCTCGCTTACTACCCGAATGTCTCCATTCTTCCTTCACCATCACACTCAAGTGTCTTCTTGACTCCGGCCATTAGCTCTTAGTACTGCCTCCAAATTTGTAGTGAACTTTTTTTTGTAGACCCAGGAACTAATTAAGCTCTGTGTAGACCTAGCTTGCTTGTAGTTCTTAGCCAGTTTTTCTATGTCCTGTGCACTTGTACGCGTTCTGCCTTCTCCGTGCCTCCTTACTAGTCCTGTACATGTATAGGACTGAGAAATGTGCCTCTATGCAAATCCTGTGAGAGCAGCTTAAGCCTTACGTGTCCGTGCCTTCAGTGTACTATGCCGCACCGCTATGCCTCGAGCTGGAGGGAATCATCTCCTGATCTCTCTTCAGGTAATTAGTTCTTCTCTAATCAACATCTGGCTCCACAGCAATATTACTTGTGCCGTAGGTAGCTCTTGTTAAAGCTTGACTTGCCTCATTACTCACATGTGGCCTCGGTACTGCTTTGTTAGGCTGATTTAGAGACTTGTTCCGACTGAACGCCGTTCGCTCAACTCTTCCGCTACTTGCTACAGCTGGCGTCCTTCCACCCTACTCATGAGTACCGCTCGTCCCTAATGGTTACATTCGTGCTGTTGGTAGTAAGTGCTCCAACTCTCATCGTATGCCAATTATGCTGCTCTAAACAGTAGTCTCTACCAACAGTTATTTTATTTGAAATCATAAATTCACTTTGGAAACTCTCAAATCTGACAAGAGATTGCAAGTGCTAAATTTCTCTGAAGTGCTTATGGAAACCAGTCTTCTATTGCTGCTGGTATTATTTTTTATTAATTATCAACTAACGAAACTTCTAACAACTGAAGCTTCGCACTAGTTGTTAAGCCCAAACCGTTTCTCATATGCTGGTGACTTTTCGTTGTTAATGGCTGTTCGGGGTAGAAAGGCTTTTGTGTACTACTTCTACAATGTTGTTAACTTCGAAAACGTTCATCTGTTGATGTTTTCCTTAGCTGCTGCTGTCATGATTACAATTGCAGTAAGGTCAGCGGTATTTCTTTTATTAAAGAACATTCAAGCGCTCTTTTATGCTAGTAATATTGAAGGTAAGCGTCACTTGTAGCTGCTGTTTGTTGAAGTCTATTTTAGTTATGTACTCGTTGATTATGACGGTTATTTTACTACTGATAACGTAATATCTATTATCTTTCCAAACTTCCTTTACTTCTGTCACACTTCTGCTACTTCTATTGTCTAAAATACTCTTTCCTTTTCTCGTTGAAATATTGCATGTACCACTTTGTCGTTCTCTCTGAACCTCGCGTAGTAGATCTAGACAGATATAAAGTGAAGGGAGTCTACGACGGACATTGAATAGACTTACTGTTTGTTGGCAATATCCTTATCTATTTAATAATGAAAGCGGTGCCGCTCTGTCTGTCAGTCTCGCTACCACATGGTGGTTGCGTCAGAGGTTTGGGAAATGCTTTCCAAAGATTACAGAGTCTAGCTTTGCAGGGTAGATGTAGCCTGGTCGCTGATCATATGTGCAAGTGGTGAAATTATCCTATATTCAGCACGGGAGCCGGTGACCTTATAATCGCCCAACTACCAGGCAATAATTGACATTAGGTTGTTGCAGGTCACATTCGTAGTTCGTTATTGTGCATCTGCCAACAGTAGGGACAGTACCCATCGCATGTGAAGTGCTGCCAAGCTTTTTCCCTTCACTGTGTAGGTGTTGGTAGTTTCGTTTATGTTGAAACTCTTCGTTTCTTTCACTAGGTTCACCAATGTTGGGCTGCAGTTAGTTCCTGCTGCACCCATATGCATATTCTCGCTTTTTATTGAACACTGTAGATTTCGAAGCTGTTACTGTTCTTTCCAGTGAAGCATCGCATTCCTATAGTTTTCGGTCTTTAAGCATAATAACTTGCGTGGTTAAACTTAGAGTATTATTCAAAACTATATCTATAGCTACTTCACAAAACGGTGCGGTTTTAACTCCCTTCGCTATCTTTTTCTAGTAACTGCGTTGCGTAGGTAAGTTGTTTGTTTATGTTTTACGTATACTTCGTTTTGAGAAACTACTTCTGCAATATTATGAATCGCTTAACTTATTTAAATATTTTCTCCAGATACTTGGGTTGTGGTCGTATTATTTTTTAAGTGTTTTGCAGTGCGTCGATCTGTCAGGAGCTGTCCTGTTTCGTTTAATAGCATTCGTAGTGATTTTTTTAAACTGTAATCTCAGGACTAACGCTGCTACTTTTTATTTATCTTTAGGTACTCGAATTTGTAGCCATAAGACATGTCTTCTTGTTGATCTGCCTCCACTTTCATTTTTTTATGTTCTTAGTATTAAATGGAGAGCAACGCCACCAAAAAGTATTCGATGGAACTATTAGTAGCTAACATTTGCTATTATTGACACGTCCACCGTCTCTTTTCACCCAGATAATCTTGCATTCTTTCATTCTTCACAACTCGTGTTCGATATTTTATTGTAACGATGCTTTAGTCGACTGTATTACAAATGTTCTGCTAATGTTGTAAGCGATCTGACGGCCTGGATATGGGAGGGTAGAGAACGTACTGCCACGAAAATGATATCGCCTTGTGTCCTGGTCCGGTGTGTTCAACAATCCGTTGTGTTGCATCTACCACAGTTAACCCTAACTCGCTTCGCCACGGCAATGCTCATGAGCGATAAACTGCGTAACTCAAGCTGCTGTCGAATTATCGAACAAGTGTACAGTTTGTTGCGTGTTTGTATATAGTGTTCAACTACACGAGTAAAGTGATCTAGATAAGTGGAGTTTAGTATATTCCTTCACAGTGGCAGACGAGGCGCCCGCGATCTGAGTCTGGGTGCAGGTAGGCTGAGCTAGCAAGGGACACAGATTAACACTTGCTAGTTTCGCAAGGAACCTTGACTGGTCGCTACCGAACGGCAGTTGCACTTAACCAACAACACTTAGCAGAAATTGTCACGAAGTAACTATTTTATGCGAGGATAAAATTTTGTTCGAAGATGGAGGGTATGAAAACACATGTTACTTAAATCGCAATTTTAAGTATGACACAAGTAGAGCAAACATTTTAACCATTAAGATGAAGTAAATTTTGAGGTTCATAAACTCTTAAGCTTGCTAGTACATTCAGCGCACTCACTTCTTAAGGCTTTAGTAATTGTGGAGCGCGTCACGAAAGTGCTGACGAAGTGCAAATTTGTAGCCAGCAAATCCAAGAAACTCACAGACCATCGCTTTCTTTCACAGTGTTCACCATATCAAGGGCAAAGAAGACAAGTTACAGAATGCAAACAATGAGCCAGAAAAGTAACGTTGAGAAGCGGCATTTGTTTCTACTTTTGGCAACCATGTAGCCATGCCCACAAACATTGCATCCGCTAGGCAAAATTTGAGTAATTGAAATTCACTGTAAATATGCGGCACATTACTCACATGGCCCAAGATTATAACCGTAAAGGTAACGTCAACTCGACAACGTACAAACTGGAAGCTCGACATGCAGACTCGTGCAACAAACAGCTACCCGAAGGCCTCAGGTGCGTAAGGCTGCAGTCGGCTGTAAATTAGAGCTATAGCGCCACGGACTGAAGGCACACGCAGTAACAACCCCCTTCCAATTTCGGGCTAGGCATCAGCGTCTCTGCAAGAGCGTAATATCGCTGGATTTGTAATTCAACTTTTCTGACCCCGTAAATACACCTACGGGCGATTGCAATTGAACCAGTTCGCGCCAATAAGGTATCAACATGTGACCTGTTCCGCAACAAATTAGATAATCACTACAACAAATATGAACACAACAGTGATACACAGACACGGTACGATGGTAAGTCAAGAACTTTGTGTCGGGCATTAATTAGTTCCATGTAAGCACGGCCGACACCGCAATAACATAGAATGAAAATTTCGAATAATTTTGTGACATGAAACTTCTACCACGATGGCATTTTCCACAATTGGCTACATTACTTCTAGAAAGGTTAGATTATATTTAAAAATATTGAAAGAAAAAACGTTATATTATGGGCATTAAATAAAGGAAAAATATAGAGTTCACAATGATAGAATTTTCAACAAAATTTAAAACAATAAGTCACATAATAGAACACAGGTGGATATTTCTATGTATCAGTCACACGATGTGCTGAAAATGCGCCTACTTCGATTACCTACCAGATGGATAATGGAGGTAAAATAAGACCATCTGACAATCTTACAAGCCACTACTTCCTGCTCACAGCTCATCAGTCACCACTTCATAAAATGCCTTCCTTCTTGCCCTCATCATAATATGAATTAAACGCCAAGCAAAATGCCGCTGCAAACGTAGAGTCAAAGTTAATAGTAAAAACCAAAAGAGATTGGAACTGCAACCAATATAAATTTATCGGCAGCATTAATTGCCTTGGCTAAGTAATGAACACAATGCACCAGACTTTCAATATGAAGTTAAATTTGAACTGATTTTCAAAAACCCGCAACAGGGTACCCAATTAACGACTATCACGGTTTACTAATAACGTTAACATAATTCTGTTACTATGAGGATTCCCTCACCAGAGCCAGCAGCGGTTCAATGCAAACCTTCAACTTCCTTCAAAGTCTCGTAGGGGAATCGCTTCAGCACGAAGGCAACGATTTATTCATACGTTACTATATCATTGAAAAAAGCTTACGTTCACCTCAGATTGGTGAAAGAGCATAAAATAAAGTTGTTTAAATGACCTAGTTCCCAACATGGATGGCGTTAGCAAGTGAGCTGGGCATACAACCAATGCAACCATCCATTCATTCAGTCATCGTTACCTTTCATTCCCAGATGACACAAAACTATGGACAAGTAGAAAAGACAAGCTCAGTACAGTAACCAACGTTACGCTACACATACTACAGTCCCCCCCGAAAGATGAGCAGAGCGGGCTTTACATTCCACTGAAGTTACGAATAGTTGAGCTTAAGACACACGAAAGGTAGCGAATGCTACTGTTAATTAGCGTACACTGCAAGCAAAGTTCTAACGATCGCCCTAAATTACATCCATAAATCTACAACGAATAATTTTTCCATGGATTTCTAACCTAAGTTTTCGAACACACCAGCAAGGCTGGCGGTGTTATGGTTGCGCGAGCTGAATTTACGACGGCATCGTTGAGCTGTTCAATTCAATTCCATGCATCTTAAACTTGACGACCAAACTGTGCATCTCAAAAATCAGTTTGCAGTAGCTGTAAATTTTGCATGTGTGACGGCACTAAAAAGCCGCCACACGAGTCAGTCTCAACACGGCAACAAACAAGGAATGCGCAACAAATGGGCTTCACACTCACAAATTAATCAGACTATAATTGCAGCGGAAGGTTTTAACATTCCAAGCCAGCTGTCGGATAATCATAATATCCAGACTCAGTTTAAATACATTCGGTAAGATAAAAAACGTATTTAGATGCTATGCTGTTACATTCTGCCAAACATCATAGCACTTTATTTAAATCAACACTCAAAATTAGTAGTACTAAGATAACAAGCATAATTATTAAGTGATTCTAACTATAATTTTATTAGGTTCTAGAAATAATTGAGGAGACGATGCACGCATGCAACTCACAACACCAAACTTGAGTTGGAGCAAAGACCAAGGGAGACCTTAACATTAGTATACAGGCGCAGCAACAGCCTCACACTTCAAGAATTCTTACAAATCGAAAACTACGCAAATGGTAGCATGACGGAACAGGGACCATTTCAGAACTAAGCGGGTCGAGTTTTCTTCCATTTAATACAATTATTTGAACTCAAGTTTGGTTTATAACTCCGAAGCCGTGGCAAACATTGACAACGGTATGCAATGGCATATCCACAGCAGCCAAGGCTTCAACATAAAACCAAAATTAAAATAAACTGCATTACCTAAATTCAAATTACACGAATTCAATATATTAGTATCATTTAAAAATTTTCCCGCTATTGCTGAAACGAACATGAAAAATAGCATGTAGTCTAATATCTCAGTTACCGGCATGTTTATTGACGTTTAGGGTAAGAAAGTAAAGGATGTCTACTAGTTTAGTAAGGGTAACAAGCAGGAAATTAAGTTGTACCCACAGGTATGAGATTGTAGGTGAGCCAAGAGACCTAGTGAGTGCAGAAATTGGTAGAGAAGGTCTGCGATGTTGGAATTAATTCCAACTGCAATATCAGATAATAATGGTCAGTAGGACCAAGATAAAGGTGCGTCGTCGATGAAGTTCTTGACAGGTTAACAGAATATGCTTCATCCACAAAAATGGACACTTTCACCTTTTAAATGCATAATGGTGCCAGGCCAACGACGCTAACATCAAGAGCTCAAAGAGCATGATGTAAGAGCAAACTAGAATGTGACACTGTTATTTTAAACACTCTGTATTATTCACCACCAGCATATCTAAGAACAAAAAACAATCAGAATAAAGCAACATATCGCTCTATGGATAAATGGGCCGCATAATGCTGCAGGCAAGCGAACACAAGTATATAAACAGCGAAATAAATTAATTAGTCTACGAATTAGCCAATTTAATAATACACAAAGCTGACCTGAATGTTAGTTTCAAGTAACAGGTCTACTATTACATGCGACTGAGACTACACACACACACTGACATCAGACAGAGAGACAGAACGACTGTGTTGCGGGAGTAGGGAGCCTACGACGGACTGCAGTAGAGATGAGCGCACATTTAGATGATGACCAAAAATATAATTACAGTATTGCTGGTGTAGGGCAAGGTCGGCAGCGAAAGGCTATGAGCCACGTCGGTATCCTGATGTTATTCAAGTGACAAATTCAAGCGGATTGGTTCCGCATTAACAACTTATGTTAAAAAAAAATTTGGGCCTTCGATAATTTCCCAGACATCGACCGACGGTGTTTCACGCGATCACCTCGTGTTTGCTAATTGTTATGAATAAACCGAAAATGCACACATTTTTACAGCAATGTTGATGAGAGTAAATTCGAAAAGCGTTATTAATAAAGATCGAAGTTTCGTGAAATTATTGAATGCTTACTATAGATAGAAACTGGTGAGCATTAATAGAGATGACAGCAACAACTGACACGAACAGTTCAATACGCAGGAAGACAGGCTTTTGAGAACAACCATAGCCATGACACACAACGGGCAGCGACACGCTCGGCGGAAACATCAACAGTCATTGATACCGTAATTATGAAGCACAAACTAAAAGTTTACGAAACGTTGTTGCAACTATATACACTATTTACAAGAGTTACAGACCTAACCATGCAGAAGTGAAATACAGACCTACCATACAAATGCGAAAGAACAGGATCCAAAGCGCTTGGGCGAACGTCTTGCCAGCGTATGAGGGAACGCTTAGGGCTCCTTGGATGGCCCACAAGGCCTCAGGCCGCCACACACACTCCCACAGAACCCTAGAAGCTGATTTACGACGGTTTCAGCTTCACAGGCAGCTTAGAATTTACCAAGGGATAAATGCTATCCAAATTACGCGGTGACGTACGTATAAGAAGACGCCTAGAACCGGACCATAGCGCGGCAGGGGCATCACTGTACAAGTTACAATTCTACACGCAATAATAGCTAAGTCCCCAGAGGATGAGCGAGTGGCACAATGGAAGTAATAGTTTAGGTCGAGTACAAAACTTGGCACGGTACAGCGAGGCACTCACGCGAAGGCAATCTGAGTAAATTACATTGGACGAGGAAGAGCAAGCATAAAATCTACGGATAATCTTCTGGGCGGTATGAAAAAAGCCAAATGCTTTCAATGACTTTCGCTCAAAAAGGAAGGTTACCCTGCCTGTACTAGGCTGTGCTGTCTCGCTACAAGACATTTTCCCCGCAGGTATACAATAGGATAAAATATCCTTGCAGCGACATGACACACCAGGTATGAAGTGGGTTAAGTAACACGAGAAAACACCTTGACCATCACGTGCATTCATCACCAGAATACGATTAAACTCAGAGCCATGACCAGTAGCGATAGGTCTCGACTCAACAGGCCAAGATTCAATCATGGTAAATTACTAAAAGAAATTAACATTAGTAGTAATTAGAGTTCTCTGCAGAAGTTTAAGCAAAGACATGCGGCAGTAGCGAGAAAACGAGCAGCACATTATAATGTACGCGGGAAAACTTCTGACATGATGTACAAGAATAACGACTAATAAAGGTAGACCTCTGAATAATATCTAACAGTAGATTTAAAATACAGTAATCAATTAGCCTCAACAAATGACACATACATATATAACATAATAACAATGGCGCTATAAGGACATGATATTATGCAGGGACGTAAGGCTCACATGGGACCGAATGCCTGCACTCACCTCAGTGAACTGTCAATTGGAAGTAAACACGAATTCTACAGTCAGTGGCTGGAATACTGAAACATTACCAAATCCGTTGGAAAATAAATCGATACATGACATTTTTGTGGCACTTTAAGCAGAATTTTTTTAGAAAAAAAAAAACCTTTATATTCAGTACAGACACACACGTTTAGTTGGGCCTTACTGAAGAAGATGGGTTACTTCAACAATTCGAGTTTTGTAAAGCCGTGCACTATATGGGATCTTATTGACATTAAAGTCGAGCATAGCACGGACGAGCGGCGAAACGTTAGATCGGTTAGTTTTATCCATCCTATGTCCTCTATGTCATACGGAGTACTAGTTCGAGAGGATGGCCACAAGTTTAGTTACGATTAGGTCTTTGGGATATTGGGCCAACACCGACGGTTTCCCACACTGCAGCATGACGTTGCCGCTAGGTGCAGCGAGTACGTTATTTGATTTATTGAATAGGAACAAAACAAGCGGTATTATAAACTGACCAGAGCTAGGGAAAATATGAAATCTGACAGACTAAAAATCCCTTTTTCTCGCACTTTTAATATAAAAGTTTTGGGTCGGTAAACCGTTTGCGACGTAGAGGAGACATTTTGTCTGAGTTCGAAATAATGATTTTATTGTATAACTTTCATATAGAAATATAACACGAGTAATATCGATTAATTAATTGCTCATGGTGCAACGTAATTTTAAATATATTAATATATGCACTATTATAATCTGGGATAACATTAAAATAATGTAAATCAACACGCATATTAGTTAAGGCAGAGCCAATCAATAACAATAGTAAATGCGTGATGTACCTCGGCGTATTTAAATAAATATAAAAAAGGATGTTTTAATATTTAAAAGAAGCGTTAGGAAACACAGATGCATCGCATTAGTTGTTGAGTTGTGTAGAAAAAAGCTGGCACGACAGGATTTTCTTGATAGTAGGTGGGCTACCGAATAGGGCTCACCGTCAAATGATCAGCTTCGTTTCCTCAGCTAAATAACATCAGAAAACTTGTGTCGTAGAATGCCTTATATAAAATGGTGCTTCTGCGCAGACCTCGTCTGCAGTTTGGGAAATTACCAATCACCATACATGCATGTCTCGCTTTAATAACAACTTGCATTACGAACAAACGTCAGTCCCTCGTTTTACCAACAAATACCTACAGTATTATAATGCTTATTGTGAATCACTTATAATAAATAAAGAACACTCTGAAACAAGAAACGAATTTCATTTCTTATTACATAAGGATATCTCATTAAAAAATGATTTATAGATACCCTTAGAACATTTTCTGAATTATCCTGTTCTGACACTGGGACATGGCGCAAACTGAGGTCAGATTTGTTGGTAATTCGTGTCGCAATGCGTCGTTTGAGCGAGGCATGATGTGGTTAGATGGTGTTAGTGACGCTGGGCGCAGCACATCAAACAATGGCCAACACGGAAATTGTCACACGCGAATAATAATTCAGACTTCCGTCACACAGTTGCGAAAATGTGGCGGTGAGACTCAGTTCGTTGTGAACGAGTCGCACGCTGCAGGGCGACAGGTGTCGCTGTGGAAGCTCAACATGCCGGAAGCCGGCTAATAACTCAAGCTGCGCTGCTGCGATACTTGTCTGTTACGTCCGACTCGGAAGTTGTCAGAAAATTGCATAGTAGTCACGTACGTGACCCATTATGAGTTTAAATTATTGTTGTATTTTGAGGCGACAGGAGTACCTTAGTTAGATATCAGCGCACCTTCCGTGTACTGCCGTACCCACTGCCTCCTGACACTGACGTGAGTGACATATGCGCCCCAAAGAACTCGAGTGGTACCCTACACCCCAGCCTCACGCTGCTGGGACACGTAAAATAAATTGCTTACAGCAGCCCCGTAGTTACAAGGTACGGTGCATTCTGTAAATCCAAAGCAAACACCCTGGTACTGACACTATTGCAGGACATGGCGAGTGGCGGTTCGTGCGTACGGAACAGCATTGTATACCTACATCATCCAAGGCCTCCTAGACACGCGGAACTGTTGTCGGAGGCGGGGCTTAGCAGGTGACGTCACTAATTTACAGAGAACTGCACGGTGACGTCACATTACTTACAAGTGTCTAATGTGGCCACAGCTGTGAGCCATTACCTCACCGCTCCCTGCTGACGTCACAATGTAAGCCCCGCCCACAACACAGGCCTCCTGCCTGGAAACATCACACCATGACGGAGAGACCAGAGGCGCTCAGGCCCAGCCACCCGTGAGCTTGTGGAAGAGCTCTTCGTCCAGCGTTTGGTTGGCGTCCTTCGTGCGCATTGACAAAAAGATGTAACCACCGATGAATTCGTGCACCACCTGCCCAGACAAGTGTTGTAAGACGTGGTGCTCGCTATTTAACCCGTTCTGTCATAGCGTGGTCCAAGTAAAACATTTCAAACTGAGCTATTCTTATGAGAAAGTGTTAATCCTTTACCAGCTGAAAACGCTCTCCGACGAAATTAGTTAGCATTGATGGAAGTAACCATACGTGGGCACTTGGGGTAAAGACAGAGGCTCAGAGGGCGCCGAAACCTAGGCTTTGTTTCCGCTGAGCGAATGGGTCGCTAGGTCTATCTATTATCCACCAGCTAATAAATCTGATCTAACCTACATCAATATAAAGTACCAAACAAGAATTGTAAGAGAAATGTCGGACTTCGGAGTATTCTTTATCGGTAAGGGATCTGTACCTACAAGGAGAGGGAAATAGCATTTGAGAGAACAGGAAGAAATTGAAGCGAAGGTGAGCAATCAGAGCGGAGCGAAGAAACCACGACTACTGGACTCAACCTACAGATGGAGCAGCTTGTACCCACCTTACACTCAGCGGTGAGGCAGGAGAAGGTCAGATTCTCATTCTCAGTCTGGATCATCATGTGCTTGGTCCCCCAGTTGACATTCCACGCCTGTGAAGCAAAAGGTAAAGTCAGTTTAGCCGCACGTCCCAACTACGAAGCTAACATGCACTGAACCCTCGCTAGGGTCCCGAGGACTGTGCGGCTACAGACGATCAGATTGGCTGAGGTATGGCGCCACAGTTGGAACGCACTGGGCAACTACTCCTGGTCCCCGACCGTTCTTAATTCTGGATAGGCCAGTGCCGCCCTCCCCCCTCCAAGTGGAAATTCCGCACCGTCGAGCACTGAGACTTCCTCCTTGGCTTGGGAATAGAGCGTCCAACTGCGTGACAACACACAAGACAGCACTCTACAGTCATCGGTTATTCTCATTAAAACAATAATGGCTGCAGGGCGAGGAAATTAAGATATGGGACACTGCTGCTGTAGGGCCGTGCTGAGCTCTGCACTGCACACAAATATAGGCAGCTCCAGGCACCCATCTCAGCCAGCGGCAGAGGGCCGCTCATATCCCGTACTCACACAAGACCACAGA
>LQNS02276930.1:6727966-6747178 GCA_001587735.2 Parhyale hawaiensis | reverse complement strand
ATATATTATATATACATATATATATAAAAAACTAAGGCCTATGTGAAAATTTCAGTAAGATCGGACCACTAATAAAGAAAATTCCAAAATTTGTAAACGATCTCCTTAAACAAGGTGTATACGAACCTTGGAAACATTGAAAAAATTTTGAATTTTTGACATTTCCTTGAATTTTAGGAAGAAGAAAATATTCAATAGGTATTTTGAAAAGTAAAGCATCTAAAGCTATATCCAAAATTCAAGGCTTACTCAAAGTCTCGAAGGCCCTTATCAAATTCAGAATTATCAAATTTTTCAACGTTACTATACACCCTGTTAAACCTCCGTCTCCACCATAAAGGCGACCCAATAACGGAAGAAAGAAAGGTCATAAAAGTATGCCGATAGAAATGTGGGACCCATGCACAAGAGTGTAGAGTGTCCCCACGCAGGATCAACACGCATAGGAGCAGCAAGTCGGGTGATAAGAAGTACAGAACAAAGCACCATCAGCAAGAGTATGAATATAGAAGGAAGTTAAATAGGTAAGCACGACACAAGTTCCAATGCCTAGCTCAGACAACCTTTGGGTTCCCCAGGCGGCGTTACTCCCCCAATTATATACCTACTTGGAAGGGGGAAAGTAGTTAACCTAACCTAATGGCCCAACTCACGCTCCCTGAGGGGGTGGGGTTGATGCCCAGGTTTCTGTCCTCTTCAAGTTTCTTCCTGCATGGTATCAGCAGGAGACGACGACAACAGCATGTGCGCAGCAACAAATGCGTGCCCTGAAGACAGCCCTGCGCATCAGAGCCAAGCAACACAGCGAGCGCAAGCAAGAGCAGCAGCAGCAGCTCATGTGTGGACAATATTGCGTCACAGCTCTGTGTGTGTTGTAGAGCAGGCAGCTCTCTGCGTGCCACACACGTCTCTGGTCATATAACGATACAGGCAGGGGCTCCCGACAGGGGGCAGTACTTGCACCCGAGGAGGGGGAGGGGGGTGCTGGATTATTATCTTGGCGCGAAGGTTACGATTATTTTCATGCCATTCAAAAACTCGCTCGAATTTGTAGCACGGTACAAAGTTAGTTTACGATTATAATCACACGAGTTCCAAATTTGGTAGGTCGGGAGGAAGAGTACATATTAAAATTTCCTTAGGGGACAAGAGAGAGAAAACGTTGGGAATTAGTCTATAGTGTAGCCAAAACAAAGGAGCGTTTAGTCACGTAGAGGTTACTTTGACGTAGCTATGCATGCATGCGGTTAATATCAAAATAAGATCACTACCTATGGTTACATTCATCGTACTTGGGTCCCTGCCCACAAGAAGAATGATAAGAAAACAGCACCCTGTCAACCCGGTCTCACAGGCAACTTTTAGCTCACACTGCCAAGAAATCATGGGTAAAAAAATGACTTTTTTCAGAACTGCTAGGAAACTTGGTTTAGAGGGCATTTTGGGGAGAAGGAAAACCTGAATATAAAACCAATGTTTCATCCTCTTGCTAAAGCTGATCCTCAGTTTGGGTAATCATTTCATAAATTACCTATTTCTTTAATTCAGTAGTGAGCCAAAGTACATCAATAAGATGTTGCCATCGCCTGCTGGAAACACGACAGCAAAGGAGTGAGCTAAGATAAACAAAATTATCATTGTGGGCAGCAGGGCAATGTTCACGACAATGTGGTGACTCGGTATCCCAGGGCGTTCAGGGTTGCTTATGAACTAGTACTAGAGGGCCCAGCCGTCAAAAATGACGGCAGTAATTTTGTGATGAGCTTTTCATTGTTCCGGTTCTCAGTATAGGTTTTGCTGTATTATAGGTCTCATTCCTGCAGGCCTGATCTTCCATTAGTGAAACGCAAGCTGTACAAGCATGAGTTTGGCGATAGCAAAATATCCCCCTGAAAGATAAGGAGGGAATATCAGCTTGGAATTGATCAAGCGTTAAGTTGCACTGCACTAAGAAAATATAGTTCAGTCGAAAGAATTAACTGGAAATGCCCAGGGCTCACCGTATTGTGGATACCAACTGATTGTTGAACCTCCAGCGTCGAAATTTGGCTGCGATGTAAATTCAATAGCTATAAAAAGGCGTCTGCTTAGCGTGAAGATTCAACTATTTCGAAAGCATGCAGCAATGAAAGCGGGGATCTAGAGCCCGGGATCCAAAGGAGGGAGATCCAGAGCTATATTTGTCACCGGTACTTCAAGCGCTGAGACTGTATGGTATCTCAACTAGTTTTTCAAGACATGAATTTTGTCCTAATAAACTCTTAACTGCGTGACGGAGAAACGGACCAACATTGGAGTAAGCGACCAACAACTGTGTTTTATTATATAGTGGATATCAACATCTCCGCAGACGTAGGCTACTCCTTAACCCTTCAACGGGCGGCTGAGGAACGCTCGCGTAGGAATAGCATTATGCATGTGACCATATGTGGTCACTTAATTGCACGGTAAAGGGCTAAGTACGTCATCGACTGGTACAGTTCCATTGAGATGAGCTGAGCTTGAGCTTGTCCGGGACGTCAGCCATTAGCGGCGGTTAACGCCTGAGACACGCCGCTAGTTATTTCGTGTCATCGTACGTCAAGTAGTGGATATAGTTAACATTTCTGAGTTGTTGGGCTGTAGGGTCTACAGATCGTAAACTTGAACAAGTCAAGTAAAGCAATACATGGTCAACATAAATGAAACTAGAGCACTCTGAGAGCGCATACCTCCGCCAAACGAGACAACGGTAGCAAAAATTTCAAATTGGATCTGAAACCATAATTTTCTTTGCATAAACTCCAAAATCTAATCTTTTGTGCCTTTAGATAGTAGTAAGAGTTTGTGCAATTTTCTTGAAGATCCGTTCATATCTTTTTGAGTTATAACTACTGCTAACAAACGTTAAGACAAACATGAGTCAAACATACAAATAAAGAAACCGATCTGCACCAAAATTTAATCATTTATGTCTTTTAACATTACTAACAACACCTATAAATTTCATAAAGATCCATTCATTATTTTTTAGAGTTATTGTGCTAACAAGCATAAAATTAAAAACAGTGACAAACGAACGAGCAAATAAACGGATCATTACCAAAATTTGGTCATCTACTCTTTCTTATAGACCTAACAACTCATGTCAATTTCATAAAAATCCATCCAGAATTGAGAAAAATGAGGCAGACAAACAAACAAACGGATGGACATTTCACCAAACGTTAACCATCTGTTCCTCCTAACATACCTAACAATCCCTGTAAATTTCGTCCAAATCGGTTCATAACTTTTTGAGCCATCTTGGTGACAGACAGAGAGACAAAGAGACAACAGACAAACACCACGAAAACATAACCTCCTTGGCGGAGGTAAATATTATGAGCAAAGTTAAAAGGAACACGTAGTACGTCAGGGAGAAGTGAAACTCATGCACGGTTGTACGGCCGAACTGGATCACCGCTCCGAGTGGGTACAGCAGTTCGGGAAAAAGCTGTAAAAACAGAACACAGCATCGTTTGAAGGAGTAGGAAACATGAAGGAAGAAAACTGGGTACCTACGAAAGAAAGATGTCACCAAGACCGAAGTAAAGGCAGGGTAGCGTAGTGACTTCCAAAATTCCAAGTTAGATACGCAATAAGGAAGAAATAAAATGAGTTTCTCGTAGAAATAGCATAGTTTGAAACGTTCACTAGGCACGCTGAAACTCACAGGAGGTAAATTTGGGCAGTTCTACAGTTAGCCCTATGAGTGGGCTCTCACTTGTGTTTATTGTAGTTTACTTCCGTAAGCAACTTCTTTCTGTTTACGTCGCTCTGAATTCGGTCCTGTGGCGAGCTTGTTATGAAATAAATTACAGTAGTATCAACACGTTGGCCATGATGTGTGCATCACATATGCTACACAGCGTCACAGGAACACCTTTACCTGTTATTGGAATAGCGGCCAACGTGCTAAGGCCAGCACCTTCACTAAGTAGAGTATACGAGCCCACCCACCTTACTGAGACTGCGCTACTACCCTATACAACACCTCGGCGTCGTGAGGCATACAATAAGAGAAATAATCCTTGTAACGAGGCACCCCAGCTTGAGAGTCGGCCTCACAGGATAGTTCAGCTTCCGATCTGCGCAGCCGTTGCTACCTCTTCCTATTAAACTGACCTAAGTAAATGTGAGGCAACACAGGCATGCCAGACGCACCTGTCCGCCCAGGTGCGTCAGGCGGAGACGTGCGGACAACGTGGCCATATATGGTGGGCACGAGCTGAGGGGGAGGGGCGGGGCAGTAGCATGGGGAAAAGGAGAGGTGGGAGAGGGAAGGGGGGTTCCAGGCACGTGGGATGCATTATCAGAGCAGTGGGAGTACAGGGATGAGTGGGAGTCGGTTACGGTGAGGTGCTGCAGGGAGTATGGTAATACTATGACTGGGGCAACTGACACTCGGCAACTTGCGAGCAGTTATCCTCTTGTATTAACTTACGTAAACACGGCAGCACGAGCAGGGCTGGGGAGTCGGTTTAAAAGGAGTCGAAGTCGTAAACTGACATACCCAAAAGTCGCAGTCGGACAATGACAATTCGACTCGGCAACCCTGATTTGCAATTTTGCAACACACGGCAGACGCACACACGCTAGAGCTGCAGCGTCATCCCAGCCATAATGACCATAATAATGTCAACGCTTCAAAATACAGGGGAGTGCAAACAGAGGAATTTGAGCGAGAGCTAACAAAGTTCAAAATGGGCAAATGTCAAGCAAAATTTTGAGCCACAAACGAGTCCTCCTGAAAACATACGGCCCGCAGCATGGTACACATCAGACAACACTTTGGCATGCACTGAACTGTCTGCTCCGAACAGGCATTTCCCCTCCACCCCCAATCTTGTGCGGACACACACACACACACCTCACTGTCGCCTAGACAGCACCGCTGCCGCATCCTTACACGGAGCTGTAACTGACTTCCAAGGATGACAGTAGCAAGTATTTCGCACAGAATATTGTACGCAGAACGATACAGATNCTCCACCCCCAATCTTGTGCAGACACACACACACCTCACTGTCGCCTAGACAGCACCGCTGCCGCATCCTTACACGGAGCTGTAACTGACTTCCAAGGATGACAGTAGCAAGTATTTCGCACAGAATATTGTACGCAGAACGACACAGATATAGCTAGGTACTGGTCGTCAGAATTGCATTGTTCTTAGTGGTATTATAGCTCCTGACTGTAGCGTTCCATATATATATATATATATATATCTAGAATTAAAATAGCAACAAGCAAGGACACAAAATGGTACCAATTTGTAGCGAGTTGCCGCTCTGGAGACGACATGGGCTCAGGCGTTCGGCAGCACCAACACATAAAGACTGCAGCGCTGAAGAGAATGCCATTACCTTTCCAGGCCATAAGTGACCAACTGTGGTTACTTCCGTAACGCTATTCCTAACAGAGCGTTTTGCAGCCGCCCGGTGAAGAGTTAACCCTTCGTCTATCACATGCGATCTCGTAAGTCCATCGACTGAAGCATATAACTGTAATACAGGTCACGGTTCTGCAAAGTTTCAGTTCAAAGCATAGGACTAACGCAGGGATTAAACAAAAATTTCATTCAAACACATTGGGTTAGGGCCTCTTGGTCGGTCTACGAAATTTCCAGTCTCCTTTCCTGGGAGTAGAGCTTCATTGAACGGGTTGAAAGCTCATTGACGTAAGGACAACACCCAGCGACAGTACACACTAGTTGGTACGCCATACAAGCGGTGTTCAAAAAAGTTTTTTTGGTAACCGGGTAAAAAATGCATCAGAAACACGCATTTATTGAACCTCGCACTCATTCAGTACACTCTCCTTGAAGGTTCACACCCTACTGGACCCGTGTCATCCACTCGACAAAGTACTCAGAGTAGCTAGGTACTCATAATAAAGTACAGATACTCTTCAGCTCTGAATTTATCCTTCAGGTAAGGTCCCGTTCCCTGTAGCAGTTGAGAGAATAAACAGAAGTCACAGGTGTCCGGTCAGGACTATGACGTTATATGATCAATGAGCACCAGCAGCTTGCTTTCTTCTATAAGTGTTGTGCAAAAAAAAAAAAAAAAAAAAAACTAGCCGGGATGGATCACTTTCACAGGGTACAGGACCTTGCCAGAAATATAAATTCAGAGTTAAAAAATATACCTGCTTGTGAGTACTCCGAATGCTCGGTCCAGCGCATGACATGGCTTATTAGAAGTACAGAAACCTTGGAAGAGAGTGCGCAGAAGGAATGTGGGCTCAATAAACGGGTACTCCTAATAATTTTTTACCTGCTGCCAATACTTGTGACCGCTCCTCGTATACTTTATCGAGTACACAGGTGCGCCCTGCAAGGCGGCGTCATGCCAGGGACAGCGTCATGGAGCGTGACGCATATCGCCACTCATGCGTCACTCTGCGGCGAAGTCATGACGAACAGAACAGCAGTGCAACCGACTGATGCATTATCCGATGAGTCGGCCACTAGCTGTACTGCGGCGCTCGCCTGCTACGTGACGGGCAGCGGTGGGGGTTCCGACACTGGTTATTGGCGAAGAGTGATACATATGTTGGGGTTAGACAAGGTACTGTGGGGCTAGATGTGGTATGGTGGGGGTAAACGAGAAACGTTAGGTTATAATAGGGTTCGACACTGTACGCTCAAGTGGTAGGATAGGCTAGCAAAGCGTAGAATACGCTCTGGTCAGGAGTCAGATACACCGCACAAATCACCATTTCTGTGGGTCCGATTCGCCTGCTGATGTACATAGCTACGTTTGCTCGACTCAAAGCTCGCACGTCCGCGGCGCTATACCACCAAGTCGTAGCCTTTTGACCAACGGGAGAACCATCAGCGATTTATCTCCACAGTGCACGTAACCACAGGCAGCTGCTCGTTTGCAAGAGATTTCTTCTAAAAGAACACAAAAAATCTTTTGAACTTCATGAGTGCAGCATCAGATGCACAGCCGTTAGAGGTGGGCACTTACGGTGACTTGCGTCCCGGCCGCGTAACTAAACGCGGCCGTTTTTACTCTAGTGGAAAGTGCCGAGCTCTAATACCTATATATACCGTACCTACCGACCAGCTGTAACAGATCTACCTACACAGCTTCCTGGGCCCGAAAACGCAGTGCACAGAACAGAATTTCCTTACACGTAAGACTCCTCGCAAGCTCCTCTCCTTGCACGGGATATGCCTCCCCAACGGCCCCCCTTCCTCCTGCCTCCCCCTCCCTCCACCGCAGTACGACAGTCCCGTCTCTGTTTCCGGCGCAGTCCCTACACCAGCTGCTGCACCTGCACCGCACCAACTGCTGCTGCAGTTCTCATAACAAACCAATACTGAGACCACCACCATTGCCGAATAAAATTGGCTTGCAGCAAATCCAACAGCTACTGATAAACAAAGCACCTATTTATTTGGGTCTGGCTAATTCTCCTACTTAACACCAATTGGGGCCAGCATTAACCTTTTACCGGGAAGCTGCTAAGCGCTTTTATAGGAACAGCATTATGGAAGTGATCATATATGGTCACTTGCCTGATATAGATTTAAACCACTAACCCACACAGCTACATTTTCTAATGGTATTAATAATGTTATTTTTACGGGACATATAGGCTGTCTTTATGCGTTTATGGGTTAAGCCTAGTAGTGCAAGCATTGTCAACTATGTGGTCGCTACATCAGAGCGATATCGGTAAAATGGAAAGAATTCAACTTAAGAGCAACAAAATTGATACCCTGCTGCTAACCATGTCATACGAGTGGCGCCTGCAAGAAGTCAGACTCATCTCCCTCAAGCAAAGACAAGTCAAGGGGCAACTAAAATAAACATTCAAGTATTTGAATGGCTTCGACGACGTGCCTACAATGGGAATTTTTGACGAAGACTTTGATGAGCGCCTCCCAAACAACGGCCACTAAACTCAAGTATAAAGATCGGAAAACTACTCGAAGCCAGCAGTTTTTTCCGCATTTCATAGTAAACATTTGGAATAGACTCCTTTCCGAAGTTGTCGGAGCAGAGACAGTCAATGCGTTCACGAGTCGTCTTGACAAACGTTGGGAGCAACACCCTCCACAGCTATGAACTCCTCCAAGAGTCACCTAGTCTCAACGGCCAATGCTCCAAACGCCACCCTAATGCAGTATGTTTCATACCTTAACTAATTAAACGTCTTCGAATTCCGCGAATCTGAGGCGATTAATCATGCTTGCCCGAGCAACTCCTTAGTTGAATTTATTTCATTTTCTTCCTCAGATGTCTAAATGTATTTGGCATGATGGCAATTGCTCATACAGGCAAGAGCGTGAATCCTGGCTGCTCTCTGGAAATGAGCCTATTGGTCAGTCTACTGCCCGCTATCTAATCTATAACAAAGAATCTGAACCGGCACCCGGTCATAAAGTTGGCACTCGCGGCAATAGTCGTAATGGTTTACGATGTCTCGTAGAATTAGCATTATTTCAAATATCCTTTAGCAAGGACGTTGATCCTTATAAAATTAGAGTCAATTTTGCAGAAACAATAGAAAGACAGTAAGTATTAAATGCCACCATACCTCATTCGTAGTGAGATACGCAACACCAGATGAGCATGACCTGAAATGACTGATTGTTAGAGAAACGTAGTTTAATATTGATCATAGGCAAGGAAAGCGCAGGAATTCGAGACATGTTTACAGAAATAATATACTTCCTTCTATTTGCGATCTGCTGAAATAATGAATTCACTATCAGTTCAGCATAGAGAAAAGAATTTTCCGTGTTTTCAGCTAAAAATTTTGATTTTTGCAAGCCATGTTCGAAGAAATTGTAACGATATATTTTCAAGTCCGTACCTTTTTGATAGAGATCATGAAATACAAAAACATCGAATTCAAACAATATAACAAACACCGTCGTGTGTTTACAAACACCGTCGCTGTTTATATAGCTATTGCATGTTCCGTGTCACGCTCTTAATGAAATAAATGGAGAAAATAAGGCCAGGTTGCCAACTTGGTAATACCGTTGCGCTTTGATGGAGATCGATAAGCGAAAATTAGACCAGGTTGCATAAGCTGGCCAAAGTTGGACTTCTTCCCCTTTTAGTTTTGCCTTAGCCAACGCTGAAATCCAAACAATGAAGATACGTACAGGTTTTGTTAGCGCTGCCACGGAGTCTGATTTTTTATGTTACCTTCTCAAAACATTCAATCTATATTTTCTCTGAGCTCATGACGTGCAAAATTACTAAGTGAGTAGATTAATCAATAAAGCAAAGAAGAAGCGATTTTTTACGGTGCAGTAGACACAGTAGGTATTTTTTCTAGCTTACTTCCTTCCTTTGATGAAGCAGTTTCTTGCTCAAGCGCAAAAAGTTCGATGCACTGAAATTCAATGATACCGCACATAGGATACTAAATTCATTGACGATTTACTGCTTGCGAATACAAAATGAAATTGATGTCTTTTTCATGTTATTTAAGGGAAGGAAGGACTATATGCTGCTAAGATAAACAGAAACAGCACTCATTAACAATGACAACTTGAGTCGGCTGTTGAAGCGTATCCTTCCGAAGCATATTAATTACGAAAATATGATCAATGGAGGAAGGGTCACCACAGACTTCTATCCATCATTTTTGACAAATGCAGGCACTCTAGTTTAAACATAAGAAATAATTAGAGCACTCCGAGTACATACCTCCGCTAAAGCAAGGCAACGGTAACGAAAAATTCAAATTGGCTCTGAAACCATGATTTTCTTTGTATCAACACCAAAATCTAATCATTTGTGCCTTTTGATAGTATTAACAGTTTTTGAAATTTTAATGATGATCCGTTTATTACATTTTAAGTTATGCTGCTAACAAACATTATGACAAACACGAGTTAAAACACACAAACAGACCAACCGATCTGCACCAAAATTAAATCATTTAGGCTATGTCTTTCAACATTACAAACAACTCCTGTAAATTTTATAAAGATCCAACTATTTATAACGTTTTGCGTTGTTGTGCTAAAAACAGCTACAAATGAACGAACAAACAGATCACCACAAAAATTTGGTCATTCACTCTTTGTGATATACCCAACAACTCGTGTAAACTTCATAAAAATCCGTCCATAACTTTTTGAGTTATGGTATTAGGAAAAATGAGGCAGGCAAACAAACAAACCAACGGATGAACAAATCTTCGCCAAAAGTTCATCACATGTTTCTCCTAACATATTTATCAATCCCTGTAAATTTCGTGAAAATCCATTCATAACTTTCTGACGAAAACATAACCTCCTTAGCGGAGGTAACTACATTACAGGCATACATCGGTCTTTGTTTACAGTCTCGCGATTAGGATCAGAGAGCTTCATAACTGGTAAGTAGCAATATAATGTGGTATGATATCGATCTTATATGAGATCCTTCTTCAGCATAGGGTTAAGTGCAGTACGACCCACAAGCACCCATACGGTGTGCTGTCATGTACGCCTACGGAACAAAAATATAAAAACAGTGTTCAGTAAGATTTACGCCAACTGCAACGCTCACCATGAAAATAATAGATCTGCATCGCATACGGTGGTTAGCTGCAAATTTTTATCGTTTAACTAACTTGAAAGCTCATGAATCTCTTTACTAAATTAAAAGCAAAAAGAAAATTCACTTCAAACAAGGGGACTGCAGCAAACTCAGTAAATGACGTGCTGCAGGTAAAGTGCTAATGGAAGTCTAGCTCGGAAATTGATGAGCTGAGAGGCATCCAATTAATGAGCGTGGAAATAAATAAATTGTTCAGTTTATTTGCTGCCATGCAGTCGAGTGATCAAAGGTTCCGACAGCAGCCAATTCTCAGTTGGCAGAGCGACTGAATTAGCTTCTCCCGTAATATATAAAAAGGCAAGTGTGGCAAGAAAAACATATGCTGGTGCCAGCACAGTACGGGGCCTAGGCTACCTGAGATGCAGGTACGATAAAGCCAACCACAAGCGGCAATCAATTTAGTTATAGTTATAGTTAGAAAGTTTAAGCCTCCGTTTCCGAGCAGAACGATATCACAGAGGAAAGAGCAAGGGACATAGGTATAGTAGGTATGCCGATAGAAACGGGAAACCCATGCACGAAGGTGTTCCCTCACAGGATCAACGCGCATGGGAAAAGTAGGAGTATGAAATCAAGCGGCAACCAAAAGAGCGTTAAAATCAGGGCTGCGGAGTCGGAGACCTACTTGCTCCAGGAGTGGGAGCCGGAAATCTACTTGCACCAAGAGTCGGCATCGGAAACATACTTGCTCCGGGAGTCGGAGCTGGAATTTAGAGTCCAACTCCGGACTACCACTATACATAATACTTCCATTTTTCTTCAATTTATTTAGGATTTTTAGTCCCAAGTTGTAAAAAAAAAAAAATAATATGTTTTGCAAAGATGGACAAATATTGTTCTGGGCTTAATCCGTGTGCTTGTGCGTTTGCCATTGACCGTGAAGACCTACATGGTCTAAGCAGTCTTGCCTAATGCTAACTTATCTGACTATTAATCTACAATACAATAAAGCCCGATGTGTATTTACGTAACTGTTTATCCATTTTCTGTCACGCTTTAACAAAACAGATAGGCAGAAATTAGCCCAGGTTGGAGGATCTGGTCGTCCTCTCAAGCTCCACTGAAAAGTGATCGGTAGAAAATAGGCCGGGTTGACGAGGATGGCAAACGTATCTTAATTAGGGAAAGTTGAAATTACAACAATGAAGACATCAGAGGCTTAGTCTGATTTGTACGAGATAGGCTATAAGCTCCTCCATACATCGAATCTACGGCAAAGTATTGGACGACCATACGTCTGAATACAATTCTTGCATTGCCGAAATTGAACTCGCAGCACGAAAGATATCTGAAGCTTCCATTGGCTCTCTCATGCATCTAGATTCGTAGTTTCTTCCCACACATGATTTCGTTGCTTCAGTTATTCTCTCAAATTTAATTCAATGGTCGATGCAACAGCTTTCGCTGAACAAAAACCACTGGACCTATATAAGCTAACCTACCGTATCCACAATACCGAATCTGAGCTATTACTTTGAGCGTTGCTGGTCGGGCTGCAATAAGCCATGAATTATCTCCATTTCAGCGAGGGGAAAAAAGTTTCGATACTGAGCGGCTGTAAAGCCGTAAACGCTCATCTCAGGGTGCTTAGGTTAGCAGTTGTAACTAGAGCACTCAGAGAGCGCATACCTCCGCCAAGCGAGGCAACGGTAGTAGAAAATTCAAATTGGCTTTGAAACCATAATTTTCTTTGTATAAACTCCAAAATCTAATCATTTGTGTATTTTGATAGTAATAACAGCTTGAGCAATTCTCTTGAAGAACGGTTCATAACTTATTGAGTTATACTTCTAACAAACGTTAGGACAAACAAGAGTCAAACGAACAAACCGATCTAGGCAAAATTTTAATCATTTATGTCTTTTAACATTATTGACAACCCCTATAAATTTCATAAAGATCCATCCATTATTTTTTGAGTTATAGTGCTAACAAGCATAAAATTAAAAACAGTGACAAACGAACGAACAAACGGATCATTACCAAAATTTGGTCATTTACTCTTTGATATATACCTAACAACTCATGTTAATTTCATAAAAATCCATCCATAACTTTTTGAGTTATGGCATTGAGAAAAATGAAGCAGACAAACAAACGGATGGACATATCTTCACCAAAAGTTAATCATCTGTTCCTCCTAACATACCTAACAATCCCGTAAATTTCGTCCAAATCGGTTTATAACTTTTTGAGTTATCTTGGTGACAGACAGAAAAACACGACGAAAACATAACCTCCTCGGCGGAGGTAATAACGATTGTATTATCAATGAAGAAGATCAGCACAAATTCTTCGCTGTCATTTTATGGCAGCGCGGGCCCTCTAGTATTTTATAAACTAGCTTGATAATTTTAATCTCAAATTGTGCATATAAAGGATTCATTTCAAATGCAGCGAAATATTTTCTGAAACTCAAGCGGGTGTACCGTAGCTATATTATTTGGCATTCAGTACTTAGCTAGTAGCTATACACAGTTTTTCTAGAATGATAATTCTCATTGAATTATAAATATATGAAAATTTAATGTCTCAAATGGTGCTAATGATGCCAAATATTGTAAATGTTACAAAACTACCTTCATTGGATGAATATGTGTGTAGCCTATATACACTATATAATAAATACACAGTTGTTGATTGCCCCGATCTTGCTCTCCCGCTCTCTTGGTGGGTCGGTCTCTCCGTCACGCTATTAAAGATTTATATGTATAGGAGAAAATTTAACCAATGAAAATCAAGTCAAGATACCATAAAATTTCGGCCCTTCGAGAAACGGTGACAAATATAGTTTCGGAAATATATGGTCAAAAATGAAAATACTGCCTTTCTTGATTCTCGCTTCGCTCTCAAAACTAGCTCGGTACTTTGTGATATGACGATGATGATTTTTCTTCCGAACGTTGTAGATGAAAGGCGGTGCTTTTGATGGAGTTTTTGATCCTGTCTGGCATAAGCTAGGCCAATATCGCATACTGTATTTTTCAGCTGAATTTCTTCGTAGCAGATCGAAGGCTGAATCTTGGTTGAAGTTTTCGTTTCTTTCAGGCATAATCCATTGTGCTTTGGCTCTCTTCAGCTAAATCTTTTCGTAGCAGATGAAACTTCACTCTGAACAGACGCCTTATTATATTCAACTGATATTGCAGCCAAATTTCACCTCTACAGGTTCAACTGGTATACAGGTTACGTGAGCATTTCCGGTGAATTCTTTTAACTGAACTGGAATTTCTTTGTGCTAGACGTTTGACAATAGCTACAACTTGCGTTCACTAATGGAAGATCACGCCTGCCGGTGTGAAACCTATTTTTCGGCAAAACCTACACTGGGAACATGAACAATAGAGCTTAACCGCAAAGTTATTGCCGTCATTTTTGATGGCTGGGTCCTCCAGTATACGTATTGTTAAAAAATAATTGGACAAAATTAATGGTTACCTTAAATGCCGACTGTATCAAGGCATCGGAAAATCCGAGGACAAGGAGACGGAGTTGGACTTGAAACATCAGACTCCGTAACCTTGATTTAAAAAAAAATTAAGCCCAAGTTCAGTCGGCAGTACGCGCTTTGCTAAAGAACCCACCTATATTATATATGCATTCACAGCGATTGCTTATTCATAGTTTTGTCATAGCTATGAGTAAAATAAGTTAGGTAGGTCTTAATAGCATCAAAAACTGCGGCTTCCTTGAATCTAGGAGCGTGAGCAGCGAAGTGCTGCTCAACACCTGCACAAATGGAGCGTCGCGAGCGCGCGCGGTAGGTACTCTTCACTGCACCTCTGCAGTAGCTACCAGTGTGTGGACACTGCCGTCCCAGCTTCGCTGCCTTCCTCGAAACTTGCACAGGCACTATTAGCGCTTATGTGCGGTAGTGTGGACGAGGCTGAATTTTGCACAACTTCGTAGAGGCGTGTTGCAACTATAGACCCACTGGGGCTGCCGCATTAAGTAAAAATATATTTTCCGTACCCAAAACTAAAATCGAAGTTTAATATTTAGTATGTGAGCGGTTACGATACCGAGGGAGGGTGACCATTGTGTCGCAAATATAGCTCGGTACTTACGACATGAGGAACATAGAGTGCTGATGATTAATTAAGACAGCACCAAAGATAAGAAGTAGGTAGACATTGTAGAGGGTACCTGCCAAGCGCCTGAGCACCAGTGTGTGGGAGTACAGAGCGCGCGTGTGTGTAGGCCGGACTGCTGCTCCTACGTGTGTGTGTACGCTTGCCCCCCCACAGCTGCAGTGGAGGGGGGGGGGGGCGGCGGCAACTGGTTGGTCATGTGTTATGTTACGGGGAAATACTAGAATGGGACAGGTCATATATATAATTTTATTGATGATGATAATAAAATAAGTGAAAGATGTATAAAAGCTCCTACTGTAAACGAATAATTAGTTGTGAATGCTACAGTTGCTTGTTTGCCAACAATACAGTTGTTCTCGTTTCAATAATTTGGTCACACATTAGCAAAAGGCAGTAAATAATGATATAGAATAGAATGAAATAGCACAAGACAGGATTGTGATTAAGAAATAACATAGAAAAATGCATAAAACAAATCAGAAATGTCCCCAATGGGCGAGCTATTCCCCAACCTACTTAACTAAAAGACTTAGCGACTGGGTCTAATACTGCAGCTGGATCAGTAAAACACACATAGAGATCTCACAATATAGCGTATTTGGGAAAAGGCATGGGACTTCAGCACAAAGAGGTAACCACATGAAAGCGAGAATTAATTAAGCTGTTTTGACACACTTGGCTACAAATTTGAATCACAACTGACATCGGACATAATTGAACAACTTCACAAGTACTCTGGAAAAATATGTATCTATAATTTCACACGCCAATATTGAAATGTTGAGAACCAACAGCGAACACAAATTAAACAGTCGAAATATTGAGCCAGGTGGCAAAAACGGCGCTCTCAGACAGCAAAGATATAATACAATGCATGTAAACAAACATTTTATCATATCGATGCTGTGTTTACGAAAACTCCGGGAAAAAGACCACACTGGCTTTGCATGTTTCATTCCCTTCTTAACACATTCCGATGACCACCGTCTCAAACTTCAGACGCTCAAAATTTGGGTTTCAATAGAAACTGTATGCATACTCTCGCAGAAATAAGTGGTAGCACGTATCACCATAAATTCAAGTTATAAAAGCATTGTAATTTTAATTTATTTTAATCATTATTGTCTAAAATTTAAACTAAGGGCATTTTTTGGATGTTACTTATTTTTTTTAAGGGTAGTAATAATGAAGCTTCAATTATGTACACACATTTGCATATCTCTTAACTTAAAACATTTAGCCTACCACAAAATAAAACCTTTGCTGTCGGTTTCTCTGCAGTAATTCCACTTCTATCAATGCAGTGATACTCCATTTAGTCGGCTAATAACATCTACCCCACACTCACTTTAAGACACTCCACTTGCTAATTAGAGAGCACGTGAATCACTTCGCACTACGAAGGTCCAGTGACACACTTGCTTGAATACTTTATTAATACTGAGAAGTACAACCGTAAACCAGAGAGTTCGCGTTTAAAAAAAAGATTCTCGGGGGTTTCATCTCCTCCTGGGTCTAATCTACAGTAAAGGAAGTGATGAACTTCCATTGGGTACCTCACACTCGCCTAGAATTTACGTTTTGTCGTTAATTGTCCGTTTTCGCTCCTTTTAGGCCGTAATGTCGGAAACCCCGAACTAATTTTGGGCAAGTTGTTTAATTATTAAAACATTCAATAACTTCGAGTAGGTTAGGGGAGGGCAGGTCTGGTTTTTCTAACCACCCCTTTTTTTAAATTTCGGGTAAAAAATTTTTGGTTAGTGGTGAGTTGCGGTTAGGGGACCTCTCCCGAATTGACTGCAACTGATGGCTCCGCCAGCACGGGACATATACACCTTCCCCAATCTATGTATACATTTGGACTCGCGGGGTGGCACACAACTCCAATTCTTCACGCACTGTATGGTCATTTAAAGTTCGTGCGACTTTTAAAGGGAGCACCCACTCTGGATCAATTTAGCATAAAGAACACGTTACGACTTCCAACTGCGTCACGTATGTTACGTATACACTGCAGTTCGTATTGGACTTTATATATTCGATGAAGATACACTGCTGAATTGTTTGTGTAACACGTCATCATACCGTAGGCAACATAACTACGACACTGGAACGCATGTCGGCATTTGCTTCAACTTGGGACTTAACACACTGAATCGCTTTCGAATTGGTAATACTGTCATCATAGGGACTAGAAGACATACCTAGTTTTCAAATGGACAAACGAAGCATTTGACGACTAAGCACTGCCAAAGGGCACACTAAGTTCACACACGGGCGATTATGAAGGTAACAGCAGGCACGCGGACGAGGGTACCGTACGGTGCACACACTGCCATAAACTCAAATTGTTCTGCACGGGGAACAGCTCATATCACTCCGCGAGCAAAAGGAGACAAGTTCTGGAATTGCACGCATTTGCTGTTAATTCGCGCACGACACTGAATGAATGCTGAGTGCCGTGCCTATAGCTCCCTGGGACTTTTGAGCTAGAGGGGAAAAGAAAAGGCGAATTTTCCCCAAATAGCAGAGGCAAGAGGCGCCTCGGCCCCCAGCGGAGGACAAAAGAACACGAAATGCGAGCTCGCTCTATCAGCTCACTTCTATAACTGACTATATCCGACAATCTACCCTCTATATCTTAAGGACTAGTCCACATTATTCTCAAACTTCGCTCGTTCCGATATGTTTGTTTACGCGACACCAGCGGCCGAGCCCACCTATGAACAGACTCGCTACTTTCTAAAGCACTCAACCTCGTGACACTGAGCAGATGCCTCTACTGCCTACAACGGCTTTTCGCCTCCAACATTGTAATGCAAACTTCTATGTTTAGTGTCAAATTTTTCTAAATTTCACAACATGGAACTCTACGTAGTTAGTGAATTTACTGATGTTTCTATATTTTTCCCTTTAATATATACACATACAAAAGCTACCTAAACATATATATGTACATATTCTTTCTTTTTGCGAATCTATGTTTTCATGTCATACTTCTCTACTGTTGTGCGGTTTTTGTGGATAAATCGAAATTCACGCAGTGCTGGAAGAAGATAGAGGGAAAGAACCAAGTCAGCTGTGTGGCATACATAGGCCTATAACTATTAGCTACAATACAGTTTGTTCGTTGCTTACCGTACTTGGTTCCTCTGTCCCGATCAGAAGCATTAAATAAGAGAAAATTCACCAGCCAAATTTTGAAAACTTAAACTCTGATAGCGTCTCAAATAGGTACTTCTGAATTAGTGGTATGGATACTAAGCTGCGCTTCCTTCCTGCAGCCCGATCTTTTTCATAAGCTCATATTGAGAATAAAATCAACGAATGAGGGATAGATAGGTATTAATATTGGCAGAAATGCAGTAGAGTTTGTAATGACGGTATCACCCGATCTTTGTGTCCACGGTAACTTTAGTGATAAGCTGTGTCTCGTACACTTGTACCATATTCCTATGTGTACCTAACATAGCGCATTTAGTTCATTTACATTCCTCATTAGAAAAGTACGAGAAGAGTGGAGAAAAAGGGGGCAGGTTTGCTGAAGCAATTCGTTTGTGTCGTTATTTACTGACGGGGCGTGGCACAAGTATATAAATATGCATAGAAACGCCACAACGTCTAACTACTCACGCACACTGGCCTGTAATACTTCTGTCACGTGGACAAACCGATTATTAACTGCAACACGTACGTCATTTGTTTGGCTTGTCAGAGCACCAGCGTCATATCTGAAAGCCGAACACAATAATGATAGCACAAGCGAGCTGAAGCTTCCAACTCTCACTATACGGCAATAGCAAAAATGTTTGCAAAGGAACGGAAGGTCGTGTATGGTAATGCGACAATAGGGAGGGAGCCCGTGCGCGGGTGTGCCCCGTAGCTTGGCTGCAACCCGTGCATATAACTTCCCTCAGGTCTCGGCAAGTTGCCCTACATGGACTGCAGCCTGGCTCTCTACGCCCCCGAATGCTGAAGCTTTGGCATCCACCAACTTGACACATTATTATTATTATTATTATTATTATTAATGGTTGAAACGGCCAACATGCGCTTCATTTCAAAACAGAAATAAGGCACAAATTACCTACTTATTAAAATGAATTTGTGTTATTAGTACATTGTTTTTTGTACATTGATTATTCGTAATCTGGCGAAAATATTCCTCAAGACGTGAAGATTTGCTTCTAGTATGTTAATATCGAAGCCTTCCTAGCCACAGTATATAAGGCCCCGAGCACACTGGCCACTTTGTAGAGCCACAGGTGGCAGCGTAAAGTGGCGGAGATAATTTCTCCCGTAGGTTCCCATTGTTTTCAAGTAATGCCGATCACACTGGCGTCTGTGGCTCGGGACTGTAGCGAGCTGTCGCTCGTCCCCGCCACAGATGTTACGGTTCGTTGAGCGTTGCCTCTGACATTTAAATAATGCGTGGCAATAGGTGGGGTATTAGGGAATTTTAGTACTACACAATCTAACCAATTTCAACAAATGAACATTCACTAACTACGCAC
>LQNS02276930.1:6692395-6727349 GCA_001587735.2 Parhyale hawaiensis | reverse complement strand
GCTCGAGGCCTAAAGGTGTTCAAAGAGAAAGAGGCGCTATGCATGTCGATAGAAAAATTAAGCCCATGCACGAGGATGTTCCCAAACAGCTGACAGAGTCAACGCGCATGGGAACAGCAAGGCGTGCAAGATGAGGAAGAACGCTTCAAGATAACATCAGTAAGAGTGGCAATGAAAATGGAGAGAAGCAACGTGGGCACGGACAGAGGTCCAAAAGGCCTCGCAAGCACTTAGATAATTTGTGGGGCTCACCTGGGAGGAAGGGGGAGGTTGGCTTTCAGTATTAGATGAAAGGGTTGGGCAGGGGGTCCAGCGCTGGAGGGAGTACATTTAGAGTATGAAACTTTATTTAAAAAATGTCATGATAATATTTTTAAAACCAAGTGATCTGAGGAGTTACAGGTGGTCTAATATATAGCAGCGGCCATAACGGTTCGGGCACCTAAAAACTCATCAGAAAATCTTTAAGTACTTCAATATTATTGAAGGCATTGAAGTATAATTTTACACAAGTTGAGCAACATGTCATAGCAAAATTGTGTCAAATTTTCAGCCGTTCAGGATAAATAAAACGAAAGTTACAAGCAAATGAATTATGTAGTAAGAATTTAGTTTGGACAAAAAAAGTTCGGACACTAATTTTTTGCATTTTATTTTAGAAAAAAACAATGTTGCTACAGAAAGAGTTATGTAGATTGGGTTAAACACACTGGCAGTCATTATCGATTCAACATCTGCTCGATCAACATGCCTCGGGGAATCCCTACACCTTCTTTTATTCTTGAGTTAATCGTGAAATTGCGCCATGAAGATAAACTTTCAATAATGGCAATAGCAGACAAAGTTAATCGACCTAAAAGTGTGGACAGTGATATGCTGACTAAATATGACCAGAATGATTCAAGTACCGCTGCTGTTTCAAGTGGTAGACCACGCAAAACCTCGAGAAGAGAGGATAGTGTATTATTATTATTATTATTATTATTATTATATATCTTGTTTAACCTCCGTAGCCGCAACTCAAGCGTTCTAACAGAGAAACTACTTGTGCAGTATTCAAATACCGCATATTGGGTAGGCGTGGTGGCCACGTGCGCTACTACGGGCAGGGAAACACGGCGCAAAGTATAGTAGGAGACACTCAAGTGGTCGGCCCCTTTTGTGTCCTTCCACACGAGACAGACTAGAGATGTCCCGCGTACCAGGTCGGCTATCTCGATCAACAGCCCACCTCTCGGGACAGAAAAAGGAAAGTAGAGAACCTACCTAACTTTACAAAACTAACTTCGTGAGCAGGAACTGCGGCTAGATGCTACATCCCCTGCGGAGAAGGCACTCGAGACCCTTGGGTTCGTGATGCCCAAACATATTGTGGAGGGGAAAGGATAATGTACCGTATTGCTAAGATTGTCAAAGAAGAATAGGTTTAAAACTGCAGCAGAGATTTCCCGTGGAGATAGTGATACGCATGGAATCAAGGTGTCTCGGAAGATAGTTTCACGTCGCTTAAGAGAAGCAGACTTGCATCCGAGAACTCCAGCTATCAAGCCTTAATTAGCAAGAAGAATAGAAATGCTCGGATGAATTATGCAGCAAAACACGTTCTTTGGACTCAAGCAGACGGGTCTAAGGTTCTTTTTAGCGATGAATCTAAGTTCAATTTGTTTAGTTGTGATGGAAAAAGATTTGTTAGTCATTCAACTGGTGAAAGCTTGTCCAAAAATTGCGTCAAGTCAAGTGTAAAGTTTGGTGGCAGAAGCGTTATGGTTTTCGGTATGATCTCAGCGGCACGGGTAACTTAGTTCGTCTGCGAGGAAAGTAAACGCACAGGTTTACATGGAACTTTTACAAAAACATGTGGTGCCGATCTTCAAAGCCTCTTCAACTCATAAACCAATTTTTATGCGGATAACGCTCCCTGCCACACGGCAAGATTGGTTAAGTTATTTTTAGAGCAAGAAGGAGTAAGTGTTATGGCCAAAATAAAAATGTTTGGAAATTGTTAGGAGGAAGATCGAAGGAGAGAAATCCACGAAATGTAGGGCTACATGAGCTATGGGCCATTTTGGAGGACGAATGGAAAAAACACCAGAAGAATGTTGCAATTTGGTGAGCTTGTGGTAGACGAAGTCAAGCTGTTATCGACAGTAAAGGGTACCACATAAAGTACTAAATGCTAAAAAGTGAAATTCATAACGTAGTTCGTATTTGTAGCCTCATTTCATGAGTTTATTATTTTTGTCCGAACTTTTTTGTCCAGACTAAATTCTTACTGTTAAAATTGATTTGTTTGTAACTTTTGTGTTATTTATCCTGAACAGCTGAAATTTTAACACAATTTAGCTATGACATGTTGCTCAACTTGTGTAAAATTACACTTCAATAATATTGAAGTATTTAAAGATTTTCTGATGAGTTTTTAGATGTCCGAACCATTATGGCCGCTACTGTATTACGAAAGCTATATGGGCCGGCTCGACTAGACTATTCAGAGGAGGGTAGAACAAAGTGAAGTAAGTGCTAGGCAACACCCCAAGACGCTTGAACCGCTACAAAGAAGTACTGTACTAACACTATACAAAGACGGCAGTCCATACTGTACGGCCGAACACAGATCCTGGCAATCAAGTCAACTTGATATTTACAGTGGTTACTTTTTGTATTTCACCCGTAAGCAAGTTGGGCCTTCAATATTACACGAGAATTAAAACGTTCCAGCACCAGAAACGGTAATTCTTTTCGTGTTCATCAGTACGCTGATGACATTTTAGACATGATCATGTGGGGTTTTAGATTATAGTTGGTTCTATTGTGGGTATGAAATTTACACGCTTTAGTCGGTAAATAGTAGAATTTTCCGTACTTATCGCTTGAAAGAAATCTATACAATGAGTCTTAGTGTTTCTTGCCGTTAACAATGCAGACGAAGAAACTGCAATGATAGCTCTTCCTTTCCGATGCCAGTGGTGGTGTAATCAGTCTTCTCGTACTGACAGAACGTGCAGTGAACACTGCCATTGATATTTACCTACGAATTAGCTAGGTACCTTACATTCGAAGCTCTTCCAATGATGTTCAGGTGGTGCGATGCATGTCACCCGTAGCGGGTGGAGGAGCCGTGACAAGCAGGAGAGCCAGCAGCAACTTGGCTGCAGGTTCCGCTTACAACGGGCGCATTCGGGTACTTTGAGTACGAGTCCAGTAAGTCCATAAGCTTCACAGCTTCGATGCTTGTGCCGTTTATCGTCTTTGAATGCTCCGTGCCCCAGCTGCATTCAAGATACCGCTGGTGAGGTTATTTAGAGAACTGAGCTAATCTTAGTACCGTAGTTTTAACTAGTAAAAAATTTCAATCAGGAGTGTTCGTTCCAAACTTTAGATCGGTTTCAAGCGTAAATCCCAAAATGATTTTCCCTATGAGACGGTCTCAAACTCAAACGCAAACGGTTTGCGATAAGCACCATTAACTCATGCCAAAGTGGTGGTTCGAACGAAGAAGATTGCAGTTCCGGACAAAAGCAAGTTGATCGGAACACATAATCACGCTCACATTGGGCCAAAGGAAGACGCTTATAAGCGTACACCAAACGACTAGGTTAGGTGAGGCTGGCACTCCCCAAAAGCAGCCGCTGCTAAGACGAAGGAGTGTCACTTATATCTCAGGGGGCTATAATTAGCGCACCCTCTACAGCCCCGCACACCCTCACGCCCTCGCCTCTGGTGCCCGCCTGCCTGCCTTTCCTGCGCGTCTTGAGGCCTCCAACCCTCTCCTTTTTACCCTTTACCGTATCTGTACCAGGCTGTGCTGCCTTGCTATAAAGTGTTTTTTACTGTAGGACTACAATAGGACGGAGAACCCTTGTAGCAAAATAAACAGGCTGATATGAAAAGGGTTCAAAAGGGTTAATTTGAAATAGATGCAGGTATCCGTATTGCGTGTCAAACCTGAGTGAGTTTTTAGATAGATAAAAATAGGATATAATATGCACGGTTACAGAGTCGAAAGGTAAAAATGTCCTAATACGACTCCGGGAACCTGCAGGTGTTCGACTCCTAACAATCAAAAAGCTCCGACTCCTGCACAAAATTCGCCAAGGGCCGACTCTTAATATTAGACTAAATTACGCGCGGCCGCGCTATCGTCTATCACGACGGAGATGTGTGCGTGTTTGTGTACGCATATCGTGTGCGCGTGAGCGGCGTTCAAGTTGGAGCGCCGCGCTGCTCGCTATATCGCTGATTAAGTTGTGTTAGGTTAGGCAAGGTTAGGTAACTTTATAGGTAAGGTTAGGTAACGTTAGGTAAGATTAGATTGGGTTAGATTAAGTTAGAAGGTTAGGTAAGGGTAGGTTAGGTTAGGCTAGGTTAGGTTTGCATAGATAGGGTTTATTTTAGTGGTGGCGCGCTTACGTGAACGCAAAATCGTCGTGAGAGACGATAGTGCCGCCCGGCCCTCTATGAGCTATAGCTATTATGTTAGCATCATTTATGCCGATGCCACACGCTAGCCAACAGAACGAGTATCCGAGCTTTGAGCACCGAATCGACGTCTAAAGAGCTGCACACTCTCGCTCTTGCGCAAAGTTCTGGGATGGAGCATGCGGCATTTTTGCGCTTGATGCACCGGTCAAGCGCGCGAAATTTTGTCAACAAACCACCCCCAGAGACATCCACAGGCGTGTAGGTTGTTCAATTCGCTTTCGGAGCCCGAACGATTTATTATTTTGAAGATATTTTATCATAGAATTAGACATGATATTACTTTTGAAGGCAATGGGTAGAATCTATTATATTATTCTGCCTGTTAGCCTAGATGTATTTTTGTCATGGTACGTGTTGAGTGCGTAGCTATGATAACGTCGTTTAGAAGAACGGAGCTCGACGTCCGTTGACCATCAGACCATTCTCACGTGTGAATAGGGAGGTGCGGTTTTTGCCCATTTGCGAGAATTTCCTCAGCTTTTGGCTAACGTGTGTCACAGCCATTACATGACTGAGGAAAACAGAACTCCCACTTCTCAGTTCTAACCCCATCTGGTTTTTGACCTCCACTCCAAAACCCAAACGCTCAAGTTGGCTCAACTAAACAAAATTCGTCCATGTAACGAGCATATCATTATCAAGGCTCAAGTTTCTTTTCCCGCGACAATAGCGACCCACAGAAAGAAAGAAATAAGCCTAAGCACGAATGTGGAGTCGGAATTGGACATTTCAGGGGAGGCGGGAGTCGGACACTCGCTTGTCCCGAAGTCAGGGCTGGTGAAAATTAGCCTACTTTATTAAAAATTGGAGTCGGAGGTTTTGGAGAACTCAGGAGTGGAGAGTCGAACACTAGCTGGTCCAGGAGTTGGAGTCAGACTTAGCCATCCGACTCCGCGACCTTGAAAAGTAGTACGTAGAGCACTATAAGAAAGAGACCGACTGGACCTATGGCCAGGGCCTCGTACAGCATATAGTTGAGGTAGGAGGACTTGCTCCGGCGAGCTTGGATCAACCCTGGACACGATCCCGGCCAAATTATTTTCGGTTACCTCGGCCAAATTTCAGCTTCGGTCAGTATATACAATGAGGTCTCATGAACACAGAGTCCCTGCTCATGGAAGCATTAGGTTTGGGAAAGCAAACCAATAATAAATATGCCAAGCAACAGCACACGGCTGAAACACGGAGGAATGAGAGAGCGGCGGCAGCCGAGCTCGTGCTCGTTTGTATACACAAGCGCCTGGCAGTAGAGACCCGAGCATGCATCAGGTCATGTGTGAGGTATTCATTTATTTGTACAGCAGTGCGTGTATAGATACGGGCTGTGACGAGGCTCTGTGGTAGGAGGTGTTGGCAGGGCTGCAGAGCTATAGCCGAATACTTTAGGGATCCAGGGAGTCGGCACTTGCTTATCCCAGGAGTCGGTGGAAACGGATCAGTTTCATTAAAAACGGAGCCCGTATGTGACACTACTAGGTCCAGTGTCGAGACATTTTACGGATCTAAGGAGTCGGACTGTGTTAATCCGAGTCCGCAAACCTGGTCACAAGCGGCCTGAATTAACCGCAAGGTAACCAATATAAATTTGTGTTTACAGGGGACAAAATATTCAGAAATAAACATGGTGCAACAATGGGCAGAATAAGTACGGCAANTCCCCGCAATTTAGGCTCGTCGCTGCCATCTTCCAGGTGAGACACCGTTGTTTGTCATGTGCATGTTAAATTTAAGTTCATTTATTCTGTGCCGGAGGTTGGCTGTCCTCCTAATGTTCGGTATCACATCTTTTTTATCATCCAACATACCGTAACATTAATCCGAGTCCGCAAACCTGGTCACAAGCGGCCTGAATTAACCGCAAGGTAACCAATATAAATTTGTGTTTACAGGGGACAAAATATTCAGAAATAAACATGGTGCAACAATGGGCAGAATAAGTACGGCAAGATTACAAGCTATACGCCAGCCGCGGTTATGTTTCGTATGGTTACTAGCACTAACGGAAATTCTGCAGCTATAGGTAAACAGGAACCAGTGTTACATTCACACTACAGTCTCTTGGTGTCAGCCGGAGCTGGCAAGCGTTAGAATGTCGCGTTCCATTGTAAACAGCATGAAACTGCACAGCATTTTGGGCATTAATTCACTGTACATTAGAGGAATATCAAACAATACCTACCCTAGTGACACTTGCAAAACAAAAGCCGAGTAGACAGCTAACATATTACCGGAGCGATTTCGTTTGTAGACACAAAGTTGTGTTTAGGAAGCAGCGAGGAAACGTCCCCACACTTTGCTCTACGTGCTCTACAACGCCTTTACGAATTTGTGACGCAGTTGGACATTTTTTCGCGCAAGTAGAGTTTTAGTGCTGAAATAATGAGGCAGTCGATCGCTGATGCCGAATTGATTAATGCTCATATGTAGTGCCAGCAAACAAAGGCATTCTACCCCAATAATCAACTCAGCAGTCACCCAGCATTGTCCCCGAGCCCAACAAATGTTGCAAAAACATTTTTGCAATCTTAATCTCAAAAAATAAAATAGAAAATACCTATTCTTTATAGCTTGAATTATCACAGAGTCAAATCTGCTAATAGATTTTTACACTAAAACAATTGGTAATGGTAGAATTTTGCCCAGTTGCATGTGCCACGTTATAGACGAGTTGCCTGACATTGACATTCTTTAGAATACCGCGAATTATTTGCACGAGTCCAACTGTTGGACACGTTGCCGGCACAAGCGAGCACCATACAATATGTGCCACAGAGGTGCGTCGACATGTCACGCAGCAGCGGCAGCGCACAAAATAATGCCCCGCATTAGCCTCGTAAAAATGCGCTGATGTATGGACAGCTGAGTACGGAGCTACGCGCGGTGCGTTGGTGTGTTCTAAGGGCACATGAGGGGTGGCAGCGGGGCACGCCGGGCCCCATAGAGCACCTGGCACAGTGCCATCACTTGTTAATGTGTGTAGACCCTTTGTGTACACTGGCTGTTGGGGGGACGGGACTGTGGTCTACTGCTGTAGGTACTGACAGTATACTGGCGCAGGTACACTGCCACAGGTGTCGCGAGCACACTGATACAGGTACCGCAGACACACTGCCACAGGTGCCGCAGGCACACTGCCACAGGTGCCGCAGGCACACTGCCACAGGTGCTGCAGGCACACTGCCACAGGTGCTGCAGGCACACCGCCACAGGTGCTGCAGGCACACTGCCACAGGTGCTGCAGGCACACTGCCACAGGTGCTGCAGGCACACTGCCACAGGTGCTGCAGGCACACTGCCACAGGTGCTGCAGCCACACTGCCACAGGTGCGGCAGGCACACTGCCACAGGTGCGGCAGGCACACTGCCACAGGTGCGGCAGGCACACTGCCACAGGTGCTGCAGGCACACTGCCACAGGTGCTGCAGGCACACTGCCACAGGTGCCGCAGGCACACTGCCACAGGTGCTGCAGGCACACTGCCACAGATGCCGCAGGTAAACAGTCACAGGTAGGAATAAAAAAAACAGAGATAGCAAGGAAACAAAGACGTCCAAAAAGCTAAGAAGCACCCTCAGGAGCGACAGCTCCCCAGAGGCACAGGTGTATAGCACAGGCACGCACTCCGAGATCTGCAAATTCTTCCTTCACCTCAACAAAACGAGCACATTCATGACTCATCACAATTGTACCATCAATATAGGATCCCACGAAACGTTCTGCGAAAGGGCAAGCATGTAATCACAAGTTATATTTAAAGTAGAAGAACCTTCGTAGACAGCCGGTGCTGCCAAAAGTAGCTACTGTATAGCTTGTAGCATTTTTACACTGAGTCAAATTAGGATAGGAACAGCTTTGTTTTTCTTAGTAGCAAATTACGGTACGGTATTTATTCGGCCGAATCCATACATTTTCATTCTAGTACTAACACTTATCTGCAGATACTGAACTAAAATGAATATGATTCACCCAGATGGAAACAAACTGCTACCGGTACTTTTGTTCATTTCGTAGAAAATAGAAAATTCATGATCGACTTACAGATAATCACAGAACCCGTTGTTCTTCAAGTAAAATATTTTGAGAAAGCTACCATGGGACGAAGACCTACCGTACATTGTGAAGTAATTATTTTCAACGAGTAAGTCTTCACGTACTAAATGGCACCCACACACATCTAGCACCGTATTCAACATTGTACTTTTAACCAGATTGTTCTTGTTAGGCAACAAAAGTGTCATATCTGTTCTCCCCTCACACAGAGGCTGGTGCAGCAAACGATAGTTACTCGGCCCGCTCGAGAGCAAGCATTACTTTCGCATCCTAACGTTGAAGGAAGCGTACAACTACAGATGCAATGTCACAGGACTGTGAGGTTCTTCATTCGTTACAAAACGTAACTCTTCAATGCGGTTAAATCGATGGACCTTAGTAACAATCAAAAGCTAATGATACCGTATCAATCAACATTTTCTGTAAGAGACGAACCTCAAAACAAAGTACAACTGAGAAGATCATCTTGATGAAGACAAGTACGCGCGGGTGCGGTTGAAAACAGAAAATGTTTAGCATGTATTATCTCAATTTCTAGGACGACAAAGTCCATTCTAAACATTTGCGACTGTCACGGACAGCTTTGCCGCGCTCTTGATGGATAGGTATGTACTTAGGAATTTCTGGTCTGTGCCCTACGATAAGTAAAATACACAAGCAGTGTCCGTCACTTCGTCCACCTTACAATCTTTCAAGTTTAGAACCCACATAATTCAGCAAATCTGCCGATGCATCCTTCACGAAGTTCAAACAAAGAAAGAAAATATGAAAAAAGAAACCAAAGCAAAACTGATAAGGAAGCGCAACCAATCACACCAACACGCACAATATGAGAAACAATAAGAAGAAGAGCACCGACAACAAGAGAGATACAGAGTGAGAGGAGAGAGAGCGGCGCGGCAGCAAGTGGCTGTTATCAGGGCAAGAGTGTGGTGCGGCACACACATACAGAGCTGCACAATGGTGCGTGTTGTGTGTATGTGTGCTACAGCAGCAGAGCACCATACGGCCGCATCAGCAGAAGAGAAGAGAGCACACGGGTTCGCGCCCACCCACAGGCAGGCACTGCAGCAGCTGATCGCGTACGGAAAGAAACGGCCCGAGTTAGTATGTGGCCTAGTTGACAAAATAGTAGACGTTACGTTAGCCTATGCTTGGTTTAGAGCAGTGGTTCTTAACCTTTCCTCTCGAATTCCCCACTTTTTAGTGAGCCAACTCTCCATTCTCTACCGCAGCATCGGTCTCTGACCAAGTCGAGTTTAACCTATGCAGTGTTTAGTATATATACATTTTGCTTTATTGTGTCATTTTACTCCCTTTAATTTTAGTTTTCATCCTATTATAATAAGACGCTTCGTACTTCGTGTACTTATTTATTTTGAGTCCGCTTCTCAAGGAAAGAGGCAAAAAAATAGGCCAGGTTGCAGATTTCGTAGTTAAGTTGCGTTTTCATGGAGATTGATGACCAGGCTGCAGAAGTTGGCAAAAGTGGGATCGTTATCCCTATATGTGTTGTTGGAAAAAGTCTAAAGTAGAGCAACGAAATTGATAACTCGGCTACGAAACAAGTAGTATGAATGTTACCGAAAAGAACTGGGCCTGAACTCTCTCCAGCAAAGACGACTCAGGGGCTACTAATAGAAACATTCAAGTATTTGAATGGCTTCAACAAAGTAGGCCTATCTACAGCGGAACTCTTTGAAGAGACGTTAATGATCGCCTGCGAAACAAAGGTCATAAACTCGAGCATAAAGCTCGAAGAACTTTAAATCTTTCCGTATATCATGGTGAGCATTTGGAATAGACTCCCTGCCGACGTTGTCCGTGCGGAAACAGTCAACGCGTTTAAAAATTGTCGGGCCATACATTGGGAGAGACATCCTCCACAGCTAAGAACTCCTCCTCCAGGAGATGCAAACTCTTGATGGCAGACCTTCCGAGGCCACCTTAATCCATCTTCTCTCTTCCGCTCCAACTACACAGTTTGACATTTCTAAACTCCGCATATCAGCGGTTATTGATCGTGATTGTGTGCATGCTTGATCGTCTCTTTGGCTAAGAGTCTTCCCCCTTTTTTCTTCTTTTTTTCGTCAGTCATCTATTTCCTACTGACATAATGGCAATAGCTCTTAGAGGGTTGAGGCGTGAGTTCCGGTGTCTCTTTGGGAATGGGTCTAATGGTTCGTCTACTGCCGCCTATCTAATCGAAAAAAATCTAATCTAAGCTGAATGCACTTTTACTTGAAACACTTGTTTAAATCGAAACAAAGATGTTTGCAACTTTTGGAGTCTAATTTTATAACTTTTTCCTCGTAGGTCACGTTGTATAAATTCAACATATGATCAAATGATCAACGAAGCACTTACGAAGTGATATTTTTCACCGGGCAGAAGACTATTTCTTCTAGCTTGCTTTCTTCGTACGACGGAGCAGTTTTCGCTTCATAGGCCAAAATTTCAGTACTTGAATGAAGCAGATGTTTGAGTTTGACAAAAAGTATCATGGCTACGGTACGCTCACACTGCATCGAAGCTGACTGGAGTTGCATTCAAATTTATTGCAGCGGTTTACTCAAGATTTTACTTCTGCCCAGGAAGCAGAGAATGCAACGGGAGGACTCAATAGGACTAAAACAAAAATTAGCCGTGACCGCACGTAGCGAATTTACATCACATCGACAAGTCGAAGTATTTGAGTGTAGGACCTCAGGCTTCGTAGGTTGTTTTCTTAAACATATCACAGTATTTTTTTCGTTGATCAAACTCGCGTTCACGATTGGCCAGCTACTTGAGCTGCAAAATACTTTAAAATGTTGTCAAGTACAGAAAGTTCGAGCAATAGGCTGTTACTGTGGTTTCTCTCGCGTACAGAATTGGCTATAAGGCTGCTTATATTTGTTGGTAAGAAGTAAATATGTTCTGTGGAGAACAGTGTGAATTGAATATGAAGTGTATATATAGCCTCAGTTAAAAAAAAAGTTAATCAGGTCGCCAAACGGGACCAAATTTCGGCGCTAGTACTGTGAAGGTTTCCGCCAACATGCACTTCAATTTTCTATAAATTTATTTTTGTTGAATTAGTTATATATGCTCTTTATTTGAACGCTAAAGAGATGAAATTCGCAATTTAAGATGATTTTTCTGGTGAAATGAATCAAATTACTACTCAAAGGCTGCTCAGCCATAGAATCGTCGATATTATGCCTTCGATTGCGTCACATTTTGTAGCGAATTTCTCGTGAGTCAACCCGTTACGCTCTCTGCTTCCTGCTTCTGCCTGTCAATAAGGAAGACGCATGTGAATGAAGAAGGATGAAGAAGTGAGAACCTAAGCATGAGAGCACGACAAAGGATCGAAGAAGAAAATGAAGATGCAAGTCAGAGAAGAGGAGGTTTCGCATCAGCCTGTATTAAGCACACATATTGATTATTGCGTGAAAGGTCCACTAGTATATTAGATTTATTACTAACAGTAAGAGAAAATCTTTTGTCAAGTCAGGAATGATTGCTTTAAAATATTTTGTATGGATGTATATTTGTAATGGACATATTTCTGTTGTAATTAAAATTTATTTGGTGATTATTTTATCTTTTCTAGTGCATACGTTAAGATGCATGTGATTCAGAAGCATAAAATAGAATCTAAGACTGCATTATTGGGAGGGATATTATTAAAACTGTCTCTATATGGTTGTAAATTGTAAAGTAGGTCAGCATTTAGATGTAATGTATTAGATTTTGAAATATTATTGATTTTTTCCCTTTCTTTTTTTGTGGGTGGAAACAAATGCACGAAATTCCCCACCAGGCAACTCCGCCATTCCCCACCAGTGGAGAATTCCCCACAGGTTAAGAACCACTGGTTTAGTGTAACATACCTACCAGGATCAGAGGTATCTAGGCCACAAACTATTCCGGCATCGGAAGATCATTCCTGCGAATGCCGGTATATTAAAAAATCGTGCAACGTCCAGATGAGGTTTTCATAACTTGAAAGCAACAGGAAATCGAAAAAGTTCTCGCATATTTTCTGTTAGCCAATTCACGGTGAAAACCCCACGAACTTTCTTGCAATAGCCTAAGCATCAAGTTCTGAAAATCTGGTAGTGTGAAGAACATAAGTAGTACCGTATGGAACCTAGTAGGTACTATTTAGTACTGCTGGATCCCGGGTAGTGCTAGAGCAGCGGTTCCTAACCTTTTTTATGCCTGGCACCCATGGAGAACTTTTGATATTCTCTCACACTCCCTGCAAAATTAACTACCCTTAAGATGGTGTCAAATAGTATTATATAGATTTATATGCAAAGTATTCAAATTAATTTTTAAATGACAGAAATAAGACCAAATTTTGCATCCCTCAGAGATGACCCCTGGCTGGAATCCCTTGTACGGTACTATAGAGCAATGCAAGCACAGCACTTCTTGCATGCATCCCTCCATCTAATTATTATTATCGAGGGGATTTCACGACCCAAAATGGATCGGTTGAGCGATGTTCAGCTCTACACTCTGGCGCCGGGTCACATCCCGCGACCTAAGGCTCAGAACACTTTACGAATGATGTGCGCTGTTCCAAGCAGAGCGCTTTTCTGGAGGGTTCCTGGGTGGAGATGGCCGCACTTCAGCTCTCGCAGGGCAATCTTGAGATTCTTGGACATAGCCCATAGAGCTCCGATGCCACTGGAACGACGTCCACCTCCCTCTGCCACAGTCTCTAGAGTTCGATGGCAAGGTCACGGTACTTTTCCTTCTTCTCCGCTTCCTTGTCGATGATTCTGGAGTCGAAGGGGATTGAGACGTCGATCAGTTTGGAATTTCTCCTGTTTGTCTTTGACGACGATGTCCGGTCGGTTGGCGTAAAGTACGTACTCTGTCGGTTTCCATCCTCTTGTCCCAGTAGATTTGCACGGCTTCGTTTTCAACCACGGGCGCGAATTCGTGCTCGTACCACCCCTCACTGACCGGGAAGTTATGGATCCGCAGGAGGGTCCAGTGAAGGTGTCGGGCAACTTTATCGTTGCTGCGCTTCTACTCCTTTTGCGCCAGCACTCCGCATTCGCTCATCACGTGGTTGATGGTTTCATCTGAGTTCCTGCAACTTCTACAGGTACCTACTAGGGACGTTTCTCTTGTCGATCTTGTTTTGGATGTACCTTGTTCTGAGGGCTTGCTCTTGAGCTGCCAGGATGGTGCCTTCTGTTTCCCGTTTCAGCTCACCCCTTAGAAGCCAGTTACAGGAGTCTGGTACGATTTGTCCTGAATAGCTTCGAGGTACTGGCCGGACATCTTCTATGAAATTATCATTATTATTATTACTATTATTATAGCTACAGGTTGTCATAGATTTACCCGCAGTATTTAATCTAATTGAAGTGAAGCAATGACCTTTTCATCCACGACAGCATTCGAGAAGCACTTCACTGAAAGAGCGATGCTAGCACAGACCTATAGTTAGTACCTAGATACAATGTAGCTACTTGTGCTCTCCTCCTAACTTCCACCTCCTTAAGTCACTTCATAACCATTGAAAATTAGCAAAGCAATATATAATGAGACAGAAGAGACACACATCGCGTCAAGTAAATCATGGAGCCCATGTATGAGAACTAAAAATCGAGAAAGAAGAGGCACAACAACGAAAAAATTTATCAGTAGGAGTAAAAACGACAGCTATGCGTATTAGGCATACTTCATCTGCATCTACTAGAAGGCCGGTTTGCGTGATGCAACTTTGTTCTTTTTTTTAGGAGTATTGACGACGATCTTGGAACTTCGGTGTCCAACATGGAGCTTATAGGTTTCCATTTTGATTTTATGTTCAAATTTACGCAATGGCAATTGAAGTTCGAGCCGTAATTTACTTTAACCAAGTGGAAGTCCCATTTATTTTTTAGCGGAACAAGTTGTCTCAAAGCTAAATATCCAGAGCCAGGCAAGTAAAGGTTGAGTCAACTTGACCACAGACACCAAGTAGGAAATCTAAACGCACAGGTTTGTGTGGCAAAAAAATACCGGCAAAGGTATGGTCGACCACCAACTGTCAGAGCTACGACGTCGTAGACGGAAAGCTCGGGTGACGACTGCGGCCCTCAAGAATTCCCATTTAACTCAGACCCTCTAGAGTTCCCATTTCCGATTAGGTCAGTGTCCTCGCACAAGACCGTGGATGCCAGAAACGCCGATGCTGCACTCCGATTCACGCAAGAAATTGCCAAGAATTCACCTGTCTGACGGGGCACTGAACACCCGTACTCCAGTGTGCAAGAGCAGTCTTTTACCATTCCGGCGTTGCTGACCGGTCGTGCGGGAAAATCTTCGGTCCCAAAACCACCACGCTTTCCCGTACACCGAAGGGTTATGCCCATCAAGTTTGGCGTGCTTGCGCAACACAAAAACAACACCCATTTTTCGCTGGGACACGGGAAGGCGTGCTGGCTTTAGGACAATTATTTCAAGTGGAGGAGGTCACAAACTAAGAAAAAGTAGGGGTTTCAGTAAAGGGCGCACTGAGCAAGAGCTCACGTGCATCAGCGTAAGCATCAACACCCTACCTATAAGCAGTAAGGCCTGTCACTACCTATGGCCTGCGTACAGTCATATCTTTGACTTGTGCTGATAAGAACTTTACTCAAGACTGTGTGACGTGACAATGGGAGGCATTTGTTATAAGAACTCTATCAAAGAGCAATCGTCATAAAATGCTATTAAAATAAAGACGATAGTATCTTAGAGTAGGTATTTGCATAGGTAGTTTATCACGATCGAGGCAATTGCAAAGACCACATCTTATAATCAATCCACATGTATATTGAATATTATGAAGAGTTCTATTTTAACCAACGCAGCAGCGGGCACGAAGACGCTTTGATACCAGTGATACGCAGTTTTACTCGGCATTTCTGCCGGAAACGTCAACCAGATGGGGAATTTTCTAGATGAGTTTAATACTAAATTTTGGCGCAAAGCGCTACTAACTACTGGAGGGTAAATAAGGCGTAAAGTATCTCCAACCCTACGCGGCTCGGTTGAACGAATGCGCTCAGCCATGCGGCACAGGGCAATAGAAAAAAAAACACAAAACGAAAAGAGAAGGAGCCAGAAGAAACAAAACACTTACCCTGACCTAACAAGCTAACTCTCTCAGTAGGAATTGCGGCCAGCTGCTACAACCCCTCCCTCCCCCCTCCTTCGAAGAAGGCACTCAGGGCAGCTCGTGGCTTCGTGAGGCTCAAACATTTTCTGACAGGGATAGGGCCCGCCAGAATATACCCCTGACCCGGAGGGCATTTGTATCTTGAACACGGCTAATGTACTGGCTCTTTATATAGCGATATTGATGTTTGCACCAAACGAACGAAAGACTCATGCACACGAGAGCCTAAAGTTGCCGACAGTCGAAATATGCCTACAAAAGTTCAACTAGATTCTGGGAAGAAGTTGCCCGAAGTACGGAGTCGGACGGAAGAATCCGAGTCAGTTAAATTCGTCGAGTTCGAGCAACTCAAGGGAACTTCAAATCCAGTTTTCCTCTGTTAGGCACCTATCATTTCGCTACGTTGCAGTCATTACATAAGTGACGTCAAAAATATAGTGGATGAGCCACAATATGAAAACGGAAACTGCCAGCACAAAAAGTACGCCAAAAGCTTTACCATAAAAGACCAACTCCAAAGCAAACATTTCTTCTACAGCTACTAGATGCGTTTGCAGTGGAATGCGGCAGCAAGATTGACATCCGGGCAATTTCTTCCCCTGAGTTACCGAGCATGTCGCTCTTTTACACAGGTGAGTCTCAATTCCAGAACGCAGTCGTCGGAATTACTACATTAACACTAAGTATAAAACGAAGGTTGTTGGTTTATTACACTCTACGACCGTATTAAATATGGTCAAAATGCATACGTATAACATCAAGAGCTGTGCCCTAAATCCACCAACGATGCAGTCATGGTACGCTGCACGTATCGTATAACTTTGGCGTATCTCGGATAATGTCCAGAGTCGAGATCAATTAAGAGGGCACTTGCAATTGCAAATGTTATCGACACAATCGACTCCACAGAGACAGACCTTGTCGCAAACTTCAATCGTAAGCTTCTAATTTGCCACCGAGATCGAGTTTTAGGTGGACATCGGCTGGCAACTCCACTCCCGACGGACCCCAAATTCAATTCTGCAGAGAAAAATTGAGCTGAGAGCATCTCAATAACAATCAGATGGAAATTACCGCCTAAAACTCCATCGAAAGAAGTGAATCAAAACCCCATGATCGAAATTCCACACAAATAAAGGCTAATTCGATTTGCTGATCTAGTTCAAGAGGGCAAAACGAAAACTTAATACCGAATTGCATGGATGTCACACGTGCAATAAGGGTAAAGCAACGAGGCCAGATTGGGTAACTATGCACTGTGTGCACACACATACACAGAACCTATTCATTGAAAAAAAAATCGCATTAGCTATCTCTTAAATAATACATTGCAGACCTATATGGGGCATTCCATACCAACTCACACCACATGGCAGACCCACCGATTTTGCTGAAAGTAGGCACATTTGTACGGCTTCATTAGAAAATGCCTCGCGCCAAGTTCCAAGTTCCTAAGTCAAATAGTTCACGAGACATGAAGGTTGACAATTTGACGAAAAATGGCGTCTCAAATGACCCGGGTCGAGGAGAACTGGGGTTCCTGCTCTTACACATAAACCGATTTCAATGATCTTAGTATCACAGGCAAGCTCTTTACATCAGATTCCAAATCATATTCATATCTTGAGATGGCATTACATCAATTTCTGAAAAATACGAAGAGAAGCAGAGTAGAAATTTACCCACGACGCGCGTTTCACCGTACCTCAGTTCATCAGGTGCAAGGTCGAAGATGGTTGAATAGGAAGACATCAAAATTTTGCGAAAATTTTGGCACGATATCACAGTAAGATCTAGCGATGATACCAAAGGTTCTAAAGCTTTATATACAACTTTCAATTTAGCAAAGATTTCTCCAATTTTGAACACAGCCCGCTGCGCTGGCTGCAACTACAGCACATAGATGCACCGGGGTCCGGGGCGCGCTATCGTCTTTCACGACGAAGATGTGTGCGTGTTTGTGTACGCAGATCGTGCGCGCGTGAGCGGCGTTCAACTTGGTGCGCCGCGCTGCTCGCTGATTAAGTTGGGTTAGGTTAGATAACGGTTAGGTAACGTTAGGTAAGGTTAGAAAGGTTAGGTAAGGTTAGAAAGGTTAGGTAAGGTTAGAAAGGTTAGGTAAGGTTAGAAAGGTTAGGTTAGGTTGGGTTAGGTAAGGTTGGATTAGGTAAGGTTGGGTTAGGTAAGGTTGGGTTAGGTAAGGTTGGGTTAGGTAAGGTTGGGTTAGGTTAGGTAAGGAGGTTAGGTAAGGGTAGGTTAGGTAAGGAGGTTAGGTAAGGGTAGGTTAGGTTAGCTTCGGTAGTGTTGATTTTAGTGGTAGCGCGCGCAGGAAAGCTTACGTAAACGCAAAATCGTCGTGAGAGACGATAGTGCCACCGGGGCGGCAGGATCCTCCTGCACAGGGTTCAAAAGTAGCACATCTGCGTGGTAGAAGGCGAAAACGTAACGCAAAATGATAATTAAACTTGACGAGAGCAACCATCATCGACCCTCCACCTGATGAATCGAGGTACCTACAGCGAACGCGCGTCGTGGGTAACTTTCTACTGGGCTCCTCATTGTATTCTTCAGAAATTGATATCCATACCTCTAATGTAGGCCTGCCTCTAAAAATAAAGAAGTTACCTCTGGCATTGACCTAGTGACCTTGACCTGGTTTGACACTACAACTCCCACTCTGCAAATATAAAATATAGTTTTCATTCCTTACATAAACGACTAGTAACATACAAGAATATCAGAGTGGGATATTCTTGTCTTAAAGATATTCTCCGATTCGAAAGAAAATCTCATTCAGACAGCCTGTCAGAATATAGCTATATTCCGAAAACTTACCCGTGATACGAAACTAGTCAGGTTTTCCTTCTCCAGTGTAACTATGTAACAAATATATCAAACTCGTGCAATGATAACAAAAAATAAAGTTTGTTGGCATGCAACAATAACAAGGCTCCATCTTCTTAAAGTTTTTTCTTTGGCTTAGCTTCATAATTTATGATTTTAGACTACCGGTACTACTAATTAATAGGTACTATAATACGAGAGCTGTGCGTCCGTCTTACCGAAACCTCCCAAAAACTGTATCAGCTTCATAATTTATGATTTTAGACTACCGGCACTACTAATTAATAGGTACTATAATACGAGAGCTGTGCGTCCGTCTTACCGAAACCTTTCAAAAACTGTATCCAGGATACGAACCCGGGAACGGCTTATTAATTAGCACTAGCGGGACAAGTGGAAATTCCGCGGTTAATCAATGTTTTCACATTTTCGTTTGCTATAAGGTAGTGTTCCTGTCATTTAACCTACCCCGTCTAATCTCACGTCTTCATGACGAACCCCGTCTACCTTAACACACCTCTGAATCTTGCATACAACAGTACTTCTGGCATTGTTCTCCTAAATTTACGCATGCCTTTCTAAGCTCTGCTTTCCACTGCTTACATTTAATTTAGCCGATCATAATCTTACGCGTTTTAGTTTTCTTGCCAGCAATGCATGTCCGATTCTTTTTGTATTTTTTTCACGACTACGGGGCCATTGGATATTGATCAGAAGCCAATCATTTTCCTGCTCTCTTCGATGCGCTGGCTGTAGGCTCAAGGAGCTTCTATAGAGAGGAGGGAGCCAGGATCCTCGCCCCTGAAGCTCAAGAGTCTCTTGTATCTGTCACCCAGTCGCGTATGTACCAATCGCATATCAGTAAAGAGTCATTTATAGCTGAAGCCAGTCGTTTATACACCAATCGCAGATCAGTAACTCGGTTTGTTTGCTGCTCCCCCGTAAAACTCATTGCTCCCCCATCACTTCCACCAATGAGATTCATGAACGCGTCTCAGAGCTGGTTGACTCGCTGGCGAATCTGTGAATGGGCCGCAGGGCTCCCTCCTCGTCTATAGAAGCTCCTTGTGTAGGCTACAACCTAGGAATAAGTATAGAGGAAGACAACATAACCGAAATATTGCACAGCAGCCTGCGAGCTAGTTCATGGCAAGAGCTGGCTGGCTGGAATGGATGGCGTAGATGCATGCTGAAATTTTATTTATCAGTCAACAGTAGACTCGTGCGCTTCTTCATTTGCAATAGCTGCAAATACTGTCCGTGCAAGAAAAATTTTTATCTTGAGTTTTTCTGTGCAATGGATGTAAATAGCCCACAGTATCCAGGTTACAACGCTCCTCAAATGTTCATCGCATTCTGATTCCTGAACGATAATTGATTTCAAGCGGGTGCCGCCAACCCACTCGTGATTGTCTACACAGCGCCTGCTGTGCTGCAGGCCCATCGCAATTGAGTCTTTTATATCTAAAGTGACTTCGAGAACTGAGCTCGTCAGGATGCCGCTACATGAACAAGCCATCGTTAACGATTTGGTTCCACTTCCGGAGGCATGTGTCGTCTCTCTCTATACTTCCTCCTTGGCTACAACAAACAAAGTCGGGTATTTATTCACTCAAAACAGCACAACCCTCTGTTCTCAAGATTTCATTATATTTAGCCTTCCTGAGATATCGCACAATCGCTTAAAAGAATACCTTAGAGCCCATGTGTCCAACACTATCCTCTCTATTCTCGTGCAACGTATCCTACCTACGAATCTGGCTGGCCCTATTAAAAAAGTCAAGCGCCACAAGCATAGCGAACATATGTTGTGAAAGAAATTAAAAGCGGTAGATAAGATACGAGTAAAATGGTCTACAAGTCTTTGCTTTGAAAGTAACTGATTTTTTTTTAAGAAGCGCTATAGAAGATAGCTATGGACCAATGGTTAAACTTCGTTCCAGCGAAGATCAGAGCTTCTCACAAGTTGAATTTTGCCCCATCTATCTATTATTGAAGCGAGTACCTAACACACGAATGAACAACGCTTTTAATATTATCGATAGGCCTGGACTCGAGACCTGATGGACCTGGTCAAGGAGGTTGGATAGACCTATTAAAGCTCTTAGGAAATGATGGACGTGTTGGGCCTGGTGGACTTCAACTTGGTGGGCCTGGTGGAGCTCGTGGAGCTGGCAGACTTGAGTGTACTTTATGATTTTCATAACTAAATGAACAAAAGGGTTGCTGGTGGTCTAGTAAGTTTAAAAATTGATTGCAAGTTGAGACTCGGGTCGTATACATTCAGTGAGAGAAGTGTTGTCCTAATACCAGCACGCATTGCAGTGCAACAACGGGTAATACCTGCAATGGCGTACTGTTACAGCATAAGAAGTGCCGTTTTTGAGCTACAAAAGCGCACCTGAGCAGGTATTTCCAGTTAGTGCACGGGAATGCGTGTTGGTCTTGGGACAACACTTTTCTCTGCGTTGGAGCCAAGCGCTGCGTGGGCACCTGGTGTTTCCCCATCAAATATTGGGAGCTTTGCCTGCCTTTCGAGATCCGAGATTATCGAAAGATAAGGGCGATAGTAGCCTGCCACACTGCTGCCAGCATACAATCGGGGAAGTTGGTTAGATGATGTGCTGCAGCACTCGGTGCAGTGAGTCCACCTGCAGGGCTACAGTAAAGAAAAGGTATAGCTCCATTATCAAGTAGAATACATCCAGATCAAGACCGTACTTAATATTCCGGAATTATTTACTTAACCCATTAACTGCGGCATGCTTATCTTTTATAGTTTCGGGAATGGATAGTTTTCGTCACTCGCAGTTAATGGGTAAATATTCGGGAGTTATCCAAAGATATGTCAAGAACAACGAATTTGCATCCAGCATTATACTAAAAGTCCGTGAACTTGCTTGTTTGCACACAACTTCTTCGCTTTAAGATACGGTAGCTACAGGAAGAAATTCGAGCGGCGTCACTGGTGGAGACACGCCCCTAGGTGAAATTTTCGAGTACGCCATAGAATCTATGTTTCGTTCAGAAGTTAAGGCAAGAGGGATATTTAAGAAGTGTCGTAACCCAGACACCGATTGTTGTAATGTCGAGCGCACGAAAGAAGTGAAGTTCTGAAATTTTGGTCGCCGGGCCAGGATCAGTAGCTAAACCGATTGAAGAAGGCATTAGTCTACTTGTTTTAAAGCTGAAAGGAATAGGCAGATCAGCATCCACTATATGATAGGAAGAAATTCGAGCATTGAAGATTTAATGTCACTATATCAGTGGGGGAAGGATAAATGCCAGGAGGCCTCCTGAGTTCAGCTGCATAAACGTGTACGTTAAACGTAAAATTAATCAATACGGGAGATATAAGGTATACAACTGGACAATGGTACGTCGTAAATATATCTATTTTTGTCATTGCTTAGAGGCAAAGTGCTGACTATTCCTTTGAGAAGCAATGAAGATAGTGATGGAGACTCAAAGGGTCACGGGCCGTCTAGCAAGGTATACCTACCGTATTCTATAAATCAGGATGTCAAGAAAACAGTGGTAATAGTAGAAACCTTTACCAGCGCTTCAGTGGCACACTGCCTATATCGCATTGAACTATTCACGTGTTTAGCCACAGGCTCGTGTGCCGTTAGGGCGCGGAATTTATCACATTTTATTTATTATAAAGTACTAAAAAGAAAATCATTTTTAATTTTACATATAGTATATGTAATTCACAAAGAAACGGACAGAGCCGTAGTTGACGATAGCATTTATCGTAATGGATTCATCACAGTTTATGATAGAGGTTACATCTGGTAAGAAAAATCTTGAGGGCACTTCTATTAAATTGGCCGCGAGGTCCTTCAGAAAGCATTCTTCGGAGGATGGAGTCTGCATCCCGACCATGTAGGTCCGGATAGCATTCCCTCCGCTCGTCGGAAAAAGTGGGACACTCGGCCATTAAATGCAAGACAGTGAGAGGTACGAGGCAGTCGTCACAATAAGGTTGTGGACGACCCATCCGCAGATAGTCGTGAGTGAGTCTCGTGTGCCCAATACGTAGGCGGCACAGTGCGACGTCCATTCGAATATCGTCGCTATCTGACGAGTGCCATTGTCGGACGATTTCTTTGATTGTTTGTAGTTTATTATTTCTCTGCTCTAGCCATTGGGATTGCCATAGCTCGGGCAGGTTTCGCTTGATAAGTGGGTAATAGTCTCGGCAGGGGACTGCACGGTTTGCCGCGGGCAGATCCGACAGGGCCACCTGCCTGGACTCCTCGTCGGCGAGCTCATTCCCGCGACGTCAACATGACCAGGCACCCAACAAATACACACTGACTTTCCATCCTCTTGTAGTTGTATCTTATTTACTATTCGGGGGATAACGGGGTGGATGCTGTCGTATGCTCGTATGGCTTGTACTACACTCAATGAGTCGGAGAATATTGTAAAGTTCCTTTCATCGCTGTCTCCAATGAGGAGCAACACCGTGAGCACGCCAAACAACTCGGCGGTGAAAGTCGAGGTCTCCGGTAATATGTTATGATATAATTATACACATGAGTACGTGTGTACTAGGTCGTCTGATTTAATTGAGTAATTAATTACCGCGTGACTAATTGATTAATTAATTGCCGTGTCAAAGAAAAACAANAGCCGGCATGCTCTAGTTTCACCAGTCGTAGTGGCTGCGCATCCAACTCTGTCTCCCGTCTTTTAGCCATCAGTATGGATGTGGACAGAGACGCCGTGTTGGTTTCTCACGTGCTCCGTGAAGAGAGTTTTTAGTAAGAGGGGATGCGAGTCTTTCTTTTTTGGGTATTGCGTACCGGGGCAAAAAGTCGAAACTGGTATGCGCCAGGTTGGTTTGTCTCGAAACAGGACCTGGGCCACCTTGAATGGATCAATTTCAGCTATGAATGAGAGGGCTTCATAGTCGTTGGAAGAGGGAAGTGTGTACGGAAAGTCTGCTCCCTCTGCCCGGTCGCAGGAGTCTGAACCCTGGACATTTTTTCTGCGCAGATCGTGTGCGCGTGAGCGACGTTCACGTTGGTGCGCCGCGCTGCCCGCTGTATCGCTGGTTAACTTGGGTTAGGTAACGTTAGGTAACGTTAGGTAAGGTTAAGTAAAGTTAGAGAGGTTACATTGGTTTAGGTTGGGTTAGGTTAGGTAAGGTTACGTTAGGTTAGGTAAGGTTAGGTTAGGTTAGAAGGTTAGGTAAGGAGGTTAGGTTAGGTAAGGGTAGGTTAGGTTTGGCTAGGTTAGATTTGCCTAGGTAGTGTTTATTTTAGTGATGGCACGCGCAGGAAAGCTTACGTGAACGCAAAATGTCCAGGGTTCCGGCGAGTGCTGCCCGGTCTCGGCACACACTGTCCCAGGCCGGGGATCGAGGGACTTGTTCTAAGCGGGCTAAGTACTGATAGGTAAGTTGCGCCCTGCGCTGCTGCAGGCAGGATTCGACACTCTCAGCGAGGAGACTTGGTATGGGTGATGTACGGGAAACTCTGGTGCAGAGCCTTAGTACTGCATTGCCAAGAAAACAGTGGAAAGATTTCATGAATGGAACACAATTCGTGTTGTCTAGGCTAGTATATCCTTTCTTACAACTTGCTCGACTAATTTCTAAGTTTACCAACACAGCAGTACAACGAGAGAGCCTGTCTGTGTACAGTCCTTAGCTCAGTTGTTGATTAGTGGCCCAGCTCTATATTGCCTGTTTATTTTTCTGTGATATGCTTTATGAGCTCTAACGCTAAGGAATGTCAACCCAAAGAGGTTCGCAATGGTTACTTACTTGAAGATTAGGCCTATAATTCAAATCGTGATAGCTGATGAGCGGACCTAGCTCTCAGTTCATTGCCAATGATATTTGAACAATGGGCAAAGATTGTGGAAAGAGGGAGTTCCAGCTGGAAAAACTTATCTATGTAGTTAAAACTAGAGATGAGCTGGAAAAAACCTAACTCATTTTTTCATAGAAAAAAACACGTTTTTTACAAAAAATAAAAATGTCGACCAAAAAAAGCTCGACATTTTTGTTTTTTTTACATATTGTGTTTTAAATACTTTAGCAAAGAATAGAAACATTTCTATATAATCCACTAAGACAGTATACACCTCACACGTAGTTTTCAATGAATTTAGGATATTTCCCAATCTCTTTGTGCCATACTTCAAGGGGACAGTCTTGCCAAAAACATTGAAATTTTCAATGTTAGTCAATTTTCAATAGGTACACAGTTGCTGTAGCTACATCAGACAAATATGCAGGCCAAGTTTTAGGCAGCCATTCCAACCCTAAGTGGGTAGAAAAGGTGAGTGGGAAAGGGGTGGGCCCCTCCTGAGAAGTATATTTTTTTTAAATTTTAAACAGTTTTTTATGATTGGACCAATCTTCAAGAAGCCTTGTCCACTGCAGATACATGAAATTGAAAAATACTGGGTATACTCGTGTTCTTTTCCCATAGAAAACTAGTTATTCAAAGAAAACAGGAAAAAACTCCGTTTAATTTGAATAGCTCATTTTAATGAGGAAAATAGGAAAAATACCTGAGCCTAACTAAACTGCGTTTTATCCAATGTCACATGTCAGTTCTCTGTACAAAGTTTCACGAAAATCAGCACAGAATAATAAGAACGTTTTTATGATTTGGGATGACCTAAATTGGGAATTGAGTGCTATGGACCTTGAAGTTTTACCTCTTCTTCTATTATGCTAGTCTTCTTGAAACTTGTTACAGATATGTAAATAATAAAATACTTTAGTCGACAAATTTGATACGTCAAGATTTTTATCAAATTTGTCGACTATCGTATATTTGTTTTATAATATTAGCTCTAGTTCAATATAAAACTTTTTTTGGGGGATCGTATGCTAGCCCCACCTCCCGAAGTAAGGTTTTTTAGACTACTTTTTTCACTCAACAGTAGCTTATTAGTCAGACATATGCAGGGGAAGTTTTCGGCAGGTAGCGTAAGGCTAAAGCCTCGTTCAGACGGTCAATCTTCTCTTTGCTGAACAGTTTTGATCGGCAACCACACGTGCCGACTGCCGAGGCTTCGATTTTACGACTGACGCACATCGAACATGTTGGAAAACTTTCGTCACAAACTAGCAGGAAATTTTGACCAACACAAAGTTCGAAAATTATATTTCACTCGATGAATTTCATAACTATTTGTAAATGGCTTCATTACTGTATTCAATTACAAAAGCATCATTTTTTAATTGAAATTAAACCGCGTAGTAATTTTTTCAATGTTTGATTTCAATTTCTGGACAGCGGGAAGCATTCGGCAACCATAGGCTTGGTGCCAATGAGCAAATAACTGTAGCACATTCGTACAGTTACATCTGTTTCTTCTGTTTTTTTTTATCATTAAAAGCTACAATGGAGCCCGATTTGCAATTTAAAGCAAGAAACTGATGTGCACACTATGAACTGCAATAGAATGTCAAGAAATCAATAACTATAAAAAATGAAAATTAAAGTTTCTGTGATCTGAATTTGTGTATGAGACAGGTGTCAGTGAGAGAATTATTAGCTCTACTTTTTGCCAGTATAAATAAAGTTTTACAAGCCAGTCAGCTTTTACAACACTAAAATACATATCTATGACAAAGTGAAGATGGAATCTCTATTAACAGTAATGGAACGCAGAATTCGCTTGTTGTGGCATTGAGGTGTTTGCGGTTCCTATTTTATTTCGTCTGGACAGAGAAGAGAAGGGTTTGTGTTTTTGCTTCTCGGTTATTGTGTTTGTGATTGATCGTGTGGACGTGGCTTAAGTACCTAGGGAAAATTGGAAAGCAGTGCGAAGCTTACCTGAAATCTTCTTTCCCCAATTTTCAAAACTCTACTCTTACAGTTTAATCGTGGAGAGATGAAGCAGATAGCTATCGTTAGATTTGCAAACTTAAGCTCGCATAATTTGTAAATCATAATGATTTTGATCGATGTTACTTTGAAAATTCTGGTAGAACAGGAAAAAAAACATCAATAGCCAACACATTTTTCCCACATAATTTATTCTCAAAATTATGAAATTCGTCAAGCTCAAGTTTGTAGACTGTTTCCTTAAGGAAATCCTATGGCATTTTTTCCAATGACCCTCTTCTTCGTTTTCTTTGAATCACTCTTTCTACATGAAGAAAGTGGGAAAAAGTTCTAAGCAAACCAACCTTTATATTTGATATAACATAACTGTAACAGATTTGACAAAAATTAACCGAATAGTAAAATTAGTAATTACTTTTCTTTTGCAAGACGGTCTCCTTAAATGTACCGTACTACATTGATTTCCCAATTAACCTGCAATACAATATTGACGTATTTTATACATATTATATATATATATATATTATATTTGTTTAACCTCCGTAGCCGTAACTCAGGCGTTTCAACAGAGAAACTACTTGTGCAGTATTCAAATACCGCATATTGGGTGGGCGTGGTGGCCACGTGCGCTACTACGAGCGGGGAAACAAGGCGCAAAGTATAGTAGGAGACACTCAAGTGGTCGGCCCCTTTTGTGTCCTTCCACACGAGAGAGACTAGAGATTTGCCGCGTACCAGGTCGGCTATCGCGATCGACAGCCCACCTCACGGGACAGAAAGAGGAAAGTAGAGAACCTACCTAACTTTACAATACTAACCTCGTCAGCAGGAGCTGCGGCAAACTGCAACATCTCCTGCGGATAAGGCACTCGGGAACCTTGGGTGCGTGATGCCCAAATATATTGTGGCAGGAAAAAGGCCCGCCAGAATATACCCCTGAGGGCTTTTATACAGCTAAACTGAGCAAAACAAATTATTATAATTAGCTTGCCAGTTCTATCAACAAGTTGAGTGACACTGACACGTCGAGTCGAGTTGAACAGCAAGTCGGGAAAGAAGAAAGTAAGATCAATAGAAGTATGAAATCGGAAGAAAACAAAGTGGGCACAGAAGACAGGTGTCCCAACAGCCTAGCTAGTGGCTAAAGTATAGATGTTTGATTGGACCCAAGGGTGCACGGCTGCAGTCAACCACAAGTTACCAAAGCTATGGCGCCAGAGAAGGGAAAGGAAAATTCACAAATACGTGTATTAGCTAGTACAAAGAGCGAAAGGTTCAAAGGTGGAAGGAGAGAAAAAATTTCTGAAGGTTCAACTGACGCTAAGGGCAGGTAGCTACAGGTAGAGTTCACCGAGCGCGGAGGCGCGACTCCCCATAGCAAAGGATGGGCGAGTATTGGTAGTAGTATTCTAGTTTAAGCCTCCCTACCCTGATAGTACACCGTGATCCAAAGAGAGGAAGAAAGAAGGGGCATAAAGAATGTCAAGAGAAAAATGGAACTCATAGACAAGTCAACGTGCAAGAGAACAGCAAGCCGGTAAAGAGAAGGAGAAGAACAGCAAAAATGGGTTTTTCAGTTTTGTGGCATGCAGAAAACTTTTACGATATTTCCGTCAGTAATACAGTTTTTAGTGCTGATTACGAACATAACAATTCTGCAGAGAAATGAAAAGAAGTTGCAAAATAAACGCATACCGTATATATAGCTAGGAACTAGTTTATTAACAGGACATGATAACACCAAAACATGATCAGCTTATTGAAACTGGGGGACGTCAAATAATATTTTTCTTAACACATCCACATATCTGAAGCATTAGGTTAGGTTACGTTAAGTCATTGCAAAATAATTTATCTGCAAATAAAATGATATATTTATATTCGTTATCAGCACTAAAAACTTCATTACTACCAAAATTTTCGCAACGAATTCTGCATGACACGAAACCAAAAAGCTCCGAGTATGAAGATGGAAGAAAGCAAAGTGGGCACGACAGACAGATGTCCCGAAGGCCTAGCTAATGCCTATTGGCTAAGGTAACAATACAATCCCGCTGGGGTTTGGGGGGGGCGCTGCTCTAAGGACGGGCGCATCTCACCCTGTGCCCCGTAACCCTGCCGGAAAATTATAGACGTTCATCAATGACTTTAGAGGGCGGCATCGGATGACCGCTACCTTCCAACTAGGCAGGATTGTGTTCAGATTGTGTGGTGTCTGCGCGTCGTTATGCACTACACTACATACGTACCGTATCTTTGATTCGAACACTAGTATCGAGATAATAGCTAACACTGACTGTAGCAGTCGCCCACGTCACACATGACAGTTGGATTGGACTTTTTGGAGCGAACTCTGGATGTTCATCGCAAACCAGTTACACTTAACTCTCGACCGAAAACTGATTCCAAATTGGCAAGAATATTATTTTTAGGACATTGTGTGACAAACTGCACAGATTTTTTTTTTACTTAATATCTAGAGCACTCTGAGAACGCAAAGCTCCGCCAGCAAGGAAACGTTAACGACAAAAAAAAAAGTCAAATTGGTCCTGAAACCAGGATTTTACAATTTATGCCTCTTGACATTACTAATAGTTTCTGTAATTTTCATGAAAATCCGTCGGTAACAGTTTGAGTTATAGTTACCTATATGTGCTGACGAACATTATGACAAACATCAGTCAAACACACAAACTGACGAATCGATCGTCAGCAAAATTTGGTCATTTGTGCCTTTTAAGATTTCTAGCAATTCCTACCAATTTCTTGAATAACCGTCGACAACTTTTGAGAGTTATGTTCTGACAAACATCAGTCGCAAGCACCAAAGGGACAAACCGATCACCACTAAAATTTGGTCGTGTCATTCAACATTTCTCACAATTCCTGAAAATTTCATTAATATCCGTCCATAACTCTTTGGCTTGTGTTTGCTGATAAATATGAAAGCAAACACAGTGACGATCTAGAGCACTCTGAGAGCGTATACCTCCGCCAAGCGAGGCAATGGTAGCAAGGAAATTCAAATTGGCTCTGAAACCATAATTTTCTTTGTATAAACTCTAAAATCTAATCATTTGTGCCTTTTGATGGTAATAACAGCTTGTGCAATTTTCTTGAAGATCCGTTCATAACTTTTTGAGTTACCGGTATACTGCTAACAAACGTTATGACAAACATACAAACGAACAAACCATTCTGCACCAAAATTTAATCATTTATGTCTTTTAACATTACTAACAACCCCTATAAATTTCATAAAGATCCATTCATTACTTTCTAAGTTATTGTGCTAACAAGCATAAAATTAACAACAGTGGCAAACGAACGAACAAACGGATTATTACCAAAATATGGTCATTTACTCTTCGTTTTGTACCTAACAACTCATGTAAATTTAATCGAAATCCATCCATAACTTTTTGAGTTATGGCATTGAGAAAAATGAGACAGACAAACAAACAAACAAACGGAAGGACATATCTACGCCAAAAGTTAATCATCTATTCCTCCTGACATACCTAACAATCCCTGTAAATTTCATTCAAATCGGTTCATAACTTTTTGAGTTATCTTGGTGACAGACAAAGAGACAGACACGACGAAAACATAACCTCCTTGGCGGAGGTAACAAGCGGATTATCACAAAGTTTGGTAAAGTGCTTGTAACATTCACAACAATTCGTTCAAAAGTCCATAACTTTTCTCGATTAGGTAACAAAAGAAGAAAAAAAAGAAGCAGCCAAACAAACAAACGGTTGAACGGATCTTCATAAAAAGTCATCATCTGTTCCTCCTAACCTGCCTAACAGCTACAAGCCCCGTAAATTTTTCGAAGTTTCGTCCATAACATTTTGAGTTCTCTTGGTGATAGACAGAACGAATAACAAACAAACATAACCTCCTTGACGGAAGTAATAATACAGCTGCTACAGTCAATCACAGTAACACCGCATAAAATACATGGGCACCTACTAAAATGGCACAATAACTATCTTTACTACCAGCGGTACGGTAACACGAGGTGCATTTAGGGGAAGTTAATTGTCTTCAGTAAATGGACGAGGTTTCGTCGTGTTAGCAAGTTAGGCTAACCCTTTACCGCACGTGTGAAACGTGCATTGGCATGAAGAGAATAACGGACGTAGCCAAATACTGTCACTTGTTCGATAGGTGCGTTAACAGTTAAGGAGGGGGTTACAGGGGAGGTCACATGCAAACAAGCACTAGCGCAGCCCAACGCACGACGTGGCTCAGGCGCAGTGAGAAGCATTTTTCTCTCCCTCTCCCCCCTCCCCTCGGCATCACATAAGCCAGATAGCTCTCACGCAATAGGTAGGGCGTGGTCCCCCATGCACGGTTCTCCTAATCTTTATTGTTTTTATCATCCACTCCGCAGATTTAGACTTAGCCAGTCAACCAACCCCCTTCCCCCCACACACACTTTACCACTTCATAATAACTGATGTTGAGCATGGTGCCTCTTCAGTTTTATGGCACTCACCATGAACGTAGCTTATAACTTGCCTTATCTCCCGTACAAGAGCGATTAAAAAATAAGGGAAACTGCTCACATGGAGTTCAATGAACGCTCATCTTGTAGAACGTGTGTACACTGAAAAAAGTACCTATAGTCTAACCATTTTATCAAGGCAGTTCAGTCGTGGTCAAATTCCTCTATTGCGGTGCCAATTCTGTGGGTACCTATTTCCGAGATTTCTCTACATACAGATAGTGGGCGGGGCTAAAATATCGGCGGAACAAAATTTTAAAAATACCCATAGAATAGGCAACGCTATAGAGGGGACACTATAGTCCGACTATAGTGTCTCCGAAATAGCACGCTGTCCCGTTCACCGAAAGGTAATACCTGCCTTGGCATTGGCATGCTCGAGCGGCACGGATACTGTATAGTTTTCGTACAGTGTGATCAGGTCCAGTCAGGTATTTACCGTTGGTGCAAGGAAAGGCGTAATGGTTTGAGGACACTAATTTTCTCAGTACGCCAACATTAGGCCTATTTCATATCTAAGCTCGAGTGAGTCAAAATAAAGAAGACTGCTCATACATTATGTTCGGTGAACGTTGGTTTCGCAGATGTGTGGGCGACATCAATGCAACAGAGCGCAAGTACGTTGAAGTAACCCGAAAACTTTAACCTCGTCACGAGAAATAGTTTTCGTTGTATAAGACGGGAAAGAAAACTTCATAAGGAACATTTTCAATTCACAAAGTGTAAACTCTACCTTCGGTGCAGTAAAATAGGGGAAAAATTTACACGATTAAAAATATCATAACTAAAAATAGCGAGGAGGGCGTGACATTTAAACAAATTTCCAAATATTAAACTAAGGCCAATTTCATAAAATAAATATAAGGGTCGACAGATTTCGATATAACTTAACGTTTCGGGACGTATATCCCATCGTCATAAAATTAAAATAGAAAGTCCAAGGATCTAAAAACAGTAGTTTTATTTCAACTAGAATGGGGCCGGACAGATGTTGCTATGGGGAGACCTAAAAGGCGAATGACCGGAGTACCTACGTATCACTAAATCGACTTACTGCTCTCTCTACAACTCTGGCGCTTCACCTGCAATTATTTAGGCCTACGGTCTCCTAAAATACATAAAACCAATTTCCCCTTACAACCGATTTTAGCTGCATATAATACAAGGTGTATTAGATTGTCTATTTCCTATTCTAGCACTTTTAAGCACCCCTAGACAGGCCAAAACATGTATGCCAAGTACTACCATCCCAAGTAGGTACCTACCTATAATTTGATAGGTACATAGGCTAGCTACATATTTTTCTTTCTCAATTTAAATTGATCACGTTAGAGCAGTTATTCTGAAGAAATGACCACAGAAATGGCTACAAATGACACATGACATAAGCAAAATGTATTTTTTAAAACTATTTTTACTTAATTTTAGTACTTTTTAGCACCTTGTAATACCGCTGCGTTACCTATGTACTTGAGCTGTTCAGCGATGTTGCTCCAACGTATTGTTGCACTCCACTGCGTATGTCCAACACATAGAATACACTCTTTTGTGAAGAGTTTGGTGCGTTAATTTGAGTCACCGCCTGCAGCCTAAGCACCATTGCAGTAGGTAGCTACGTAATGGAACGCACAAGTGCATCGCTCCAAAGATGTGTCGCTGCCGTCGCTTTCCCTTTCTTCTTTCAGCAACCTAGAGCAGCGCTTACACCAGCCTGCTCCATGCCACTTAAGTCTTTTCCTTCATTTCCCATTGTTCAAATGCGTTGCTGTGTCCGTAGCAATGTAACAACAAAAACTTGCACAGCTTTCTCGGTACTACTAATTCACTGCTAATACGAAGAGATATCCGAAACTTTGCAGTGCCGGTGACACTTGCCAAGCGCACCGACTTGACGGCTGACATTTAGCAAACTTCTTAGCTTACAAACAATCGAGTTTGTAAGGACAAGATGCAAAAATTCCGATGTTTCAATGCATAAACGTACGGCAAGGGATTAAGGTGAGAACCGAGCTTTTAAGATGGAGCTTTTAAGGTCACTTGCAATCGAGTCAGCAGAAAAGAAGGCTAGAGGCAGTAAATTGCCGCTTTTTTATGCCAGCGGCAGGCCGCGATTGCCCAGCTTCGCTGCTGTAGACTCCTGTCAGCATCAGCGATCCACGGCACAAAGCAGCTCCCCCAACCACCACACACCTGCACACACCGCTGCCCCGAGCGCAGTTTACGCAGGTAACCTGTTGGTTTTGGCACGCGCTGCACAGCTCTTGCTCCCTTCCCCTCCTGCTGCTGCTGCTCTGAATCACTGTCGGGGCCCTAATAGCCAGAGCTGGTCGGGTCTACCACTGCTGTGCGACACATTTCCACCGCTACGGCGGTACCAGGGTTGCCGAGTCCGTACGAATCGGAGATTTAGGGAAGTAGAAGTCGGAGGATCGCTCAATATGGGCCTATTTTGTTTAGAAACAGAGTCAGACTCAGACATTTTTGGGGAGCCAGGCATAGAGGTGTGTTGATTTATCGGCATCAGCAAGAATCAGCACTTTTGGGGTTATTGGCATCGACGAGAATCGGAACGAAGAGGTATTGGCAATGTGGCATGGGCGATATTTTTGCCGATGCCGATTTTTAGTCAAGCTGACCGATTACACAGGTCAACAATAATTTTTTTCCACTGCAACTGAATAATTTTGCGGCCCTATGAAAATGCCACTGGTTTCTCGGTGTCATATCAGGTTTCTATGCGACGCCGACTACACGAAAATCCCAATTATTTGACCGTTCGACAAATTCGCGGGTCAAGAATGGAAATAAGATTTAGGTATTTTCACGTGGTTCAGGGTAATACCTACTGATGAGCCGCTGTCAAATATTATGATTGGCTTCCTCAACCAGGTCAACTTTCTCAACTATCGCCACACGCTTTTTACGTCTCTGTCCACCTGTACGAGTCTTTTCGCTTTACGTGAATCATTGTGGTAATAAACTTCGTACATGTACGTTAGGTCGAGACCATATTTACCATTATCCTACTTCATGACTAATGATTCAAGTCAATTGTTGTTAGTAGGGTAGTTGCACTAAAATCTGTTAAAAGAGTACCGTAAGTCATTTTGGCCTATTATTCAACCGATAAGAATGTCAGTTCATACATTAATAAGCATCTTGGAGTCAATAAGCACTTCATTCAATGATGGTCCATAAAGGGTGAAGGAAATTATGGGACCTGCGAGCATCACAACTACGACGCAGCGGTCAGACAGCTCCAGTTACAACCAGTCTCCCAAAACCAACGGGAACAATAAATGGGACCATAGAGAGTAGAAGAAGGGATAATACTTCCAACAGCTCTATAACTGGTGGGCATGAATCTACATAACTTTAAAACTGTAAAGCGAGTCAAGTCCTAGTTTGCTAATTATTATTATTATTATTATTAAAACTTCACGCTTAAGCTCCCACGGACAGGTAATACAACCCAAGTGAAGCATTTGCAACACCGGGAAGCCCAAAACGCTGCTAAAGGAAATCCAGCAAAAAAAACATTAACAGCCGACTTAAAAGCCTGCAGGCCAATACGACCAAAAACCGATGCAGGCAACTAATTCCAAACTTTAGCCGACCAGGGCACGAAGCACCGACAGAACTGATTAGTTCGACATATGACAGCCTCCAAAGAAAGAGTGAGCTCCACACGCAGCACGAGTCTCTCTCCCCAAAAACCTTGAGGGCAGGGAGAGAAGAATACAATAATGAGAGGCATTCTCTCATTATTGTACACCTTATAAAACATACATAGCTCGGCTGCTCTTCTCGTGTGGGACAGGTTCACTAGATCATCATCAGTTGCAGCCTGCTGGCTGAACTATCAAGTCGGTCCAACAGACGTGAGTATCAGCAGCTGAAGCCCAGACCGGGGAGCAAGAGGTACTCTAACACAGCAGCAAAAAATCATAAAAACATCTGCGGACAACCTGACTGTCACCAAAAACAGAATTCACCTTACGCAGGAGCCCAATCTTAGTGGAAGCACGTGACACCAACCTTCTAATATGCGGCTCAAAAGTAAGCTTCCCATCAAAGACAACACCT
>LQNS02276930.1:6674087-6684662 GCA_001587735.2 Parhyale hawaiensis | reverse complement strand
CAGAGTATGCATCAGAGTGCAACACCATCACTGAGCATCACCCTTCGCCCATCCCACTGTGGCCTGTGACCTGCCACGCCATTGGCTGCCTTGAGACTGTACTTGCTGAAAGGTTCAGGAAAAAAAATTCGCGGCCGGGGCCCTAACCAGTCTGTAGGGAGCAGTCACCGCGTGATGGTATCGCAAGCAATGCGCTTCTTACGATAGCTAATCCTGAAATTTGAGGTTTGTAACAGGGTTAAAAGAATGGTAGGTACTGTTATCAGTAGGGTGTCGGAGCTTGACGTGTTCGGCATCCAGGAGTAGGAAACTGGTTGGACACAAGAGTCTGAGTCGGATTTGATGCAAATGACTTCGGACTTCGGTTATCATGGGAAATTTCATTATGTAAAGTATTTGGTAAGCAATACAACCTTTATACACCAGTGAATAAACAACTCTTTTTCGTAAAAAGGTCCCCGACCATGGGGAGGGAGCGAGGTGACCTGTGAAGGGGTGTGAAATCTTTGATAGTGAAATTCATCTTAAAATGAACTTTACTAAATCTGTTGCACATATTCGTTATCAATGCTTTTCTTTGTCATGCTATAAGTCATCAATTATATAGGGGTGCGAGAACATATTCAAGGTGCTCACGGGGTGCCAGGCATACAGTCAGGAAGCACTGCACTAGCGTAACCCTTTTTTCATACGGTCAGCTACATGTTACACTTCATATAGGGGCTCCCTATTCCTGCGAGCCAGTCAAATTAATTCATGAAAGGATTAAAAACGTATATGGGTGCATTATTACTGCACAACATCATCAGCTGCGAGACGTAGGCCAGCGACGACCCATCGGGGTCGCGAAGTCTGTAAATTTTAGGGTCCAGGAGTCTGAAACCGGCAAAACTTAGGCGTCCGAGTCGGACTCAGTTTATCCGAAACATTCGGACAGTTTTGGCTACCGTCTTTCCAGGAGCTGTAGTCCGAATATGTGCGTTGAGGTCGAATGCGTCTCCTCTAATGTTATCCAATGTTAAGTTCAAGTCTTTCTTCTCAACTACAACAGCAATCAAATACAAAACCAAATAAGGGCTATATCATAAAAAACCCAAAAAATTAAAGCCCATACACACGGGTGCTCTCACACAGGATAAAAGCGCATGGGAAAAGCAAATCGAGAAAGAAGAGGAAGAAAAGAGCACAACACCATCTTCAGGACCATAAAAATCGAAGAAAGCATAGTGAACGCAAGAAGAAGGAGGTCCAGAAGGCCTTGCTGAGGTTGATCCATCAGTGGGGACCCTGTGGGAGCAGCACTCGTCTGAGCTTAGAATAGGCCGATTCAAGATTCTTCTACCCCTTCTTTTTATTTTGTCTTTTTTTTCTTTTTCGTTTTCCATTTTTTCTCTTCTCATTTCCCCAGTCATCTACATCCTACTAACATAATGGCAATAGCTCATAGAGGGCCGGGGTGTAAGTCCCGGTGTCTCTTTGGGAATGGGCCTCTTGGTTCGTCTACTGCCGCCTGTCTAATCTAAACTAACTAATCAGACCATATGGCCTATGCCTATCACAAGAAGGGAGGGCGTGGCGTCGTAATTATGAGTCCCCTAAACTTCTTTCGCCTACAACAACACTATCGGTAGTATTGTTACATCACATCCATGAATAGGTACATTTGGTATTCCAAGAAGTAGGTACTGGTAATCTAGAAATAGATTAGTTAGCCTAACCCACGCCGCAATTCTTAGCCGTATCGCGCGGAATGTCACACATAGATATTTATTCGTGAAAGTATATTTATGAGGAACTGATAAAAGAAGTGATACAAAGCGCATTTGTATTATCGTTAACTGTTATCGCGGCCATGAAGTGTCTAGTGATCCACGCATATCCCCCAGCCACTCGTGACGCAATCTGTAGCAATAAAATCGACAATAAATGACAGGTTTCCGGAAAAATAACTAGGCCACGCGACATGTATCTACAGTGCAAACTGCAAAGCCTTCTCTCCCAGAGAAATACAAAAGGAGTAAGAACCCAATGAATGAAACAGCATGGCCAGAGTAGGAGAGGGTTGGAAGAATATTTGGTTCTGGTACAGTAGGCCTATGTGACCGGAGATTGAGGTAGATGTAGGCTAATGAGCAGGGTTGCGAAGACTGACAGGCAGAGCCCGATTCCCACTCGTGGGTTTTGCTAATTTCCGAATACGACCCCAAACCCCAATGGACTACGACTCCGACTCTGTAACCTTGATATTGGGATGTCTATTAGCGCCTAAGCAGCTACATACCTATGCTAGCTGAACCAAACCTCTCCTATTCTTAGCAAACATAACGCATACATAGAAGTAAGTAACATAGCTACCTACTATAGCTACTAGGACCATAGACCGCAACAGTACCTGAATCTTAGGTCTGACGCTGGCGGCCAAAAGTCGGACCTAAGAGTCGAATACTGTTGCGGTCTATGCTAGGACTGAATATTTTCCAAAACCTCGTGGAAAGTCATATCTACAAGCGGGACCCGTGGAAATTCCACGGTCGGTTAGTTAATATCCTCACTTTTTACAGTATAATGAACCAATCATAACCTACGCTATTATAACTCACTTTAGTTCGACCTAATGCAGCTTCTCAACCTATCCTACCGATAAATAGCGCCTGTTAATTAATCCCAATGAACTACTACATCAAACCTCAAGTGCGCTGCACACCAGAGTCAAAACATGGCAACGTTGCACCTTATCCTTCCCCTGGCGCTGCTGTGTATGCAGCTTCGACTTATCAAACATTACCTTCAAAAAACTGCTTGAACTCCGAGCCCCGAAAGCCATGCGACTACAGCCAGGGCCACGTGCTTACTTTAGACTCTGTCTTTGAATTACTATTGCGTTTCAATTCACAACTGTACATACCGGTATATTTTGCAATCGATGTGTCTTACTAGATTCAACCGTTATCATGCGCACAGAAACATCTGTTCCAAGAACGTGAAGCACTTCGGTCTTCCAACTCGTAGCAAGTCCATCCCTGATAGTGTGAGCATACTATCGTAATAATTGCTCCGCCACTTAACTTTTCGCTTTGGCCGTCATGCTGCCGTGACTAAAACTAATAGCGCTTGAATGTCACGCTAATACTAGGTATGCGTCATTACAACTTTAAACTAACTCAAAAGTAGGAGGTACGGTACATATTTACAAAGCTTGGCCATTGCTGCTTGTTATAACGTACAAACTGCTAGAAACGACTCAAACCTTAGATATTCTTTTTAGTGGCATAGCAATGTCCAATCAGATACAGATTTGCGTGGCACTGCAACTTTTACATAGGCGTGCCCGCGCCCTGAGTTACCCGGTAGCCTACATGCACAACATATCTAGACACTATATCACTGGTGGATCTCGCAGATATTTTACCAGCAAAATTTTCGCCCCTGTATAGCCTATCATGAAAAAGATATAAAGACAGCACAAGTAACTACATATAGCAATCTCGCTTTCAGGAGGTACTTTTCCCATTGCTTTTCTTCTATATTTACACGCCTTCGTTATCCTTTGTTTCTCATCGTTTGAAGATAACATTATTTAGACTTTCATATTTTTAGAGTTTATATTTTCCATCAGTGTATTTGATGGCTGCTTGACAGTTGATGTGCGATAGCCTGCCAACATAGGTAATACAACACTAAGTCCATTAAGAAAAATTCATGTCGCTGAAAGTACTTTTTCTGTTAGTGTACTACGTCATTTCCCTAAGCATTGCACTTGCGCTTGAAAAATGCAGTTTAGAATGAAGCAGTTGGGAACAGCTTCGTTTGAACCGTATTATGGCTACTATCGGATTTTCCCATATTTGGAGCGTTATGCAACCCCAGCAACGTGAATATCACCAGAAATGAAATTTGTTATCATGGTAGGTATAATACGTGCAAAATGAACAAGTCTTTGCTTCGAAACTGACTGACACTTTTTCAAGTGCGAGCTGGCAGAAAACAGCTGTGGTTGAACTTCCTCCAGCGAAAATCAGAGCACTCTTACATGTTGAATTTTCCCTTGTTTATTTAAGAGCGTAACACACGAAGGTATAACGCTATTAATATTATAGAATATTACCTCCACCAATGAGATTATGTTTCCATCGAGTTTGTCTTTCACCAAGATAGGTTAACTCAAAAAGTTATGAACGGATCTTGACGAAATTAACAAGAATTGTTAGGTATACCTATTAGGAGGAACAGATGATTAACTTAGGTCAATATCCGTTCGTTTGTTCCGTTGTTTGTCTGCCTCTTTTTTTTTCTTAACGCCATAACTCAAAAAGTTATGGACGGCTTATAATGAAACTTGCAGGAGTTATTTGGTATAATACGAAGAGCAAATAACCAAATTTCCATGACGATTTGTTTCTTCGTTTGTTTGTTTGTTTGTCTGTGTTCGATTTTTTGTTTCTTAGCAAGATTCTAAAACTTACGAACGTACCTATCTTCAAGAAATTTACGGGAATTGTTAATGATGTCGAAAGACAAACGATTAACTTTTGGTAATGATCCGATTGTTTGACTAATGATTAATATTTCTCGGCATGTTTGTTAGCAGCATAGGCTAACTCGATAAGCTATAAACGTATCTTCGAAAAAATTGCACAAGCTGCTATTACAGTCAAAAGGCACACTTGTTTATATTTTGGTGCTGATACGAAAGAATCATAGCTACAGAACCAATTTGAATGTTTCGTTACCGTTGCCATGCTTGGCGGAGGTGGGTGTGCGCTCTCAGAGTGCTCTAGTTATCATAGTTATCCCTAATGAGGGACTAAAGTATTTGACAAAATAAATATGATGTTGAATCTTTGATATTTAATAGTATTATTTGAATAAATTAGTTTGAAAATTATTCTAGACCGTTCATGAAACGTCTGGAAACAAATGCAATGTAAACAAACCACCGCCGGCGCAATCATTACCTCTCTAGACCTTGTTGAAGTCGCGCACACTTTCACTAAAAATGCCCAAAGTTAAAGAAATTCCTGAAGCTACCGGTACTCGTAAACCAATAATTCAACTTCGTAGTGAGGTATTAACTTATAGAGTAATAGCAGAACGTGTCAATGTTCCTTTTTCAACGGTTGGAGCAATAGTCCACAAGCATTAAGTGACTGGGGCGGTCTCCAACCTGCCAAGAGCTGGAGCTCCGCGTAAGATCGTGGATCGTCCTCGACGCTACATTCTACGTAAGGTGACTAATGACCCCATGACAACTCGTGCTGACCTTCAGAGTGAACTGATGTCTCAGGGACTGTATGTCAGCAAGAAAAATATTGTTAGGGAATTGAACCGTACTGGCATTCATTCTTGCACTCCTCGCAAAACTCCTCTTCTTACAGCAAAACATGTCAAGAGCCGCTTAACATTTGCCAAAGACCGCCTGGACAAAGGAAATGAGCTTTGGGAATGGGTTATATGGTCTGACGAAACTAAAATAGAACTTTTTGGGCGAAACGAAGCTCGGCATGTATGGAGGAAACGTGGTACTGCCTATGACCCCAAGAAGACCATCCCCGCCGTGAAGCATGGAGGTGGCAGCATCATGGTGTGGGGCTGCTTTACTGTCCATGGTGTTGGGGATCTTCATATCATTGATAGCAAGATGAATAGTTTCATGTACAGGAAGATATTAGAGAAGAAGATGCTTCCAAGTGCCAAAAAAATCTACTGACGGCGCAGGTGGACCTTCCAACAAGACAACGACCCCAACCTTACGGTAGTTACTGCGAATTTAACGAAAGAATGGTTTCAAAAGAAGAAAATAAATGTTCTTCCATGGCCTAGCCAATGACCGGACCTCAATCCAAAAGAAATTGGTGGGGTCTTTTTAAATCTGGAGTCCACAAACGGTGTCCCAAAAGCCTTACAGAATTAAAGGTTAGCTGCATGGAAGAATGGAAAAAATACCATCAAGTGAATATGAAAAGTTCATTTCCAGCTATAACAATCGTCTCCATGCTTTTATTGCCAATAAAAGTCACGCTACCAAGTACTAATGTGATAATTTTCTTTGTCAAATGCTTTTGACCCGCATTACTTTTGCTTTAGTTAAATTTTCTGGTTATAAGTGCACATTTGACTGTTCTGTTTAAATATTTTATTATATACCTATATGTTATATAAACTTCCTGTATTAGCTAATTATCCTAAAGCAGACCCTGAATTTCTAAAAAAAAATACATAAAAAATAGAGTTGTGCAAATACTTATGTCTAGGCACTGTAGGCCAATGGTAAGAAGCATGTCCATAAAGCGGAACTACGTTAACCCTTTCGATCCTCATAAAAGAGCTAAGTTTCCATAGCGAAAGGGTTAAAATTCAATCCGTTTACCCATTCTATGACCTGTGATGAAAATCACAAAATGAAAGCAAAGCTAATAGGATGCACAATGACGATGTCCAAAAAATTTAATCTGTAGAGGTAGGTATTGAGTCACCCTAATGGCGTAGGTACGGCACCTAATTCCCCACAGCATAGGATAGCAAATTATAATTATGAAATTTGGTCAAGCTTTAGCATCGTCCGACATAACCTCATGCCTGTGAGGGGAATGCAAGAAGGGGGAGGGGCAAGGTGGCAAGTGGGCTCAATGGAGGAAAGCGAAGTAGGAACAATATAGAGGAGAGGAGGGTCGAAGGAAGGCTAGCCTAAGTAGGAACGAAGGGAAGACGTCCCAATGGTCCAATGGTATGACGATCAGTGGCAACAAAATTAAGACGAGCCAATGGAGGGTAGGTAAGTGAGAACAAAATGAAGAGATCCCACAGGAGAGAAAGCAACAATGGCAACGAACTGCAGACGCAGTCCAGCTGCTGGCGTGCACAGAAGTCAAGGCTGCTGGTCGCCTGGCATTCCTAACATTGTCCAGCTGGTTACTGCCTGCTCTGGCAGAGGGGACGCGGTAGGTTGGGGGTGTCCTCTCCCCAGCAAACAGGAAGCGAATTATTGCAAATCCGGTGATATTAGATCATGAATGACATATGAAGACGCACTACCCTAGTTTTCCTTGAAAGTAAATATCGAAATCTCCAAAATTATCCACGTCACAACCCAAGACCTCGAGACTGCTTTGGGGTGGCAGATCATCGCATGATCCGGTCGTAAGCTGCGGAGACCGCAACTCTAATGATTATCTATTTATACTGCGCTGAGGCTCAGAAAACTTCAAACTCAAAAAACTCCATTCTCAGGTGGAACTAAACCATGTCACTATGTGTACCCAATAAATCATATTATTAATTATTACTAAGCTGGGTTTCAGCGTGATAAATTTTAGGCTACATTGGGAAGGATCTCCGTTTCAATCAAAGCTGTGCCCGTAGGTGTTTTTGTTTCTCGCGGCTGGAGTACGGGCAGTAGCTAGTAGCTAACTAATGGGTAGGTACAGTACATCGTATGGTTCAAGAAAAAACAAAATAGGCTGTTTAGAACTAGGTACTCAAAGTTAGAAACAGTGACTTACAAAACAGAAATCGCCGAAAGGTGAGTCCCCTGAAACTGAGAAAACCCCTGAAAGTGAGACAGTATACTATACAGCGCCATATGTCGTGAATTGTAGCGCTGGCCCAAGCCATGTTGAGTGAACAGCAGAAGTGTGGGGTACCTACCTAGGTAAATATTAATAAGTATCTAGTACATAGAACTGTACAACTTCACGATTTCATACAGTGTTATCCAAATGAAATGTTTTACGAACGAATGGAGAACAAGCATGCTGAGCAACTGTTCGTCTTCAACGTGAGACTGCTCCCGAAATTGAGACCGTAGTTAGGTCTGTCTTCGTTTTAGGAGAGTCACTATTTAGTCTACTGACCGCTGGTAAACACGATCAGTTACATATACGCAGTTCAATTTGTGAAGCTTTTACATAGGCCAGCAGACGGCCTGACGCAGTCAAGTCAGAAGAATGGAAAACGGTCGAATATCTGCAGCACCGACTCCCTGTGCTGTTGTGGCTGGGTCGCAAACGGCCACACCTGCCCACCTCCGCACATTTTACAAGGTATTAATTAGGCAGTGCATATAGGCCTACGGTAGGCTACCGATCATATTCCATAGTCGGCTATGGCGCACCTAACTTGAAATTTATTGAATGGTTTTCCCTCAAGATGCAGCTAACTTTGGAACAAAGAATTTTCACAGTGGAGTAATTAGGAAATCATAAATCCGAAGTCATTGTTTTTCGGTGATTTCAGCAAAAATTCGGAATAAGAATAGCAAGACCCACAGTGAAAAGAGTCTACAAAGGAAAGAAAAAGGCACTACTCGCAATTTGAACAAAGGGAATTCGGGACGTCCAAGAACAGGAAAAGCAGAAGACAACATTGATGCTGTACGTCTCAACATATTTCCCTTAGAAAACTAAAACTGTCTGCTGTTACCCAATTAAGCAAAGCAACTTGTCAGAGCATTTGTCGAAAAGAGCTTCAGCTAAAACCGTATAAATTACAATCCATCAAGAGATTTCGGGCTTTGATAAAAATCGACGTCTATTGTTTTGTAACAAGATAAATGATATGGTCATAAATAATAAGTTATCTTTGACAAACGTTATTTTCAGTGACGAATGTCACGTTTACCTGAAAGGAACACCAAACAGACAAAATTTTCGTTTTTGGTCACCAACCAAACCTGTCACGTTCACGGAAAAACCTCTTCACTCTCCCAAAGTAACAGTGTGGTGTGGACTAAGCGGCAACAGGATAGGTATATGGCCCTTACTTCTTCGACGATCCCAATACCATGGAAGCACAGTCAATAAACAGAGTGACTCATTCGGATATGCTGAAACAAACTTTTCATGGTGACACACATCCCGATGAATGGTTTCAAAAAGATGGCGCAACAGCCCATACTGCTGGTGAAGTTACGGCTTGGTTAATCGAAAAATTCCCTCGACGGCTAATTTCCCACCGCTCGGAGTTTCAGTGGCCCCCTAGATCTCCAGATCTCTCTCCTCTTGATTTTTATTTATGTGAATTTGTCAAGGAGAGAGTAGGTATTTCTCACTCTCGTCCAGTAAACATTCGTGAACTAAAATGTGTTGTTAAAGACGTAATTCGATCCATCGATGTCAACACACTCAAACGGGCTGTCGCGAATTCTCACCATCGTATCAATAAGTGTATCATGGCTAATGGGGGCACTTTGAGGGATAATCTTAACACAGAATGAAAATATAGGATCTAATCTTTAGCTTGATACGTGTCACATTATCCTAGCTTCGACAGTATTGGAAAAGAAGCCAATTGAAAATAGCCTATAACTTTTTTTTTTGAGACACCCGGTATAATTTCCAGGACATTAACTTCAATTTTTGAGGTAATTTTAAACTAGCAAGCACTTTGCTACACATAATCAGTAAAGTACAATTAACCCTTACATTTTCTGGGGCAAAAGTAAACAGACCCAACTATTTGCTGTGGAACATCCTAATTTCAGGTTTCTGAATCTCCCTACGTATGTCTTCCTGTGGCTCCTCCCTATGACTCTCTGTCTCCCTGTGTCACCTCCTTGCGACTCCCGGCGTCTTTTTATACTTCCCTGTGTCTCCCCATATTTTTTAGTGTCTTTCTATGTCTCCTTGTGTCTTTTCATGTCTCCCTGATATTTTTTTGTGTCTCCCTGTGTTTTTTCGTATCTCCCTGGGTCTTTTAGGTCTCCCTATATCTCCCTGTCTCTCCTTATGTCTCCTCGTGTCTCCCTATGCCTTCCTGTGACTCTATAATGTCTATTTATGTCTGTTACATGTTAATACTGTATATCACAAAATATTTGTTCAACTTAGCCCCAATGTTGTTTACTTATGCCCCATTTTGGTCTGTATAGCCTACTTTTGCCTAAAGTTTTGAGCTTGACATGGTAGCTTGCTCTGTTTCAACTTTAATTTTGGTATTTACAAATACAGTCTTAAAGATGACTTATATATGACATTTGTTGCAGAAAATGTTATAGTTTTTTATACTACGAATGATTTTTAGATATACAGTTTCTGAGAAATCATCAAGTAAGTGCAAAATATGGCATAATTTTATTCACTTGTATCCCATATTACGGTAGGGCCTAGTTCGATAACTATTTTTCTTTCTCAGTTTAAATTGATCATGTTAGAGCAGTTATTCTGAATGAATGGCTGCAGAAATGACTACAAATAATAGGTACTACATGAAACAAGCAAAATGTATTTTTTAGCTCCTTTCCCTTAATTTTAGCACTTTTTTAGCACATTGCCCATTTTAGCAGTTTTTAGTACTTTTAGCACCTCGTATACACCTTGCGATGCCATCGATGTGGAAGTTCAATTAGTTTATAACGTTATGGATGTGAATGAGAATCTTATGGATCCGATGGATTACTCGTTGTCCAGGTGTGACTATTATAATTACTGTCGAACCAAGGTATTTTCATAATATTCTTATCAATTATTATTATTATTATTATAGTCATAGTTTTACCACCGTATCCACTCGATGAGTGATCCGCACAGTGCAAACTCGGTCGTTCTCCGCAGCTCGGTAGGAATAATTTATCTCGGCATT
>LQNS02276930.1:6584653-6599290 GCA_001587735.2 Parhyale hawaiensis | reverse complement strand
CCACACAATAGCTGAAAGTTAACTTGAAGCGTTGGTAGGCTTCTGATGATGGTCGAAAAATCTTCAAGATGCAGCATCCATATAAAACATTTGCAGTTGTCCACCGCCTGCTGCACATATTGAATTAACTTGCCATGGCTTCTGAAACTAAATTTAACAACTTCGACCCTCCCACCTGATGAGCTGGAGAACAGCGAAACGCGCGTCGTGGGTATCAAAATTTCTTCAACTGCTTCTAATCGATCTACATATATATACATACACACACAAACTTATATCGATTAAAATAGAGGACATCCAGGTTCCATATTGTCAGTTTTATTCAATTGATGTCTTCTGTATTTTAAATTTTTATTTAACCCAAATTTTCCCTGCCACAATATGTTTGGGCCACGCACCCAAGGGTCCCGAGTGCCTTCTCCGCAGGGCATGTAGCATCTGGCTGCAGTTCCTGCTGACGAGGTTAGTTCTGTAAAGTTTGGTAGGTTCTCTATTCCTTTTTCTGTTCCGCGAGGTGGGCTATCGATCAAGATAGCGTACCTACCTAGTCCGCGGGATTTCTCTCATCTCTCTCGTGTGGAAGGCCGTGAAAGAGGTCGACCACTCGAGTGTCTCCTACTATGCTTTGCGCCTTGTTTCCTGCCCGTAGTAGCGCACGTAGGCCACACGACAAATTATGTGGTATTTAAATACTACACACTCATCTCTGTTGGAACGCCTGAGTTGCGGCTACGGAGGTTAAACAAAGTTTATAACTAATTTAACCCAAACTTTCGACGTTCTCAGAGAATGTTGTTTTCAAGGCAAAACCTGCGAAACTTTTTAGACCGTACATCAAAATATGCAACACGATTGTATCATGGATAAGCTGTTGCACTAAATATCTTGAAATTGGAGAGACTCGTCCAAAATTGACTCGCAACAGACTTAATTATGGGTCTATAAATTTCTGAAGTTTCTGGTATCTATTGTAACATTTTCTATTGAATTGCAGTAAATAAATATTACAGTAATGTTAATAGATAATATAGGGACGTTTCTTAGAATCAATTTTTTTTTGCAATTCAATAGAAAATGTTGCAACAAATACCAGCAAATTTCCGAAATTCATGGTCCCATTATCAACTCTTTGTTGTGAGTCAATGTCCAATGAGTCTCTCTAATTTCAATATATTTAGTGCTACAGCGTATCCTTGATACAATTATTGTGTTGCATATTTTGATGCTTGGTCTAACAACTTTTGAAGATCCCGCCTTGAAAACGACATTCACTGAGAACGTCGAAAACTTGGTTTGAATAAAAATGCAAAATCCAGAAGACATATCAATTGCATAAAACACAAATATGTATGTAATACAGGTCTAGCCCAGCCGTCGAAAATGACGGCAAAAAAAAAATTTGTGATTAAGCTTTTTAGTGCTCAGGTTCCCAGTAGAGGTTTTGCCTCTACTCTCATCCCTGCAGGCCTGATCTTCCATAAGTGAAACTCAAGCTGTACAACCATGAGTTTTGCGGTAGAAACATATCCCCCTTGCAAGATGAGGAGTGAATATCACCCTGGAATTGATCAAGCGTTAAGTTACGCTGAGAAAATATAGTTCAGTCAAAATATTTCACTGGAAATGCCCAGGGATCACCGTATTGTGGATACCAACTGATTTGTTGAACCTCCAGCGTAGACATTTGGCTGTGATGTAAATCTATACTATAATAAGAGCGTTGTCTGTCAGTCCGTCCGTCTGTCCGAAGCCTTATTTTCCCTATCTAATACTGAAGAAAAAAATTCCAAGGTACACAACTTTTTTGTTGTGGATAGGGTATCTTGGCTACGGGGAGGCACTTGGGCGCTTGCCTGCATGCCCGTGTTTGGACATGTTCATTTTCAACGGTGCTATGGGTGATGTCACTTAATTACGTTTCATCTAGACTATCAACCCTTTTGTTAAGCTGAGAAGTTTTAAATATATATTTTTATGACTTATTCAACAAAAGGGTTGCGTTTGGTGCACTAGTTCAGTATAAAAAGGCATCTGCTCAGGGTGAAGATTCAACTACTTCGATATTCAGCAATGAAAATCCAGATCACTTCAACCCGTAGAAGAATCCAGAGGCTGATTATCCAGAAGCCGGAGATTCAGAGTTACATTTGTCACCGGTTCTCGAAGCTCTGAAATTGTATGGTATCTCTACTTGCTTTTCAGTAGCTACATGAATTTTCTTCTACTAAACTTTTAACTGCGTGACGAAGAGACGGACCAACATTGGAGCAAGCTACAGAGCAAGGAAGCGACCAACAACTGTGTTTTATTATATAGTGGATAGACAAATATATACGATCATTGACCACACCAGACATTGACTGGACACTGAAATCGGGCGTCTCGCAATTGGGCCTGGAGGCCAATTTACGTGTTAATTAAATGAGTTCTAATAATCACAAAGACCTCAAAGATTAATTTCTTTGTTTTTCCATAAGGAATGCGATATAGAGCAGGGAATCTAAATTCACAATCATAGGTCTTCAGTAGGCGATATAAATCATACCTTCGGACACCAAGAATAATTGAAAATGCATTATAATTTTTAGGAATAATAAAGTTTTATAGAAAGAATATGCACATAGATACTACATGTAATGTAGCTACTTGAATATCACATACGATTGAGTTTTTTTCAACTAGCTACAAATTTGAAGCAATAACCTCAGATATTGATGCATGAAGAGCTCATTCTTGTAGCCGCAAGGAAAGGCAAGTTAAGAAATCTCAGTAATACTGAAAAATCTGATTAAAACCACAATACTACTACAGAATAATGCCTCATTTGTAGCCATGGACAAAAATGCATACTTAACCATGAAATGATACCAGGGCAACCGTGAAAAGACATTAAAATGACATTTTGGAGCTGATACAACCCTTCATCACTGGAGCCACCTACAGTTACACCATGCCATTTCACATTACTACCTAGGACAGCTATGCCACTTGGTTGCTGCCTACATTACATCACTTCAAGGTTGCCTATGTCATATCACTTTATGGTTGCCTAAGTTGAATCACTTTCATAGTTGCATAAGTTGAATTATTTCATGGCTGCCTAAGTTAACTGATATTATGGTTGTTCCCTACACTACGTCACCTTATGGTTGTCTGCATTACAGTAGCTGTACCACTTCATGTTGTAGCTATAGGTACGTTACTTGTACATCTCATCATGGTTGCCTACATTGCATGATTTAATGGATTACTATGTTCGATCACTTAATGGTTTCCTACATTACATAATTTACTGGACTATTTTACATTGCTTCATAATTGCCTACATTACATGATTTAATAGATTACTATGTTACGGTAGATTTCCTCCATTATATATATATATGACTTAATAAATGAGAAAGTTACATCACTTTATGATTGCCGGAGTTAAATTACTCCATGGTGGCCTACATTACATCACTTCACAGCTGCCAATCTGCCAATGTTAGATCACTTCACAGGTGCCAATGCTATATCATTTCACAGTTGCCAATGCCAGATCACTCTAGGCCTGCCAATACTACACCATGTCATTGTTGAAGATGCTGGATCATTTCACGGCTACCAATGCTGTATCACTTCACGGCTACAAATGCAGCATCACTTCATGGCTACCAATGCTGCATCACGTCATTGCTGTCAATGCTCAATGCTACACCACTTCATGGCGGCCAGTGCTTCATCATTCAGATCACTTCATGGCCGCCAATGCTCCATCACTTCACTGCTACCATTGCTATATCACTTCTTTACGTCCAATGCTAGATCACTTCTTTACGTACAATGCTAGATCACTTCATGGCAGCCAGTGCTTCACCACTTCATGCCTGCAAGCTTCTCCGATTCACCCTTCAGCTCTGCTGTCTATTCTGATCACTCGCTTAGCCTATATAGCAAATAAGTTTCATTAACATTTTCATCAGCTGTTTGCTTGGCATTTCATTACAAATCGAGCATACCACAAATTTGAGAAGCTTTTGTTCTACAAAATGAGATTGTTTATTTCACAAACTATTGCAAAATAATTTATCTCTTTTGCAAATATCAAAGGATGTCATAAACAGTTGTTCAACGTAATTTCACTTCAAGCCTTAATATTTTTGTGAATTTGTTGCTTATAGAAATTCTAGAAGTATATACAGATTGCCAGTCATTACTGAATGTAAAAGAATTACTTCAAATAGGTTAACAGAGTATGAAATAATGATGGGAGAACGTTTAAAAATGCGTCTGCGGCACTGTGCAGTCAGGCCCATTTGCGGAACCGAAATCTGCCTTAGAGGCCATTGTCCAGTCAATGTATGGTGAGGTCTAAGATATATACCTATATCTTCAACAAAAACATCCTCAGTGGCTCGCTTCGACAGAACATCTCTGTCGGTAGCACCACAGTTTGTTGTGTCAAATTTGAGTGTATGCGCTACGCCCCTAAATTTTGAAGTTTGTGACGTAACAATTGCGTGACGCCACTGCAGCGAGGAATCTTATATGTTTCGACAGTGGCGTGACGTAATTTTGACGTCACAAACCTGGAAATTCAGGAGAGCAGCGCATACACCCAAATTTGACACTACTATCTTCTGTAAATGAACTGTGGTAGCACCAGACCCGCTACAGCGCCCAACTCTGTAAGCGTCTAAATGGTAGTTTAGACCGTTTCGAGGCGTAACACTCATTTTAGACAGCTTTCGGTGTTCCTTTCTTTTTTTCCAGACCCCGCCCACCTGTAATCTACTTCAGGAGCCCAGCACCAGTACTCCTCACTCTGTTACGACTCGTGCTACTGTTAACATCTCCATCTGTGCTCTGGTCTCAGCTGCTGCTCTGTGTTCACCTATCGATCGTAGAGCTTTGGAAATACTTCCCTTACTGTTTATTAGTGCTCTAATACGCTTTTACCTGTTTCGAAATATGTTTTTACCGTTTTTAGTAATAAGTTTTGGAGACTGTATTTGGTGTGTGATCGGCCTAGGGTGCCGTCATCTTGGCCCTTAACCCATGTCTCCTTGATATTCACAGAGTTGCAGCAGCTGTTTTTTCTTGTGAAGACCAGTGATGGTGTTTTGTGCCGTTGGGCTTTGAATTAAAGTTGACGTAATATGGTTTCCTGAGAATAGAGGAGTAAATACTTGGTGGTGGTAGGCACATGTGCCCTTAGAATTCCAACAAGTATATTGTTTGCTTAAATACTTCGTGGTAGGCCCCAGTGGCCCTAACAATTCTGCGAAGTATATTGCCCTAACAATTCTATCTACCACAACTATGCATTTAGGTGGTAGGCACTCTTGCCCTTAGAATTCCACCAAATATATCGTTGCCTCAAGCCTTGGTTGGTAGGCCATAGTGCCCTAATATGTCCGCTAAGCATATACAGTAGGTGCATTACCTTTGATTATGCAAATACACTTTTTTACTATTTATAAAGATATGTGTCACACATTTAAAATGTTAATAGTAAGTTAATGCACAGGTATGTTGTAACTATAAAAACAATTATAGAAAAATAAAACTGTACCATTTCCCATGTTTTAATGGTTTAGCAACATTTGCTTATCGCACGGGGTTCTGCTGTTACGCCAGATTATGCAACATCACTTTCTAGTTAACGTGATCAAGAAAAGCGGTCTAAAAGGTGAAGAAAAGATCAAAGTGACCTTCTTATTGCCTTCTGGTAAGACAACACTCGACATTTCCAAGGAATTACTGCGTGATCACCGTACAATTAAGGCTTATGAATTAGAAGGTAAGGTCAACCTGAAAATTCCGGATAGAGCCTCTACGAGGAAATTGACTGCTCGGGATATGCGACATTTGAAGGTTTCTATGACTAGAGAACAACTTTCTACGAGTAAGGCGATATTTGGAGACGCTTTAGCCCCAATACTAAGCAGAAAGACAAGATGTGAGGTTCTGCAGATGCTAGGGAAAGTGAAGAAGGCAATTAAGCAACCACTTCTAACAAAAAACTCATGAAGAAAATAGGGTCAGATGTGCTGAAGAGAACATGAAAACTGATTTCTCCATTGTCATATTTACTGACGAATGCAGAGCCACTCTTGATGACCCAGATGGATGGGCGTCTGGATGGGTCCTCCATGACCGACCTCAACAGACGCGGCTTAAGCGTCAACAAGGTGGTGGAGGTATAGGTAATGTTTTGGGCTGGGTTAGTAGGTGACATCCTTATTGCTCAATTAGAAGTGGCAGAAGGAGTTGAACTGAATGCAGAAAGGTATTGCCAGTTTCTTGAAGCCAACTTGATTCTATAGCTTTATGAGCAGACTATCGCACAATGATCCAAATTGGTATTGCAGCACGATTACGCTCCCTCACACCCAGCACGGTACACTGCTAACTGTCTTGCAGATGGAATATTCAAATCAGAAAGTGTTATGACCTGGCCCGCGAATAGTCTCGATTTAAATCCCATTGAGAACTTCGGGGCAATGATCAAAGGGAAGGTCTATGAAGGTGGTCGCAGTTTTCGAGCAAAGTAAGCCTGTGGAATGCAGTAAAAACCGCTGCAGAGTCTATTCCACCATCTGAAGTATCAAACCTGACAAAGTCTGTTGATAATCGCCTTATAAAAACAATGAAAAATGGAGGTTGCCATGTTCAAAATTAACTCATGTTTACCTCTACTGAACACTAAATTTAGTGCTTATTGAATTGTTTTGGTTATAATTGCTTGGTTTTGGACGTTTAATAAAATAATTCCTGTTCACTTATATTTATTTCTTCTTTATGACGTTTTTATCAACTTGTTACATAATCTGAGGTAACGGTAAAAAATTAGTAAATAGGCAAATTGTATGATAAATTTAACCAATGGCTAAATATTTATTTTACAAGTGCTGTTTATATTGGTAACAAAGCTATGCATTTAGTTAATATTGATATTTTAAAGTTAGACACCCATTTTGAAAAATAAAGTGGAAAAAATTCTATTTGCATTAATCAGAGGTAACGTACTGTATATTCCGCCATAAAGCGAAACTTCCACAAGATGGGGGTGCTTCATATTCACTAGTTTGGTATGCCATAGTGTCTTAACAAGTCCGCCAAGCATACAATATACTGCCGCTAAAGAGCGTTTTTTCCAACCATTGGGATGTTCTCCAACAGTTGGAAGGCTCAAATCGGCCAGATTCTCGTTCTGGGCCGGTTCCAAGATGGCACCCAGACGCCGAAAAGCCGGCAGGTTTGGAAGTCCCGGAGGTATAAAAAAAAACGGGAGGTGCACATTTGCTCCGCTAAGGGAGTAAACGAGTGACCACTTGCTTTGTGACTAAGTCGAAAAATCTACAGGCCAATGCGACTTGAACAGATTTACACAGAGTCGAAGCTTTGTTAATTCCTGCCCCCACGTAGGAGGTTGGGACTTAACACAATCCTGTATGTAACATCGCTTCTCTTGTATCAGGGATTGTGACATCCACTGCAGACTGGCTCTGATACGTAGCGACCTGGTTTGGACTTAATCCCATACGGAAGCCATCCATTGGAACTGAGTGTATCCCCATAAGAACCATGCGGCTCTTAATCCCGGAAGAGCACACTGGTAGAAACTTTGCAGAAGTCGTCCAGTTACGATTAGTAGACTTAGCTCTAGTATAAGGCAACCTGATGAGGTTGTGACCTTATACTTGTGGTCCAGCTGATCTTAGCCGCGGAATGCAACATCCCGGTGTGGCAGAGATGAACGAGTAGTTATGAACCGACAGGTGACGTAGCCTCGGCTGACTACAGTCGGATGAGAATATAGTACATAGTTCGGGAAGTTCAAGCGTGGACTTGATCCTCTACAGACGCGTGGGCGTAGGTTCCCCAAGGATTTTTCGAACTGTGCCTCAGTGCAGTAATTCGAGGTTCAACAATGGATTTTTGCCCTAAAGCAGGTACTGCTCTGGAGATTTAGCTCAAGTCACCTAGGGACCCTTCTCGGCCCTAACCTCACGGTAGGTTTCAGAAGGTATCAGAGGGAGACTGCGGTATATAGTCTCTTGAGCTATTCCATAAGCCTGGACGCGGATAGTATTTGTTCAAGCTCCTTTGGGAGTTATATCGAGAATCCTCCGAACTTTCGGAACTTGAGCACTGGGTATATGTGGGCTGTTGGCCCTCTACTCCGGAGATAAACAATTCGTTAGAGGCAAGAATGAGTTGTCAGTTTTGCCCGGGCTAATTATTACCCCGTGCTACGGGTTGAAAGCGGGACGATGTACCCTAGGTTTGATACCAGGGTTAAGGGGCTGACTGGGCCTTTAAACAAACATATTCATCTGAATTAGTCTGTTTCCCATGACCTGGGGGCTTAGTCTTGGAAGTCAGACTTCACCCACCTTTGAATACAGAAAGCCCAGGACAGTCGAAGCCAAGGTCCTTGACTTGGTTCAGTATAGCCGCAGCGGCTCTACGCCTTGAATTGGCTCGGCGTAGCCTCGTCGGATCTATGGCTTGAATTGGAGATTTAAGAAAATTCCTCCAGTACTCAGATTTCCTTGAAGTATAAATTAAATTGTTCTTCCGGACTCTTTCAGGAAGATTCAGTGTTGAATATCTGTCCAGCGTGGCGTACACTGGGACCTTGCGTAAAGGAGCCCTTGAAGCCTTATTATAACTTACTCCTTTCTTTACCCATATGGCACTCTCGTCATGAAGGTCTAAGAGCAGCGCTCAGCACGCGCTCTCATTATAGCCCTCTGTTCTGTCTCCTGGCCAATCCATTAGTAAGAAATCCAAGCTTCAACTACAGATGGTTGTACATTCATGGTCCGATTCCTGCGAGGGACGCAGTTTTGGTTCTTAGAAGGAAGCTTCATGTCGGAACAGGAGTTTTCCCGTCGTGAAGAAACGGGATAATTCCCAGTCACAGGTTGGCCGGGACCCGGAGATTGGACGGAAGGCTAGCGTCAAATCAGGTTACCTTCTCGAGTCAGTAAAGCCAAGACAGGGTCGCCCTTGCAGTGTTATGGGATATTCCCAATGGCAGTGGCGAGTGGTTTCAAGTATATTTTCCCCGTTGAATGGTGAAACGCGGTAGGCTTCTTAGATTTTATTTATAGAACAGGGCTAGTCTTAAGTGGCTGTGATAAAATTAATTGTGAGTTCTTGGGAGCCCGAGTCAGGTTAACAGGAGCTCCTTGATAACGTAAGTATTACCGGGGTTGTACAAGAGTGCGCGAAGGCACAGAACAACTAGACAAGAGTATGGCCTATCAGTGGCACTGGGGAAGAGAATGGCTGGATTGCTTCTGAGTATACTGGCGAATGAACACGCGCGGGAGGCGCGCCGCGTCTTTTATAGTAAGAGCTTTAGAGGCGCAACTCTGGGCGAATTCCGTTGGTTGCACCCCAGCACTTTCAGAAACAGGATATGAACTTAGAAGGGTCGCTAGAAAGTGTGCCACAGTAGTACTAAGTTAAGCCACTTTATGTGTTTTCTTTGTAACAGCACGGGGTTAGTATCACCTAGGAAGGCAAGACACAGTACAAATATCGTCAGGTGAAAGGGCCACATCCTTGACGGTGGTCTGCAGGATTTCTCCCGGTAGTGGTCGTCTAGGCCATGGTGCCCAGGGCCTCACGTTGCTCACAGGTAGAGTGTAGAGGCTCCACAGGTAGAGTGTAGAGGCGCAGATGTTGAGATTCACTCAACATGGATCCCCCTTTTTTAAAATTGGGAGCATGGCGAGCGACGTAAGGGTAGCTTGACCCTCGTGGCGACGAGATGCACTGGTGTCTCATGCAAACGAACAAAAGAATACACCGGTATTAGTATTTTTATAACTAATTCTAAGGAATAACCCTTGTGGTACAAGTGCAAGTTGTTACTGCTCAGGCTTTATCGTATGCGATTACTCGTCATAGATGGTGGTTACGTTAATGGCTGTAATGACTTTAATTGAATAAAAGATATGAAGTTCTTAAGGTTGTTTTGATGTCCTTTATTACATTTGAATGTAAGCGTAAAGTTCTTTGACAGCAAGGCACGAGCCTGTGTACCAAGACGGTTCATCTATATCGCGGTAACGCGGGATATAAGGCTGGGTTACCCGATTCAGGTGTAGGTTGCATGGTTTTCACCTTAGCATGTGGACTATTTAATTCAGAAGGAGGTAAGGTGCTCCCTAGGCTAAGTTTCTCTGAGTCTAGTGCCTTTTGAAGGGACACTCGAGCGCTCCTCATCTGATCCTTCCTACGCGAGATACGATCTCGAAGGTTTGTCAAGTTACGTAATTTAGCTCTTTGCCTGTTCCTAATAATCCACTTTGCGAGTAAGATTGCAAGAATAATTGAGTGGATTATTGTCACTGCAGTCAAGATTGTTTGAGAGTACAGGGAATAGGATTGAATCTGTTTTAGTGAAAGCCCATAATCCTCAAAGGGGATAGTGAAGGGTTCGTTCTCTTGCGGTAATTGGTCTATAAGAGTTTGAAAACTTTTGTGAATCTTACCGGTTTGATTAAGATCGATTAAGGGTAACTGATTAGAATCAAGTTCAACAGTTTCCGAAGTGTAGGACAACACTTGGATTACTACTGACTGCTACGAAGGAAATAACGTGGTTTCTGTCTGATGTCACAAGACAATGGAAACTGGTGTAAACCCTTTAATGATTTATGCAGTCTGCGTTCAGGACAATCGATGTCAACTGTCGTAGGTGCTGAGAAATATACTACGGTAACCGTTTTATAGCTGTATCAGCCAGGAACGTGTCATTTACAGTTCCAAAGATTTTGAAGTTACTCAACTCCAGTATATTTTCTTTGTCCTTCGAGTATATCGCCCATTCACAAATATTTTTGGTTTGACTGTAAATAGGTTTTAAGTCTAACAACAAGTGTTGGGTATCTGAGAAAGAGTAGACATTATTCTTTTTAGTGGTAATATAACTAATATTTTCATTAATTAATAGAAGTTCTTGAACTTCTGGTATAACTGACGTAGTAACTGAATTACGACTCAATTCCGCCGGGTGTGGGATGAGTTCATGTATTTGATATTTTTGCGGATGAAGTAATGGTATGACCATTTCATATTTTAATACATGCACACGATGTATTTTTAACATTTTAATAATATGGCTGCGTTTGTAACGGTCGACCTGGAGGGGAAAATGAAGCTGTGGGAATAAAGTTATTCCCTCCGTTATGTCTTCCTGTAGGGACGAAAGGTCGAGAAGCTCGGAGTTGAGCATGTTATGGTCTAATAATGTAAGAATAGTTTCACTTCTTTTAAAAGACGCTTGAACCTCATGAGTAGAATCATACAATTGGCCAAGATTCCAGAGATCAGCATAGTGGATGTCATGCTGCTTCTGTTGGGCCACAATAAAATCTCTCAAACGGCGTTAAAGGATTCTGATACATTTTTAGCTAATATATCAAGGCGTTTATCAGTGATTTTAAGATATTTATTGTTTTTCTCGATGTTTGAGTTCAAGACTGCAATGTTTTCCTGGTTAAAGATACTGCTAAGTAGCTATATAACTGCCAGCTAAACCTAATCCCAGTCCTAGTAGGATACTTTTATCCTCTCTAAAATTAGTAGGAGGTCTAGAGGCCTGGAGATAATTCAGCAATGGAATATCAGAAGTATCGGGCTCAACATAACTATCTAAAATTGAAACATTGGAGGTAGACACTGTGGAGTCAATTAGAGTTGTATTATGAATTTGAATAGGTCGGTCTCTGATCGTGGTAAGCGGAGGCTTTTTGGGGGTCAGCATAGGCCAGACCATATTTACTGTATGAACGAAGTTCTTGTAGTTTTGCCACAGCTCCGCTCCACGCCCGTCACAGAGAAGTAATGCAGTTAAATAATTAAGAATATTTTTAAATCTTATCTCAATATTGAGCAGTGAGTAAGCATACTGCTTCATCTGATCCACAGTGCTGCCGGAAAATTTAGTTACAAGCAGAATTTTAGAGACATGTTCCGCGGTTTTCATATCAGACGAAAACCGAGTACACGTCGAGTTTATGAAAGACATTAAGACGAGTGATGACATATGCACCTGGAGTCTGTCCATAGTCATTCCATGGGAGTACCGTAGCGGCTGTCGAATTAGACTCAGCAGTTCTGACGCGAGGTATCGACCACGTCACCGGGTGTGGTAGTGCAAGTTGCCATGCATACATCCAGACTAGGAAACGTATCCAAACTGCAACATACAGAACTGGTCAACTGTGTACCAGAGGGTTGTACAAGGTTGTTCTTAAGTTTAGAATCCTACCTGGTTACAATGTTAATTAAAACACATGATCTAAGTTTGCACTTGGTTAGTGAATGAGCAGGGATTACATATCTAAGCCTAGTAAGCATAGTAAATAATCATACGAAAAGTCGTCACAAGTAATGCAGGAGGATCGACCTGTAGTAAACACTGCGTGTATGCCTTGGTAAGCTGCAGGAGCCCATTCAAGGTTACTGTCAGGGTCTCTGCTTACAAGTACGATGAGGCTGTATGCGTGTAGGTGCGACTGGTACCGGTTTCGTGCTGGAACGGTACCAGGCCGGTACCTGGCCTGAGTTGGAGCTGGCAGGAGAAGCGATGGGGGCGCTGTGTCGTGGTGCTACAGACACATGTAGGTACTCTGCTTTTGCCTTACCACTGCTGAAGAGGTCATTGGAACATTCCTAGTATTCTGCCTGTGTGATATCGCCTTTGTTATGGAAACGGAATATAGCTAATAGTATTTCCCTTCTTATGGGAAGCAGCAACTCAATGGGAGCCCTATTGGTTACAAGGGTCTTAGCTAGGCTTTCCGGCCCTTTTCCTTTGTGCCCTCTTTACTTCCTTGCATTGACTTTGACTTATTTTCATTTGATAATCACTTTTAGCTGGAAATAATTTTTTTTATTGGAAATATTTTTAATTTAAACTTGGCTAATTTTTAAAATATCTGCACTGCATCGCAGGCATTGGTGGAGGCAGTGAAGCGGCGCAGAAGATCGTCTGTGTTTTTCTCTCCTGCTGCCGTTGAAGAGACCGCCAATACTGCTGCTGCTGTGGCTTCCCCTGTGGCAGTGGACACTGCAGCTGTACAGAAGAGAAGAAAGAGCCTTGTGGCCGCCAGAAAGAGTTTAGGAGCTCGCAGATCGTTCTGCTCTGTCCCGCCACCTCAGCTGTCCATTGTTGGTGCGCATTATTTGCTTGACCGACCCGACTGTATACGGTAGTATATAACTAATGCTGGATTGATTTAAAGGGAGTTGTGCTCCCAGAAGACCCCATAGGTTACCTTTATTGTGCTGATTGTTTTATAGTTAGTTTGTGCTACAATTAACAATTACATGTTTCATTTCGTGTTGGGCTTGAGATAATGGGCCAGTTTCTCAAAGCTTCAATACGTTGGCCATAAGTAGGCTTCCAGAACGTCTTTCTTTCGTACCCACTTCGCTTTCTTTATTGTATTCCCACTAATATTGCTCGTTTTGTTCCCCATCTTTTTTGACTTTCTGTTGTCTTGCACTTCGATCCAGTGTGGGAAAGCCCCTGTGCTAAGGTGCAACGTTCCCCTCCATGGAGTTATCAAAAGTTCACTAACTTTATATTGAAAGTGTCTCAAAACTACAGCACCCTGAGTGCGCATACCTCCACCAAGCAAAGCAAAGGTAATGACAAATTCAAATTCGTTCTGATTTTCTTCATGTCAACAACTTAACCTAATCATTTGTGCCTCTTGGTAGTAACAGCTTCTTTAATTTTGCTGAAGATCCGTTCATAACTTTAGGACGTATGCTGCTCAAAATATTCTGACGAACATAAGTCAAACAGACCAACCGATCATCACCAAAATCTAATCATTTGGGTCTTTCAACATTATTAACAAGTGCTGTAAATTTCATAAAGTTCCGTTCATAAATTTTCGAGTTATTTTGCTGACAAGCATAAAATCAAACACAAACTACGGTAATTAACATGCAAACAAATATATATATAGATCGTTACAAAAACTTGACCATTTACTCTTCGTGATGTACCTAACAACTCATGCAAATTTCATAAAAATCAGTCCATAACTTTCTGAGTAATGGCCTTAAGAAAAAAAAAGAGGCAAACAAACTACCGGATGAACGGATCTTCACCACTTATTAACAATCTGTTCCTAACAATCCCTGTAACTTTTATTGAGATTCATTCATAACTATTTGAGTTATCTTTGTGACAGACAAACGTGACGTAAACGTAACCTCCTTGGTGGAGGTAATTATGAGGAGTGGTAAGAAGGGTGAAAGTGTCTAGTAAGATGAGTGCTTTGTGGAGGTTAAATACCGTACCGTTCAATAGGTACTTAATGAGAGACCAAGGAACAACTTATGTGCTAAAATTTGCGTGCGTGCCTTGGAAGTCAACTTTTGAGAACCTTTTCCTATCTCACATCACTAATGAAGGAAGATTTCCCACCAGTGTTCACATCCATGTTTCGTTTCTTCAGACCAAGTGAAGCAAGTGTGCACAGGCAATGCAGACAGCGGCAAGTCTGTGCTGGCGCAGCTGATAGACATAAGCGTACGAGGTGCCCTCACACAGCTGGATCTGGATAATTCGCAGAATCAGCAGTTTTCTTCCCTTAAAAGTAAGATATT
>LQNS02276930.1:6550101-6565697 GCA_001587735.2 Parhyale hawaiensis | reverse complement strand
ACAACGAATACAATAATGATTATAAGGAATCGGTAACTAGTTAAAGTAACATTATTCAGTTAAAATTTCAACTATATTGATGCAGTATTTTTAAACTTATTACAAAATTTCAAAATGAGCTATCATTATTGCCACCGTTTTAGTAGATCGTTTGTGGCCAGGGCCATTGCGGATAACTTTTATTAATGAGTTGCTAGATTTTTCAATCCTGTATTTCAGGCTCAAGGCGCCTTTCCAGGTCTTGACTTTGAAACAATCTGCGTACTTTTGAGCAAATATTTGACTTGCACTATTAGACCTAGGCACTTTCATTTACAGGCATAATTTGTCATTATAAGCAAGACGCAATCGCTCAATGGAGTTTTTATTGAAGTTACACCAAAGTGAGTTACAGTACAGGGGGTAACAGTAGGTTCGGAACAGCCGACATTTGACGTCTTCAGAGCAGTGATCGAATTTAATTAATAACCTGTTAATAACTCCATGGAGCTTTCGCGTTCCTTTCTCTATATCCTGGTCGTCACCAAAATCATCAGTGATTTTGTGACCAAGGTACGAAAAGCTGTTTATGTACATAAGCTCTACACCCTTTAAAACATAATATTTATGACCAGGCAGGTTTCTGCTACTAGGCCTAATATACATGCACACTATAGGCTATATACAGTATTATACTCAATACAAAGATTATTCACTTGGCTCTCGTAGATTGCAAGTAACATTTGCAATCCTATAGCATGGGGAGAAACAAGCGCCATGTCGTCAGCATAACTAAGGGCATTAACTGCTTTATTATTAATAAGGCAGCCTACTCTAGCAGCATTCAACTTTGTGTGGATACAGTCAATGAAGATATTGTCGTATACCAGTAGTCATGCCAAACGCTGATGACATTTCCGTCCCTCACTTTAAGTAGCATTTCTGGATTTGAAACCAATACTTTAGTGTTTTTAAAACGTAAGGAGATATTGATCTAAGCAAAGAGGCAAATGGTCAGAAAACGAACTATAGGGCCCTACCATACAATAATTACAATTGGCAATACTATTCTCACTAGCTATTCATTGAGACAGCAACGTGGTCAGGCCAACTAACACCACCCATATTATTTACGTGGGACATAATGTCTATATCGCGTAGAACTATTTCTGTGGCTTTACGCATGCTTGTGCGCCACTAGGGCGTATTTTAAATCGAAAATGATTTTTTTGCCGGTAGGTCTCAGAATGGTCAGTGCGCTGCTGACATGAAAAAAGCGCAAGTTGAGCATCTCCAACCCCCGGGCACGGCTGAACGCTTTCGCTCCGCCTCACAGGGGAAGGAAACGAAATACAAGAAGGTAAAAGTCTAGCGGGAATAGGTCGGCTACCTCAATCGGCAGCCTACTTCTTGAAACACACGGGGAAGTATTGAGACCCTACCTAACTTTACAAAACTAACCTCGTCAGCAGGAATTGCGGCAAGCTGCAATATCTCCTGCGGAAAAGGCACTCGGGCCCTTGGGTGCGTGAGGCCCAAACATATTGTGGCAGAGAAAGGGCCCGCCAGAATATACCCCTGATGGCCTAAAATGCATTAGCCAAGCCTTTTAAAGCCTACCTAACTACAGTAAAGGCATTCCCAATATAGGAAGAAGAAAAAAGGAATAGTGTCGCTAAAAGTAAGGAACCCATGCATCAGGGTGTGCCCACACTGGACCAATGCGAATTAGGACAGCATGTCGGAAACAAAGAAAGAACCGAACTGATCATCATTGGAAGGAGAATGTAAGAGAAAGAAAGCAAAGTGGACACGAAAGACAGACGTGCCGAACGTCTAGCTAAGGCAACATAGGTGTGGCGACTTCAAGGAAATATAGTTCTATTACATATATAGCTAGTATAGGTTATTTTCCCAACTTTCGCTTCACTTGACACAATGCAGGACTTAGGCCCAGATCTGTAGTGTAGATGCCTTATCTAACTGTTGCTTCACAAGTGGCTTCTCATAATACACAAGTTCTTTATCATTAGCAGCGTTTCAAAAACTTTTACGATTAATCTCAGGAAATTTTTCAGGTTGGTGGGCGCTCGGAGAGGCAGCCAAGGCAGCTGGCTGGAACAGCCGGCTGGCGCTGCCGCAGCCAACTGGCGGAGACGCAATTAGTTAGGATACTGCCCTCAACCGTTATCTATATAAGACCGAGCTCTGGCTAACCTCCCGAGCTACCCTCTTCATGCTCGCTTGTGAAGCCGGCAAAGCAGATACCGTGGGGCCTGCTCCTCCGACTTCACCCCCCCCCCACGAGCCTCGCCTCGTAACTATCATGTTCAATAAACTTGAAAAAAAAAGCGAGAAAAAAACTGCAGGGTGCAGAGCACAGCCTCGGTATGACACCAGTTCTTTGCTCGCCAATGCACCTGTTGCAAGTGTTGTGTTGGTATGGACTTACCATGACGCTTAAGTCTGTCATAGTACCTCACTCGCAACAACAAAGTAGTAGTAGTAGTATAAGATTGTTCAACCCTCTCTAAATAAGTAGGTACTAAATTTATCTTAGAGAGTAAAATGAAGGGACAAAAAGTATGTCGATAGACACGTGGAACCCATTCACGATTATTATTATTATAATTATATTGGTATTGTCCCGCTATTTCCGAAACTAAGACGATCAATAGCGATCTAAGATGATTTACTCGACTTAAAGCCGGAACCGCAACGTTGCGCTCAGGCGGCAAGAGATGAAGGATGAAAAGAGAAGACAGAAGAAAGAAGTGCCCAAGCGAATGGTCCTCTCAGTGGCCCTCCGCACGGACGAAGGTAAGCGCCCAGCAAAAAAAGTCGGTCACCTCGATCGGCAGCCCACCTCGCGGGACACAAGAGGAAATTAAGAGGGCCTACTTAATTTTACAAAACTAACCTCGTCAGCAGGAACTGCAGCAAGCGGCAACATCTCTTGCTAAAAAGGCACTAGGGATCCTTAACTATGCACGAAGGTGTTTCCACACAGGATCAACGTCCATGGGAACTACAAGTTGGGAAAGAAGAGGAAGAACAGGCGAAAGTAATACCAGTAGGAGTATGAAATTGGGAAGGCAGCAAAGTGGGCACAAAAGACAGACGTCCCGAAGGCCTAGTTTACAGCTGAGTTAACCTACAGGGTCCTCCTGGGGGTGCTACTCTCATAACATGCGATGGGCGAACCTAAACTTACCTAACCCTATGATCTATCCTTTAGCAACTCCTAAGGGTGCAACAGCAGAGGAAACAAAACCTGCAGGGCGAAGAGCACAGCGTCAGTATGACACAAGGTCTGGGCGTCTCTGAACCTGTGGCGAGTTTTGATATGGACTTCGCATGGCGCTGAAGTCTTCCATAGTACCTCACTCGCATCAGTAGAAAAAAAACTGCAGATATAGCTAATGGGAAAAAAATCTGTGCGAATGGACAGACCTAGCAGAGCCGAGGCCTTCTAGGAGTAAAGGCGAATCTCACAAGTCGACTCCCTCAAAACTCGAACAGACTATCTCGAAACTCCAACAGTTCCCTCCTTACACGTTCTCTGTTTTAGAGTAATTGTAGTATACTCCTAGACCGATTTGTAAGCAAATTGATTGCTTTTCTTGTTGTTCTATATTACCACGTCCAATATAGATTTTTTAAGTTAAAGCAGGGAAATGTCGGTTTCATGTTTCAGAACCTTTTGTCTCATAAAACATTGTTGAAAGTAAATGCGTGGTGACATTGTCGTTCATTAATTAAACTAGAGTGTCAGCGCTTTCGAAACTGACTTCGAGGAATTTGTGATGCCTCTTCTGCACTGGCCATACTTCGTTAATACAACTGCCAACTGAAAGAAACAGAGAAATGAGCGTTCACGGCATCACAACTCCTCAGCACCGAAGGTTTGATTTACAAGGCATCTACAGACCTGGGTCTAAGTCCTACATGGTGTTAAGTTCACTTACGTTAGGAAAAAGAGCATGTTCCAGTGCCCTTGGCTTGTCACAAGCATAAATTTACCCATTGGTCCATCCTAGGTTCCCTATAGAGTAATCACATTACAGCTAAGTCGTTAAACATTGGCGTAACTCATCAATGTCATTACTGCATCATTGTCTAGCTGCCTAATAATATTATGACAATATATATATTAACAGAAGCCTAATTTTACATTTCCAACTGTTAAATGAAAATGATTTTGCAAAACTGCAGCGTGATCTGTATTTCATACATCCCAAATATCTATTGGACTTCCAAATATTAAAAAGAGCAAATTTTAAAAAAGCCTGACATTAGCTTTAACCAATGTCAAAAATATTTCATGATAAAAACAACTGCTGGGTATCTGCTTAACACCATGAAGAGTAGCAGTGAAGAATGAAAGTGTACTCATTAGCAGTGATGCACAGTAAGCACCAATTCTTCGTTCTAACAGCAGTATATACTAAAAACGTGACCAAATGGTTCCTTTTGTGTGCTGTAATCCTAGTTTTCCCGAACACAAAAAATTAGTATCTTCAGAATATCTTACTTTTAAGGGAAGAAAACTGCTGATTCTGCGAATTATCCAGATCCAGCTGTGTGAGGGCACCTCGTACGCTTATGTCTATCAGCTGCGCCAGCACAGACTTGCCGCTGTCTGCACTGCCTGTGCACACTTGCTTCACTTGGTCTGAAGAAAGGAAACATGGAGGTGAACACTGGTGGGGAATCTTCCTTCATTAGTAATGTGAGATAGGAAAAGGTTCCCAAAAGTTGACTTCCAAGGCACGCACGCAAGTTTTAGCACATAAATTATTCCTTGGTCTCTCATTACCTATTGGACGGTATTTAACCTCCACAAAGCACTCATCTTACTAGACACTTTCACTCTTCTTACCACTCCTCATAATTACCTCCACAAAGGAGGTTACGTTTACGCCACGTTTGTCTGTCACAGAGATAGCTCAAATAGTTATGAATGGATCTCAATAAATGTTACAGGGATTGTTAGGGACAGATTGTTAACAAGTGGTGAAGATCCGTTCATCCGGTAGTTTGTTTGCCTCTTTTTTTTTCTTAAGGCCATTACTCAGAAAGTTAAGGACTGATTTTTATGAAATTTGCATGAGTTGTTAGGTACATCACGAAGAGTAAATGGTCAAGTTTTTGTAACGATCTATAGGTATATCCGTTTGCATCTTTATTACCGTAGTTTGTCTCTGTGTTTGATTTTATGCTTGTTAGCAAAATGAACTCGAAAATTTATGAACGGATCTTTATGAAATTTACAGGACTTGCTAATAATGTTGAAAGACCCAAATGATTAGATTTTGGTCATGAATGGTTGGTCTGTTTGACTAATGTTCGTCAGAATATTTTTAGCACCATACGTCCTAAAGTTATGAACGGATCTTCAGCAAAATTAAAGAAGCTGTTACTACCAAGAGGCACAAATGATTAGATTAAGTTTTTGATATGAAGAAAATCAGAACCAATTTGAATTTGTCATTACCTTTGCTTTGCTTGGTGGAGGTATGCGCACTCAGGGTGCTGTACTTTTGAGATACTTTCAATATAAAGTCAGTGAACTTTTCATAACAACTCCATGGAGGGTAATGTAAAACCTTAGCATAGGGGCTTTCCCACACTGGATCAAAGTGCAAGACAACAGAAAGTCAAAAAAGATGGGGAACAAAACGAGCAATATTAGTGGGAATACAATGAAGAAAACAAAGTGGGTATGAAAGAAAGACGTTCTGGAAGCTTACTTTTGGCCAAAGTATTAAAGCTTTGAGTAACTGACCCATTATCTCAAGCCCAACATGAAATGAAAGATGTTATTGTTAATTGTAGCACTAACTATAAAACAATCAGTAGGCTATAATAAAGGTAACCTATGGGGTCTTCTGGGAGCACAACTCCCTTTTAATCAATCCAGCATGAGTTATATAGGTACTATACAGTCGGGTCGGTCAAGCAAATAACACTGCGCACCAACAATGGACAGCTGAGGTGGCGGGACAGAGCAGAACGACCTGCGAGCTCCTAGGCTCTTCCTGGCGGCCACAAGGCTCTTTCTTCTCTTCTGTACAGCTGCAGTGTCCACTGCCACAGGGGAAGCCACAGTAGCAGCAACAGTATTGGCGGTCTCTTCAACGGCAGCAGGAGAGAAAAACACAGACGATCTTCTGCGCCGCTTCACTGCCTCCACCAATGCCTGCGATGCAGCGCAGATATTTTTATGTTGATATATACCTCTTTAACTTCAAATTAAAATTAGCCAAGTTTAAATTAAAAATAATTCAAATAAAAATAAATTCATTTCCAGGTAAAAGTGATTCTTATTAAAATAAATCCATATCAAATAAAACTGAGTCAAAGTCAATGCAAGGAAGTAAAGTGGGCACAATGGAAAGGGGCCGGAAAGCCTAGCTAAGACCCTTGTAACCAATAGGGCTCCCATTGAGTTGCCGCTCCCCATAATAAGGGAAACACTATTATTAGCTACATTCCGTTTCCACAACAAAGGCGATATCACACAGGCAGAATACTAGGAATGCTCCAATGACCCCATTTGCAGTGGTAAAGCAAAAGCAGAGTACCTGTGCCTGTAGCACCACGACACAGCGCCCGCATCGCTTCTCATGCCATTTCCAACTCAGGGACCATTCAGGGCGTCACACTATCTTACTTAGTATGAGACAGGTAAGGTACTCTTTTATTTATTTTTTTTTTTTGACCGAATATTTCTAAGACCCCGCTCATGTACTCCCAACAGGGTAAAAGAGTGGGATTTTTTTTTTAATTTGGGCAGTATGCTCTCTATATATAAAGGTGCAAACACTTAGGGACCTCACTCCGAACAACTTGCTCCTATACTGATTGAAAAACCCTCAAAACTATGGGTTTTGGGACATATTTAAAAAACTCCAGAGGGACTGGTACTCCGTCTTTGCCATACCGCTGCAAAAGAGGTCATTGTAACATTCCTACTATTTGCAGTGGCTCACTCCGGCAAAGTAACTCGGACGGTAGCACAGATTTACCCACAGCAGCGCAGGTAGAGGTTTTGAGATTTTCTCCCTGACCTGGAGGGTGCAGATAATTTAATTCTCTACTTGATGCTAACAGCTTGTGCCAACTTAAAAAGATGCCAGATAATTTTCCCACCTGTATCAGCTCTACGGGTGGAAAGCCCTCCAATAGGTTGAAACTGCAAAATGGGCAAGATGGAAGCTCCTCCCTCCTTCCAGGCGTTGTTGTCCGTGCAGTATTATTATATTCAGACGTTATGTCTCCGTCTCCACAACAAGAGTGATATCACAAAGGAAGAAAGAAGCGATATAAAGTGCTACGGCAGACACGTAGAACCCATGCACGAGGGTGTTCTCACACAGGATCAATGGCAAGTCGAGAAAGAACAGATGGAAGAAATATCAGTGGGAGTATGAGATAAGAAGGAAGCAAAGTGGGCACAAAAGACATAGCTACGTCTCGAAGGCCTAGCTAATGGCTAAGGTAATATACAGGGTCCCTCTGGGGGGCGCTGCTCCCCATAACATAGGAAGGGCGAACTTAAACTAACCTAACCCTATGGCCCATCTTATGCCACCTGAGGGGTCTTACCCTTGCATAAGGGAAGGAGTCAAGTCCTTGTCTCTGTCTAGGAACAAGAGGTCATACCTTCTAGTATGTACCTGACTGCATAACCAGTGGACATTCACGCTACATGTTTTCCAATGCAAATTTAGTTGGATTAACCAGTACTTCAAAACCTTCATGGCGACTAGCAAAAACTGCCAATGTAAGTTGCGTCGGAGGAACCTATCGCATATTTTTTTTATTTTTTCAAGTCAAAATTCCAGGTCCTGCTCTTGTATAGGTACAAGAGCAGGACGTGGAAACTTTGGAAGTTAGAAGAAAACCACAGAAGCTAGCCTGCCATCAGCTTCTCAACACTTGGTACTGCCCACACTCTTCATGTGCATAATTCCTTGGGCTACTACGAAACTCTACCTTAAACCCTTCCGAGTCTTTGTAACCAGTAGGTTATTGAGCGAAACTAGCCTACTAGCCTTTTGCTATGCTCCCAGTGTGAGGGGCTGACCCTCCTTATTGATTTTCCTGCATAACGAATGATTTATTCCTCCCATAACCACTTTGTGTTTATTTTGCTTCACCATCTTGATTTCTTATCTTTTCAGCTCTTGCATGCTTACTAATTATCGCAGTTTCAAAGTATCATTGCTTGAGTTCATTTTGCTTACTGTGCTTCACTGCACTTTTCTTGCTGTGCTTTACCGTTATCCAAACACTTGCCATCCAGCACCCTGCCTGGCATCAAGTATTACTTTGAGCAGAGCATGTTTCACTACATGATTATTGCAAGGCTCTTTCAAGGTGAGAACAATTCATACCCATGCATCCTGGTCCTGCAGTAGGTTGTGATATGTGACTGCAATGCCTGAATATATCGTTCATAATCTGGCATCATTATTGGTTCTTGTTTCTATTGTATTGCCTAAGCGAAAGAACTTCCTTTGTCTTACATTACCTGTATGCAATAATCTAACATCTTGTCCTGGCATGAATATGGTGTTGCTTGCGGCCTTTTGTATTGGCTTATTTCCTTATTACTGAAGTATGCCTACTGCCTAATTATTGACTTTTTAAAGCTGAGCCATTGCTGCTCTTTAGCATGATTAACAAATAACCGAAAGACTAGTGGGGAGCTATAATTACATTATTTAGACGACTATTTAGAAGAGGTTATTTCTTTAACTTCAGAGCGGCCAGTATTGGATAGTGTGAGCAGTTGACTTGAGTGGAGTCCCTGAGTCATCCTCTGGTAAGACCAGTCATGTTTTCCGTTTGGGACCGGGCTGTTATGGCGCTCTAGACTGCTGGCCTCCTGCTCGGTGGGTACTATTTTATTTCAGTTCGCCAATTTACTGAGTTTGCCTTCTTGCTAGATATTGCATTTCATACCTTAAGTTCCTAATTCTTTGTTTGTAATTCCTTGTGTTATCGGTGGCCCAGTATAGTTCGTGTTTTTACGTTTCTTGAGTTTAGTTATTAAAGTTATTTATCAGTTGGGCTACTGATATTTTCAATTTATTTTCTAGGTCATTTCATTGTCATCAGCCCATTGTACCATATCATTAACCCACTAACTTTCGCCAGTTCATCTTTCATGTAACATTTACTTTACCAGTATATTTGGTTTAATCATCTATTTTACTTCGTTGCTATCCCATTTTTTCAGTTTATCTTTTACTTGTGCTGGTACTATACCAGCCTTAACGGGACCCTTTAGAAGGGGAGAAAATTGACAGCCCCTTACATAATTGGCGCCCAGACCAATTTTTGAACTTTACTTGTGAGTTTTCCGTTTCTGCTTGTAACTTTTGGGCTGTGCTTAGCTTACAGTTTACCTGATAGTATGGCTGATGGTGGTAATGATTTAGGTGGTCCTGGTGGTTCTGAAAATTTGCGAGCTGGTGCTGGGGTTTTAGAGGGTTTGACGTCTGGACTAGTTGCCACTGTTCTAGATTCTAAGGTGTTGCCCGCTAATGATGCTGCTGCTGAGGGATCTTTGCAACTTGATAGTCAAGTTCCTGATGACCAGTCAAGATTGTAAAGGAAATGTGCGACCAGGTGGACCGTGTCTTGCAGTCTCTTGGTACTCAGGCGTTGCACAATCTTCTGGAAGCGGCATCCAAGGCAGTGGAAAGGCTCAAGAGCAGGATGATTCTTTTTGCGAGTGACAAGGAACCAGAACCTGCCTCGCGTCATGGATACGTGAAATCACTGCCAAAGACATCGCCTTTGTCTGGTTGTTCTGTTGATCAGAACTCCACTCCGAATTTGAGGTCAGTATTAGACCTAAAGCGAAGTTTGCCCCTGCAAGGAGTAGTATTGATCTCGAGTCTTTGGGAGCTGCTCATTGTTCAATGGAAGAGACTGACTTTAGCTTTGGAACGTCTTGACTCTCGTTCTGTCCCTGCTCCAGAGCCTTATGACCGAACTACCGGGCACTCTTTCAGTGCATTCATAGCTTCTTTTGAGGAATACTGTCGCCATGCATTTCGTAGTGATGAAGAGTGATGGGTTTCGGAGCTTGGTTATCTTGTTGGCGACATGGACGGTGCATTCATGGCACACAGAGCTCCCACTGATTCATACCGAGATATTAAAGCCAAGTTGCTTGCATGATAGGAGTCAAAGTCACGCCGTGAATCAGGTAGCAGAGCCATATTCTCTAAGGCTGTTCGACCAGATGGTGAGTCTGTGCGCTTATATGCAGCCAGATTGGAGAACCTCTTCCATCTAACTTATCCAAAGAAGAGAGTTGACACCAGCCACACCCTTCGGGAGAAGTTTCTAAGCTCTATTCCTCGCAAGTACCGTAAGCAGATCAAGAGTTCTATGAACTTGGCTAAGGTCGTAGAAGGCACCACGTTGCCTTGGTCGCACATTGGGGAACTTGTCGGAGGTCTTGAAGAGGCTCTCACTTCAGAAGAGTCTGCTCAACCGCCATGGTCGGTTTTCATGTTAACCATTCGACCTCTGTGTGTCGAGAACTGATGCCACGACTCAGTTTTCGTCTGGCACTCGATCTTCCTTTCAGAGAGCACTGGGTCGCTCTAGTTCTTTCCTGCCTTCTTGACGTTCTGGTGCTTCAGTATTTTTGGGTGTTAGGTTTGATGATCGGGAACGTTCTTTGGCTGTGACTTGTCACTTTTGCGGAAAGTTGGGTCATATGAAGCGAAATTGTCGTCATAGACTTGGTCTTTGTTTGGTTTGTGGCTCATTGTTCTCGTCATCATTCAGCCTCTCGTTCTGATGAAGGTGCCTCTGAAGTTAAATTTTCAGAGAGTCGTGCTTCGGAGCAGAACCCCACGTCTCTTAAAGTGCGATTCGCTAGTGAGAATGGACAACACGTCAAGACCTCTGAAAACCTAAACTGACTGGTAATTATCCCGTTTCTTCACGACGGGACAACCAATGTTCCGACATGAAGCTCCTTCTGGAAACAAAACTGCGTCCCTTGCAGGAATCGGACCAAGAATCTACAACCATCTCTGCTTGAAGCTTGGATTTCTTACTAATGGATTGGCCAGGAGACAGAACCCAGAGCTATAATGAGAGCGCCTACTCAGCGCTGCTCTTAATCCTTCATGACGAGGGTCCCATATGGGCCAAGAAAGGAGTAAGTTATCATAAGGCTTCAAGGACTCCTTTAAACAAGGTCCCAGTGTAAGCCATGCTTGACCGATATTCAACGCTGAACATTCCTGAAGGAGTCCGGAAGAACAACTTAATTTATCCTTACTTCAAGGAAAACTCAGTACTGGAGGAATTTTCCTAAATCTCCAATGCAAGCCATAGAGCCGACGAGGCTACGCTGAGCCAATTCAAGGCGTAGAGCCGCTACGGCTATACTGAACCAAGTCAAGGACATTGGCTTCGACTGTCCTAGGCGTGCTGTATTCAAAGGTGGGTGAAGTCTTTCCAAGACTAAAACCCCAGGTCCTGGGAAACAGACTAATTTAGATGAATATGTTTGTTTAAAGGCCCAGTCAGCCCCTGAACCCTGGTATAAAACCTAGGGTACATCGTCCCGCTTTCAACCCGTAGCAGGGGCCAATGATTGGTCCAAGCAAAACTGACAACTTATTCTTGCCTCCAACGGATTGTTTACCTCCGGAGTAGAGGGTCAACAGCCCACATATACCCAATGCTCAAATTCCGAGGATTCTCGATATAACTCCCAAAGGAGCTTTAACAAATGCTATCCGCGTCACAGGCTTATGGAAGAGCTCAACAGACTATATGCCGCAGTCTCCCTCCGATGCCTCCTGAAACCTACCGTGAGGTTAAGGCCGAGTAGATTCCCTCGGTGATCTGAGCTAAATCTCCAGAGCAGTACCTGCTCTAGGGCAAAAATTCATTATTGAACCTCGAATTACTGTACTGAGGCAGAGTCCGAATAATCCTTGGGGAACCTGCGCCCACGCGTCTGTAGAGGATCAAGTCCACGCTTGGACTTCCCGAACTACTATATTCTCACCCGACTGTAGTCAGCCTATCTACGTCACCTGTCGGTTGATAATTACTCGTTCATCTCTGCCCCACCGGGATGTTGCATTCCGCGGCTAAGATCAGCAGGACTACAAGTAAAAGGTCCCAACCTCAACAGGTTGCCTTATACTAGAGCTAAGTCCACTAATCGTAACTACAGGACTTCTGCAAAGTTTCTACCAGTATGCTCTCCCGGGATTAAGACCCGCATGGTTCTTAGGGGATACACTCAGTCCCAATGGATGGCTTCCGTATGGGACTAAGTCCAAACCAGGTCGCTACGTATCAGAGCCAGCCTGCAGTGGATGTCACAATCCCTGATACAAGACAAGCGATGTTACCTTACAGGATTCTGGTAAGTCCCAACCTCCTACGTGGGGGCAGGAATTAACAACAAAGCTTTGACCCTGTGTAAATCTGTTCAAGCCGCATTGGCCTGCAGATTTTTCGACTTTGTCACAAAGCAAGTGGTCACTCGTTTACCCCCTTAGAGGAGCAAATGTGCACCTCCCGTTTTTTTTTACCTAAGGGACTTCCAAACCTGCGGGCTTTTCGGCGTCTGGGCGCCATCTTGGAGCCGGCCCAGATCGAGAATCTGCCCGATTTGAGCCTTCCAACTGTTGGAGAGCATCCCAATGGTTGGAAACACGCTTTTTGGCGGCAGTATATATGCTTGGCGGACTTGTTAGGGCACTATGGTATACCAAACTAGTGAGTATTAAGCACCCCCATCTTGTCTCGCTCTATGGCGGAATATACAGTACATTACCTTTGATAATGCAACTAGAATTTTTTTACTTTATTTTTCAAAATGAGAGTATAACTTTAAAATGTCAATATTAACTAAACGTATAGCTATGTTGCCAATATAAACAGCACTTGTAAAATAAATATTTAGCCATTGGTTAAGTTTATCATACAATTTGCCTATTTACCAATTTTTTACCCTTACCTCAGATTATGTAACAAGTTGATAAAAACGTCATAAAGAGGAAATAAATATAAGTGAACAGGAATAATTTCATTAAACGTCCAAAACCAAGAAATTATAACTAAAACAATTCAATAAGCACTGAATTTTGTGTACAGTAGTGGTAAACAAAACAAGTTAATTTTGAACATGGCAACCTCCATATTTCGTGGTTTTTATAAGGCGATTATCAACAGACTGTCAGGTTTGATATTTCAGATGGTGGAATAGAATCTACAGCTGTTTTTACTGCATTCCACAGGCTTACTTTGCTCGAAAACTGCGAGCACCTTCATAGACCTTCCCTTTGATCACTGCCCCGAAGTTCTCAATGGGATTTAAATCGGGGCTATTCGCGGGCCAGGTCATAACCCTTTTTGATATGAATATTCCATCCGCAAGCCAGTTAGCAGTGTACCGTGCTCGGTGTGAGGGAGCGTTATCGTGCAGCAATACCAATTTGGATATTTGTGCGATAGTCTGCTCATCAAGCCATGGAATCAAGTTGGCTTCAAGAAACTGGCAGTACCTTTCTGCATTCAGTTTAACTCTTTCTGTCATTTCTAATTGAGCAATAAGGGTGTCACCTACTATCCCAGCCCAAAACATTATACCTCCACCACCTTGTTGACGCTTAAGCTGTGTCTGTTGAGGTCGGTCATGGAGGACCCATCCAGACGCCCATCCATCTGGACCATCAAGAAAGGCTCTGCATTCATCAGTAAATATGACAATGGAGAAATCAGTTTTCATGTTTTCTTCAGCACATCTGACCCTATTTTCTTTATGAGTTTTTGTTAGAAGTGGTCGTTTAATTGCCTTTTTCACTTTCCCTAGAATCTGCAGAACTTACATCTTGTCTTTCTGCTTAGTATTGGCGCTAAAGCGTCTTCAAATATCGCCTTACTTGTAGAAAGTTGTTCTCTAGTCATAGAAACCTTCATATGTCGCATATAAGAGCAGTCAATTTCCTCGTAGAGGCTCTATCCTGAATTTTCAGGTTGAATTTACCTTCAATTGCAAAAGCCTTAATTGTCCGGTGATCACGCAGTAATTCCTTGGAAATGTCGAGTGTTGTCTTACCAGAAGGCAATAAGAAGGTCACTTTGATCTTTTCTTTACTTTTGAGACCGCTTTTCGTGCTCATGTTGACTAGAGAGTGATGTTGCATAATCTGGCGTAACAGCAGAACCCCGTGCGATAAGCAAATGTTGCCAAAACATGGAAAATAGTACCATTTTATTTTTCTACAATTGTTTTTATAGCTACAACATACCTGTGCACTAACTTACTATAAACATTTAAATGTTTGACACATATTTGATAAATAAGTAAAAAATTGTATTTGCATAATCAAAGCTAACGTACTGTATTTGCTTGGCGGACTTATTAGGGCACTATGGCCTACCAACCAAGACTTGAGGCAACGATATATTTGGTGGAATTCTAAGGGCAAGAGTGCCTACCACCTAATGTATCGCTGTGGTAGATGGAATTGTTAGGGCAATATACTTCGCGGAATTGTTAGGGCCACTGGGGCTTACCACGAAGTATTTAAGCAAACAATATACTTGTTGGAATTCTTAGGGCACAAGTGCCTACCACCACCAAGTATTTATTCCTCTATTCTGAGGAAACCGTATTACATTCATTTAATTCAAAGCACAATGACACAAGGCACCGACACTGGTCTTCAAGAAAAAACAGCTGCTGCAACTCTGTGAACACAAAGGAGACATGGGTTAAGGGTCAAGATGGCGGCACCCTAGGCCGATCACACATCGAACACAGTCTCTAAAACTTATCACTAAAAACGGTAAAAACACATTTCCAAACAGGAAAAATCGTATTAGAGCACTAATAAACAGTAAGGGAAGTATTTCCGAAGCTCTACGATCGATAGGTGAACATAGAGCAGCAGCTGAGACCAGAGCACAGATGGACATGTTAACAGTAGCGCGAGTCGTAACAGAGTGAAGAGTACTGGTGCTAGGCTCCTGAAATAGATTACAGGTGGGCGTTGCCTGAAAAAAAGATAAGAACACAGAAAGCAGTCTACAATGAGTGTTAGCTACGCCTCGAAACTGTCTAAATTACCATTTAGACGCCCCCAGAATTTTGCGCTGTCGCGTGTCTGGTGCTACCACAGTTCATTTACAGAAGATAGTTGTGTCAAATTCGGGTGTATGCGCTGCTCTCCTAAATTTCCAGGTTTGTGACGTCAAAATTACGTCACGCCACTGTGGAAACATCAAAGATTCCTCGCTGCAGTGGCGTGACGCAATTTTTACGTCACAAACTTTAAAATTTAGGGGCGTAGCGCATGCACTCAAATTTGACACAACAATCTTCTGTAAATGAACTGTGGTGCTACCGACAGAGGTGTTCTGTCGAAGCGAGCCACTGAGAATGTTTTTGTTGAAGATTTAGGTAGCTATATAACGGTTCCATGACAAAAGCGCACACGACAAATGCTCACAATGACAAAAGCGCACACGACAAATGCCCACACGACAAAACCGCACACGGACAAATGCGCACATTGACAAAAGCGCACACGACAAATGCTCACACAGAC
>LQNS02276930.1:6522255-6535785 GCA_001587735.2 Parhyale hawaiensis | reverse complement strand
TGTGCTAGAGCACGTGATGTGTGTGCTAGAGCACGTGATGTGTGTGCTAGAGCACGTGATGTGTGTGCTAGAGCACGTGATGTGTGTGCTAGAGCACGTGATGTGTGTGCTAGAGCATGTGATGAGTGTGCTAAAGCGTGTGATGCGTGTGCTAGAGCACGTGATGAGTGTGCTAGAGCACGTGATGAGTGTGCTAGAGCACGTGATGAGTGTGCTAGAGCACGTGATGAGTGTGCTAATGCGCGTGACGTGTGTGTGATGAGGAGGAGTGAGCTGTCACAGAGACAACTTCTCAGATTTGTAATTCGGGTAAAGGTTCGTATCCCAGGTATAATTTTTATGCTAAGATTCGCAAGTCGGCTAAGGGTTCGTTTCACGGGCGTAATTTTGGGCAAAGGTTCGTAAGTCGCGAAGTTCGATGGTCGGAAAGTTCGTTTGTCGGGATATTCGTAAGTCGAGGATCTGTTGTAATTACTTTATAGGACCGCGAATAAGCAAGGGCGTCCCACGAATAATGGACTGTCGCACTCCAGGCCGTCACGAATAAACGAAACCGCAAAAAACGAACCCATGAATATCGAGGGATCACTGTACTGTACGTTAAGTGTATTTTATACGATACTAGTGGCCCGGGCCGTCATTATAAATGACGGTAGAAAATTAGCACCTCAGGGAAACCCCCTCTGTCTCCTGTGCTTAGTACTGTTCAGAGGATTCTTCAATGAAAATTCAGCATTCTGCCTGGAGCAACCAAGTGCGACCCCCGTATCCAAGATACCGTCTTCGGCACCCCGCACCTGAACATGTCCAGACACGCACATCTGGCGAGCTCAGGTCACTCAGCTGGAACGCTCAGTCCGACCCCCGTATCCAAGATACCGTCATCGGCGCCTGAATTTTCTCCTATCTTATTCCCATAGAGCGTGACAGGAAAGATATAAATATATAAATAAATAAATAAATAAATAAAAACACAACGTGAATTATTATATAGCACTGATGACTATTTAGATTGTTTCTGCCGCTATGTCAGCATTTTTGTTTCGATAATAACACATGTATATGTACTAAAAGGGGTTTTTTTTTCAGGTGGGAAGCCGAATTAGCCTACAAAACAGTATGCCTAAATAGCCCGCAAAATGTGCCGAAATAGCCCTTCTTAAAGCAAGCACCTGTGAGCTATTCTTACGAGATGCTGTTTCATTGGGGATGGCGAAATTAGACGCATACGGGCAAGCTACAAACGAAAATACCCAGTTTTTTGCACATGGACAAAAATAAATGTTCGCCTGAAGACTTTTTTGAAATTATCTAAAACTAGTTTTTTTTATACTCAACTTTGACATCCAACTGACTCTTAAATATTTGTTTAAGGGGCTTGTTTTTTATCTCAAATTGAAGACAATTTTCTCGCCTTTGAAATAGACCTTGTACCATTTTTCTGCTGATGAAACTTTTGCTGCAATGACTAAAAAAGTGAAAACTTTGCAAATTCCGAAATAACCCCACGGGTGACGGAATAGCCCAACCTTACGGTACACGAACCAAACATAACAAAACTTAAATTCAAGAAAAACAAAATAAAATGGTCTTCAAATTCAATTTTATATAACAATCGAACCATAAATAACGAAAATAAAATGTTTGTACTACAACATAGCTATACAATAAGAACACGACACCACAAAAAATAGAAGCTATAGTTATGTCCGCATTCTACAGCTGTCACCGGCAAAATACAAATCACTTAAAAGAGAAGTTCAGATTTTGCCAAAAGTTGAAATAATTCCCCAAATATTTATAGAAGGATATCAATGGAAGCTTCACGCTATAAATAAACACTTTATGCTCATCTCAATATAGTCTATGCAAAATATACACGGTAGTATATAATTATTAATTATTTGCGTAATTGTCAAGTATGAGTTGAAAAACTCCTGAAATTGTTCTAAAAATCCCTGAAACCATCTGAAATTTTGAAGAACTGGGGTAAATCCCCCAATAGTTGCAGCCATACAGTATAGTCTACACGCTTCTAATTGGTTGACACCAACACGTCAGTTAAGCTTATTTGTCAACCAATGAATCACGCAAGCTTCTTATTGGTTGGAAAGTGCGCTGGTTGCCGCTTGCGTCAAGCAGGCTTGTTATTGGTAGAAATGAAGAAAGTATAAAATGAACGTTACTATAAAACTGTTGCAAAAATCGGAAAATTTACATGAATAAAATATTCTTGAAATTGAATTCTATGTATACTGTGCAACTTTTAAAACGATCTGACCAAGAATAAAGAAAATAGTCTGGCTCGTCTTAAGTAAAAATTGCCAACAGTAGCAAAACTGTATTATTTAGAGCTATGCAGGTACGGTATATCGATACAAAGATATGTTGTTGATTGCCCATGCCCTGTTGCACATCACCCTGCTACCTATTGGAATTACAGGGCAACCAACATCAGAAGGTCTTCCTCCATTGGGTTTGGGGACACTCCAGAATCAGGGGAAATGAAATTGCCGATTGAGCTGCCCACCTTGCTCATAACAATGATCGCACCGAACTGGTGCCACTTCTGGATAGTGAATACATCAGCAAATTGAAAACAAGTGTTCATAACTTTTTTGATGCTCTTGGAAACTTACAACTAATGTTAGCTACCTCCATAGGATTATTCCTCCAAAACATAAGGCCAGCAGTAAGTCTTGGATTCTTGAGAAGCAGAAGATTGGAGGTGGTCCTGTATAGGCTGCGCATGGGACATGTTTTCTTGAACGACTAGCTTACCTATTTCGATTTCACATGTCTGACTCCCCACTGAGCCTTGGTACTTGCCAATTGCTTGAGACAGCTAAGCACTTCTTGCTGCATTGTAATGCGTATGCTGTAGCTAGACAGCAGGTACGGAGTGAGCTTCGTAACCTTGGCACAGTTGGACTTACACTACCGCTTCTCCTGGGTGCAGATGAGACTTCTACAGATGATTTTAAGAAAATATCGTGTCTGCGGGTGGAGTTCCGCATTACCCGCAAACTTTGATATACCTAGGTAGCGCAAAAACGATTAGACATAGAAACCTCTGCTTTTGCATGCATAAGGCCTGATGATGTACTACGTGCACCGTAAAATTCAACTTTGTAACTTTCATGGAAAAAGTTAGGTATTAGCTAACAAAAAAGTGCACGCAACCGTCATCGTCTTAAATTGGGTCGATTTTGGTTGCAGCGGTCGGCGTTCCAGTAGTCGTGGTTGCCCCGGTTGTGGTTACAGTGGTTGCTGTTGCGGTTACAATGGTTGCTGTTGCGGTTACAGTGGTTGCAGCAGTCGCCTTTGCATCTGTTGCGGTTGCAGCGGTCATGGTGGCTGCTGTCGCGATTACAGCAGTTGCAATTGCGGTTACAGTGATTGCAGTTGCGGTTACAGTGGTAGCAGTTGCGGCTACTGTGGTTGCAGTTGCGGTTACAGTGGTTGCAGTTGCGGTTACAGTGGTTGCAGTTGCGGTTACAGTGGTTGCAGTTGCGGTTACAGTAGTTGTAGTTGCGGTTACAGTGGTTGCAGTTGCGGTTACAGTGGTTGCAGTTGCGGTTACAGTGGTTGCAGTTGCGGTTACAGTGGTTGCAGTTGCGGTTACAGTGGTTGCAGTTGTGGTTACAGTTGCGGTTACAGTGGTTTCAGTTCCGGTTGCAGCTGTTGCAGTTACCGCGGTTGCAGTTGCGGTTACAATGGTCATGGTTGCAGCAGTTGTGGTAACAGCAGTTGCAATTGCGGTTACAGTGGTTGCAGTTGCGGTTACAGAGGTTGCTGCGGTCGCGTTTGCAACTGTCGGGGTTGCAGCAGTTGGGGTTTCTAAGTGTTTTATACAGGAATATAGATGTTGAAAAACGTGCGCAACTCCACCCGCCGACAGCGCACAACTCCACCCGCCGACAGCGCACAACTCCACCCGCCATAAAAAAAACAAATCATGCTCTGGGTTTTGCACTACGGAAAATGAATATGGCGGCCAATGTATCACAGAAATCACAAAGTGGATGAAAAAATCAGAAACTACAACGTTTTTCCAATTGGATGCAACAAACCCAATGAAATTTCATCCAGTCTTGCGTTTGTGGCATCAAAGTTTGCGGGACTTTGAAGAAATAAAAAAAGTGTATTTGGAACTGAAAACACCATGATAACTTTGATGACTTGGACGAATATTAAATTTTTCGTCTATCTGGCTGAAAATTGGTAGAAATACCATTAAAATATTGCTTTTTACAATGGAATAATCAGAATTTGAATTTTCCTTCATTTGCGCCATATAGGGTCGGACTTCGTAGGTGCGCAACTCCACCTGCCCATACGATGTGTATAACCGCCGAATTCCTCAAAACAACTGGTAGGTTGTCCTCATTATAAATGGGAGGGCGTGCACTTGCCACTGCCTAGTTTGGATAAATAAGCTGCGCTGTTTCTTTGAAATGCAGCTGTGATTGTATGACACTGGGGTGTTTTGTAAAAGGGGAGTCAACTTACTTGTGCTTCCAAAATTAGCATCCTGTAGTCTACTGATTTAATTGGGGTCACAAACCTTGAATGAGCATGCCATCTTTGGAGCTGAATATTCTACCATAGCTACTACAGGAGCCTTTTGAAAGAATGAATATGAGTACCTACTGTACATTATATATGTATGAATAATGTGCAAACAAGTTTGATGTACGATGATACATGACAGATATTAACCCCCCCTACACCTTCTCTTCCATTCTGAGGGATGCAGGACGCACAGCAGTGGCCAGCCTCCTTCATTTACAGCAAAAAAAGTGTTTGTTTTCTCATTACGCATTTGCGTTATTGGACCCTTCTCATGGGAGTTCTCTTGTTGCTGATGTGACGAATTGTACTCAAAATTGAATCTCTGTTTGGCAAGGGCATTAAAAGTAAAAGAAAGAAAGTATTTGAAGTTTCAGCTGCGGTGCATGCTGGCGGTACTGCTAGGTGATGGAAGGTAATAGAAATAGCAAAGAGAAAATGGAAGCTGCATCACATGAAATTGCTGGTGTAAAATCTGCATACAATCAAAACCAGAATGCTCGACATCAAGAACAGTCAAGTTCCTCAAGACCCTCAGGAAGAGCTGAAACAGGTAGCTGCTGGCAAAGACGAGGGAAAGGATGACCCAACACAAAACAAAGCATATACTGCAGAATGAAGATGACTATGAATGTGCCTGATTTGAAGAACGAAGTCAAACAGATCACTGAGAGTCCTGGCTAGGTGTGAACACACAAAATACATGTTGTGCAGGTGAACATAAGGCTGGTGATCAGTATAGAGAATGAACTCCACCCAGAAAGAAATGGTGAGAAAGTTTTCGCACCCATCGCAAAGCGGTTAACTAGCTTTCAACCTAAAGTGGAGTACGTACTTAGCCTGAGTGGTAGTAAACGTCATAGATGCAAATCCTATAACTCTATGAGAACCAGACTGTTCCCAAGCGTGATAGGCACCAGCCCCACGTCCGTACTATTGGAGTGACCCTCGTAAAATTTTAAGTTTTTCACAACAGTAGCACTGTTCGACTTTGAGATGTCATTTATTATGTTGGTCATTTTATGGTTAAGCTTGCACATAGCATGTAGCTAGCCAGTGAATAAGCTAGTGATGAAAATAGTAGTTATGACGTAGTTCTTTTATCTCCAGACATACTGTGTTCATTCATATTTTATTTTAATTTGTTGCAATAGTTTCTGCTGATCATGCGGCCTGGGTATTATGCAATTGAACTTAACAAAACAGAATGGGAGTTGCCACAGAGATACCAGACACTGTCCCCTGTTGGCTCAGGTGCTTATGGACAAGTGTGGTAAGTCTTGGTGTAACTGTTTATGGCGTAGAATAATTATTTAAAAAAAAAATGTTGCAGAATTTGAAGGTACGGGTCCAACTTCATAATGTGGTCATTTGTGGAACAATTATGTAACTACCTGTGATGCCTAGTAACAACCTAGCTGTATTCTGATTCCAACTTCTTGATAGCTATATGAGTATTTAACTAGCCTCTAAAATATTTCCCCAGATCGATGTGTTTTGAGTAATTTGTTTCTGGCAATTTCTGTAGGAACATACTGTATACATATTTTTCAATTTGGGTCCTAGAGTTTTGAACAAATTGGTAGGCTTAGACATAAAATTGTACATATTCCAAGATACAAAATTCTGCTGTACTACGCAGTCTCATAATAAAACTCAGAGCCAGAATTAAAGAAAAGATAGCCATTTTACTGCAACAAATTCTAAAAATACGAAGGAAAACAAAATAGACATCAAATTATAAAATTAGTAACGTCAAATTATAAAATCGGTAAACGTTTCAGTTTTCACCCATCATCGGTAGCTATCTCTGTAATGAAAATCAAAATTTTTTGTTAGAACAAATAGCTAGGACATGAACAAGGATTTCCTGAAAAATGGTGAGGCGTGTGGCTCCTGTGTGCGCCTAGAGAATTTCAAAACGCTTTCTTTCTGCAAAAGCTTAGACTTAGGATTACTGGAATCACTCTGTACTTTTAAATAGAAACCAATTTTAAATGACCAAAATAGTGCTCATTCTCGTTTTATTGTCAGTCTATAGGAGTTTTCAAAAAATTTTTTAAGAAATCCTTTTTCAAGTCTTAGCCATAGCTACGTTCTAACAAAAAAATTTTCGATTTTCATTGCAGAGATGCTGATGATGGGTGAAACCCAAAACGTTTACCGACTTTATAATGACGTTACCAATTTTATAACTTGACGTTTATTTTGTTTTCCTTCGTATTTATTTTTATATTTATAATTTGTTGCAGTAAAATGGCTATCTTTTCTATAATTCTGGCTCTGAGTTTTATTGTGCATACCGTAGGATGGGGTAATTGAGATCATGTAGGGCAATTGAGATATAGTGGGGGTAATTGAGATCAATGATTATTGTGGCCTTGTTAGAGTACTTACACAATCTATATGCTTGTGGTAGGTATCTGCCAGGATTTGACATTTAAAAAATATGTTCTGATTTGTGTAAGTGCTTTAACAAGGCCACAATAATCATTGATCTCAATGACCCCCACTATGTATATCTCAATTGCCCCACATGATCTCAATTACCCCATCCTACGGTATTGAATTGGACTCAGCTACTGTTCTATGTTTTCTACCGACAGAAATTTTACTCAGAATTCTCCAACTCTAAACCACTTTGCTTCTAGAAATGCTGTTCTGGAGATTGCAGGGAAATAAATGTCCCCATTATTCCCCACTATCAGAGCATGCACATTTGTTGTTGTTGGAGTTTTAAGACTGTTCTTCCTTCAGTGCCATCTTGCTGTTGATAACTACCGACTCTATTATTTGTCAACTAGATACAAATGTATAAATTTTTATGTTTCATCCCTAAAAATACTAGGGTAACATGTCTAGTACCCATCCACCATGCTAGTAGCCATTCACTAGGCACTAAAAAACTTCCTGTGTGAAAACTAGCAGTGCTAGAAAGCTATACATAGGCTTAAACTGTAGGCTAAGTAGTGCCACACTACCCCTGAAAATGACAGGCAAAAAAAATTGAACTATAAAAAAAATGGGGGTTTTCACATTTTTTCACTGGAAACATGAAAAGCTGAAAACCACCACCGATTTTTATTGTTTTATTTTTTCTCCTGTCATTTTCAGGGATGGTGTGGCACTATTTAGCCTACAGTTTAAGCCTATGTACAACATTCTAGCACAGCTAGTTTTCACACAGGAAGTTTTTGTGCCAAGTGGATGGCTACTAGCATAGTGGACAGGTACTAGACATGTTACCCTAAAAGATGAATGATAACCATTATCTAAAAAGTTACTGCTATGCACTTAAAAACTGTCACTATAACACCAGAATAAGTTTTGGTTGATAGGCTTAGTAGCATCGTGCGAGGTGTTCGGAACACATGATGTTTTTAGACGGGGTGATACGGGACAGTGGCTGAAATGCATTTAAATAATCTTTTCCACTTTTTTTCTCTTTTCTCCAGTCCTCTACATCCTACTAAGATAATGGTAATGGCCGGAGTGTAGGCCTATGTTCTGGTGTCTCTTTGGGAATGGGCCTATTGTTTGTCTACTGTCACCTATCTAATCTAATAATTTTTTCAAAAATATTGCGCAATCGTAAAGCCCAACTTTTAATCCATATGATGCAATAGTTTTTATCAGAAAAATACTCAAGAACTCATCAGCTACATTATAAAAGAACACTATTTATGACCCCAAAAACTTTGAAAAGTTAATTTTCAATTTTCGAGAACGTTGACCTGGAAAATGCAATTCTTGAGCCAGACACTTCAAATTTTCACTGAATGTTCTTATGTTTGTTTGTTTTAAGTGTGCAAAAGCATTTTGACTCAAATCTAATAGTTACATCATGTGTGACAACATGTTGAACTTGTCCCAGTTTTACCCCCACATGTGGGGTGATTTGCGATAGTGGTTTGGGGTGATTTGGGACATTTTTAAAAATTAAATTGTTAATTTATTAAATTATTTGAGCTCCATGTACATCCTTCAGGTGTTTAGTAATGCAAATTAATGTTTTTCATGTAGCTACTATTTACGTTTGAAGTGAAATTGGTTGGATTCCCTAGATTGTGAACTGCATCATAGCTACCATCCTTAGACAAACGGGGTTGTTGAACGTGGCTATAATTAGCTATTAGCTAGTGTTTTTTTTTTTTTCAAATGTGGCTGACACATTTCTTGAGTGAGTATTTTTCTGGTAAAACTATTGCATCTTATGGATTAAAAATTGGGCTTTATGAAAGTGCAATTAGATTCTTGAAAAAAAATATTTTTTAAATGCATATCAGCCACTGTCTTGAATCACCCTGTAGCCTGTCCCAAATCACCCCAATCCAACCTGGATGATTTGAAACGGGGTTATTCATTAAACTCTATTAGTACTTCAAGTACGGCAGTGAATCTTTCTGGGCATCAGGGTTAGGTAAGTAGGTACCCTTATTGCCTCAAAACAGCATGTTTCTGTGATGAATCGTAGTTACACTATATCAAAGTTAAAAAATAGTGTCCCGAATCACCCTGTATGACGTTAGCTAAAAGGTAAGGTTCCATAAAGTGGGCTACTTTGGTCCACAAGGTGCAACTTTATCCAGTTGCTTTTTTCCAGTTGAAATAAAAATGGACAGATGCATGAGTTGGCTGGGAAGTTAGTAGCTGGTACACCTCATATAGGTAGGTATCATACTATTTTATTAACTTTCACGCACTGTTGACCTTTTACAAGTTGAGAAAACCACCTGGACAAAGTTATTCCATGTGGCAAACCAATCCCGCTTTACAGTAGGGACTGCACTGCATGTTATTTGATACATTTTGCATGTGTAATAACATTGCAAAAGAGAAGACGGCATTTATTTTACCCTCTGTAAATTAACTTGAATGAATTTCTGCAGCTCTGCAGTGGACACACACACCAACACAAAAGTGGCCATTAAGAAGCTATCCCGACCCTTCCAGTCACATATCCACGCCAAGAGGACGTACAGAGAGCTGCGCATGCTGCAGCACATGGACCATGAAAATGTTAGTGCCTGTCATAGCCTTACTTTACGCTTTTTTTTGCGGAAGGGATATTTGAGTTGCTATGCAGATTAATCTGTAAGAAAACCAATCTCCCTTTCAGTGGGAAATATAGAAACTTTTTGACTCAGTTCATACATATTTCACATCTAGGGAAGCTTGTATACTGATTGATGTATTGAACCTGCTATCTCATTTGGTTGTAAAGAGATCAAAGTCTAGATTTTACCGTATTTGCTGAGTGAATGTCTCGTAGTTTATCAAGTGGCTACCATATTAGATATAAGTGATCTTTCATTGGCAATTTGAGCTATTATTTTTGCCCTTCGTACACTTCGGACTTATGCCCAGTGATTCACAAGTGTTCACAATTCGAAGTTTTATCAATTCTATTGGGGTGCGGAGTCAGATGGTTCAAGGTCCGACTCCGACTCCTGGCCCTCCAGAATTTCGGACTCCGACTCCTGGCCCTCCAGAATTTTGGACTCCGACTCCTGGCCCTCAAAATTTTCCGACTCTTGACTCCTTGGTCCAACAAGTAGATATTTGATGTAAACATTAAACATGTCCAAATAATTTTTGCTAGTATATATATATACACTTATCAAGTTAAAGATGCTAGGTGTATTGTACATATAGACTGCAATATTTTGCATCATTTGTGACATTAAATGGAGGACAATAAAACAATTTGGGTAAAACTTTTGCCCTTGGTATATTAGATGAGGGGGACATGGGGGAGCAAAATAATCAATTTTTTATTGATTGTTCTGAAATTTGAATAGTATATGTATTTTTGAAAAAGAAACATATTTTGCTCTTACAATTTTTTTATTTAGGCCTTAGTTTTTGAGATGACGGAAATATATATAAATATATACCTATGCATTTTTTAAAATTCAAAGAAATAGAACTCAAGGAGTTTTTATGCTACAATAAAAATGACTGTTTTGGAATCCTTGAAAAATTCTTAACAAAAATACAGAGCTGGACTCTCCATTGTCTATTCTGTCCAATTACTACCTAACCAAAATATAGGGATAAAATCAGTTTTGAGCTGCGTTAAAAAAAATAGGGCAAACATCATGAAACATGTAAAATCCTGATCTATGGCTTTGTTAGAAATGTTTCAAGGATCCAAAAACTGTCATTGCTTTTATTCTAGCTCAAAAACTCATTGAGTTCTATTGGATTTTACGAATTACCCCTTTACCAAGTGTTTACTGGTACGTATGAAGTGTTTTGTTATTATTGGTGAAGGGACGTTTTGCTACTAGTGACAAGAATTAGATCTCTGGATTACAATTAGTATAGTTGTATCTAACCTGAACTGCACCTTCTCGTGGTGGTACCGATAGTATACGGTACGGTACCTACCTACTTGACATCTTCTCTCTTCGTTATTACTTCAGAGATGTTTATTTTCTTTTTCCATCACAATCTGAAGTGTAGGTAGAACAGACGCAGTCAGCGCCTGGTGTTACTGGGCTGTAATTTTCCTTTTATGTGTTTATATTGTATTTCTGACACACTCGTAGGGGAGAGGTCGGCCACCCGTGTGGAGGGGCGGACCCTCCGTGGTCCTCCCCCTTTCCTGGATACTATTGGATAACGGACCAGCCCTCCAAAATGGATCCTGATGCGAACCTTGAAATACCCGAGCCGCCAATGCCGACCCCGTCGCAGCAACCCACTGAGAGTGAGGGCGCGGGGTATTGTGCCAGGCTCAATCTTGAACAAAACGCTTGCACCGTACGAGACACCATTTGCTGGAGGTGGGTCACGGGCTGCCCCGCAAAGGGGAAAGAGAGGCCGCCCCTCGCAACATAATAGAGGACGCAGGCCATCCCAGCAAGAGGAAGCTGGAGGGAATCTTGCCGCGTTCCAGCCAGCTCTCCAAGGTTGCAAGAAGTTCTTTAATATAAAAGCAGCAGATGAGTCTTCCTTGTCGGAAATTGATGTTTTCGTAGCTAATCGTGACCTCTGCAGAGTTATTGGCGGAGCCCCGACTAGAGTCACCGAGACACGTTTTGGAGGACTACTTGTTGAGGTTCAGAGTGAACGGCAGTCAAAGATGTGAAACGGATTAAAACTCGCCGGAGTAGCTACCAGTAGTTGTAACCCCCACGAAAGGCTGAATAACTCAAAAGGAGCAATGTGGTACGCTAATCGCCCCCAATATTCGGAGCAGCGACACCTGGACGAACTGAAGGAGTATGGAGTTGAGGAGGTGTACCGGGCACAGAAACGGGTGAGTGGTACCTTGGTTCCCCAGCCTGCGTATGTCCTCAGGCTTAACAACCGACAACTACCGACGCACATCAATATAGGTTGGACACTATGCCAAGTAAGATTGTGTATTCCGAAACCAAGGAGGTGCTTCAAATGCCAGGGTTTTGGCCATGAAAACAAAACCTGTAGGGCAAGACGAGGGACGTGCGCCAATTGTGCACTGGAGCAGCATGAGCTGCTTTGTAATCGCCCTACCCTGTGCGCTAACTGCCAAGATCCATACCCAGCTAGAACAAATTCCTTCATTAGCCTATAAGGTGGGAGAAGAGATCCTAGCGATGCAAGTAAGGGAAGGACTGAGCTATGGAGTGGCTAGGAGAATGGTAAGAGGACGCTTTAATCCCTCCGGAACTACCTATGCGGATGCTGCAAGTCGACCTGGGCCCAGTTCGACTGCCTCTGCGGATGCAGGACGGATACAGAAGCGGTGGTGAACCCGCGTAACCAAACGGAGGAGCGCGAGACGGAACAGGAGCGACAACTGTGTACTGACGTGGAGGCGGTGCTCGCTACGCCGAGCTCGTCTGGGGAAGGTAACCTGCCAACCAAGGGAGATGCTACCACTGAAATCCTCTTTACGAACAGCTCGGGTTGTAAGCGTCAGCAGAGTGATACGTCCCCAAGCCACGATAGGCATGCTAAAACAGCTAAGAAATAGAACGCGGGTGATAGCGTGGACGATAGAGCAGGACGTGAACAGGATTGCACTTGTGATACACGGGAGGAGGAGAGAGCAGATTTGATGCAACCTGAAATTCCTCATTATGAGGATGCTCGGGTGGCGCGACGGGCCAGCGCACCGGAGCGAGACACGACTATCCCAAGTGAGGCGATGGAGGACCTATTTAAGAGGTATCCAATGCCAAAAGGTCTCCCGTCTGCTTTGCCCTCCGGTGCAACTGAGAGTATGGGGGTTGGGGAGGCTCTCAACAGAGGAAAGAGGTAATCTTGTTGTCGAATACGAACACCACACCACAAGTGAAGAAGACCGAAGAACGGCATAAGGAGAAGAATCTTCAAATGGGTAGTCACTAACGATGGCAGTGGTCTTGCAGTGGAACTGTCGTGGCTACTGACGAAACTATGGAGACTTAAGTAACCTGTTGCAACTACATCATCTTGCTTGTGTATGTTTGCAGGAGACAATGCTGGGTGTCCTGGAACCCTGCCCTCCCGCTAACTACTGACTTGAGACTTACTCTCCCATACAAGACCCTATGGGAAATTTTCTTCGTTATTGGCGCACTGGGAATATAACTCCTATTCCCAAAGGTCCGGTGTCGCCCTATGTTTCCAACTATCGACCCATTTCACTGACGCCCATTTTGTCAAAGGTGTTTGAGAAGTTGATTGCTGGTAAGCTTGGTCGTTTTGCTGAGGTAATGGGGTTGCTGCCTGCTGGTCAGTTTGCGTAAAGAACTGGCTTTGGTTGTTGTGACGCTCTGTTGTTTGTGTCACACCATTTACAGTCTGCGCTGGATTGTAGGTCGGAGGCACGCCTTGTCCAGTTGGACTTCAGCGCTGCGTTTGACAGGGTTAACCACAGTGGTCTATTGTACAAGCTGGAGTCTTTTGGTGTGGGTGGTAGGGTTCTGTCAATCATTCGCCATTTTTTTTCTGAGCGAACGGAGAGTGTGTCTGTTGACGGCG
>LQNS02276930.1:6493198-6521362 GCA_001587735.2 Parhyale hawaiensis | reverse complement strand
TAACTTTTTGAGTTATGGCATCGAGAAAAATGACGCAGACAAACAAACAAACGGATGGACATATCTTCATCAAAAGTTAATCATCTGTTCCTCCTAACATACCTAACAATCCCTGTAAATTTTATCCAAATCGGTTCATAACTTTTTGAGATATTTTGGTGACAGACAGACAGACAAAGAGACAGACAAACACAACGAAAACATAACCTCCTCCAAAACATAACCTCCAAGGAATTACAGCGTGATCACCGAACAAAGGCTTATCCAATTGAAGGTAAGGTCAACCGGAAAACTTCAGATAGAGCCTCTACAAATAAATTGACTGCTCGGAATATACGATATTTGAAGGTTTCTATGGCTGGAAAAAACTTTCTACATGTAAGGCGATATTTGAAGATGCTGGAGCCCAATACTTAGTCAGAAAGACAAGATGTGAGGTTCTGCAAAAGCTAGGAAAAGTGAAAGGCATCTAAACGACCACTTCTAACAAAAACTCAGAGAAAATAGGGTCAAATGGGTTGAAGAGAACATGAAAACTGATTTCTCCAATGTCATATTTGCTGACGAATGCAGAGCCACTCTTAATGGTCCAGATGGATGGGCGTCTAGACGGGTCCTCCATGACTGACCTCAACAGACACGGCTTAAGCGTCAACAAGGTGGTAGAGGTGTAATGTTTTGGCCCGGGATAGTAGGTGACACCCTTATTGGTCCATTTAAAGTGGCATAAGAAGTTAAACTGCATGCAGAAAGGTACTGCCAGTTTCTTGAAGCTAACTTGATTCCATGGCTTTATGAGCTGACTATTGCACGCAGATCCAAATTGGTATTTCAGCACGATAACGCTCCCTGGTGTCATTTTTCCCAAGAGTTTTTCAAAAATCTCAGTGATAACGTACCAGAACGACGGAAAATAGTCATAAAGAAGAAAGGAAACACCACTTAATACTGAACTCATCTCTATTCACGTGCTCACATTTGGAACTCACCTGTGCGGCCCCAATTTCCAGCACAGCATGGGGCCACCACCAACGAACAAGCCTCTCGCAAGACCCGAACCTAAAATTAGATAGTGGCCTATAGCTATCAAGTTATCACTCAACAAAATCATACAATAGATCGCCTAGGTTGGCATCCAGAGCCCTGTTAAAAGACCCTAAATTCTCAGACTCCACCACACCCACTGGCAAGGAGTTCCATAAATCCATATTCCTCACATGAAAGAACCTACTTTTCAGTTCCGTCTCACACCTTTGAATTAGCCGTCGATAGCCATGGCCCCTCAAGCGCTGGTCAGGAGCACGGACAAAAAACTTGCCCAAGTCACCAATATCGCTTCCAGAGCACAATATTCTCCAATAGTATTTGACCAAATCAACAGGTACGCAACAACCTGCCTTTAATGGAGTACAATGCTAAACATCTCAATCTATCACCGTAACTTATGCCAAATAATTCCTTGACTTACTTTGTCTAACTTCTCTCTACAGACTCCAGAAACTTTTAAGTCAACCCTCTACCCAAGACTCCAAACACATGAGGCATAGTCCAAAATTGGGACAGATGTGCATTACAGATAAGCTGAGCATGAATTCTCTACTTCGATTTATGGTTGACCGCAGCAGATTACTAGTCAAGCCTGATGCCTTACCCACAATAACTCGAATTTGCTAAGGGAAACGCAACCTACAGTCCAAAACCACTCCCATTTCTCGCTGCGAGGTAACATATGGCAAAGCTGTTTTCCTCAGATAATACCTGATGCCACCACCAAGCTCATCTTGACCCAAAAATCTCCTAAAGAATCGCATCACAACACACGAGGATTAGGAGAGAGGTTCCATTCTTTGCCCACCTCCCCGTTAGAACAAGTCATTTTGTGAGATATCCATCCTTTGCCTCACATCACAAAGCCTGACCTGGAGGTACAGCTTGTAATCATCAGCAAATGCTGCATGACTGCTCTTTATTCCATATGTGCTGTAGTTTACATATAGTAGGAACAGCACCGGACCCAAAATTGAACCCTGAGGGACACCACTCGACACCTCTCTTTCCCCACTGTCAATGCCATCCACACAAATACGCATAGTGCACCCAGTCAGGAAACCCTCTACCGACCGAACCACTACAGTGTTGACACCCAGAGACCGAAGTTTTTCAATCAGTACAGCATGCGACTCCATATCAAGCGCCTTCAAGAAATCTAGGAGAATAATATCCACAACAAAACCTCTATCCACACAATCAGCCACACTACAATACACAGACAGCAGCTGATCCTCTGTTGGTCTTGAGTGCCTAATTCCAAACTGCTGCGAAAGAAGACTCCTTGACTCAAGATACCACTCCAACTCAGAAACCACAATCCTCTCCAACACCTTGCAGCACAACGAGATCAAACTCACTGGTCTGTAATTGATGGCTGATACCTCGAACCTCTCTTGAACTGGGGCACAATCCTGGACTGTAACCACTCCTCCGGCAACAGGCCCCCAGTCAGAGATCTGCCAAACAGCAGAGCAACTGGAGCTACCAAATAATCACCACAAGCCTGCAGGAAGGGCTACATTTTGTTCGTCAAACATTCTCCTATATTTTAGGGAGGTGCCAAGACATTTTGCAGTCACTGTATAACCAACTTTGGTTTCACTAGAGACCTTGCGTTAGTGGAGCACAACACTGGATCCTCTTAGGAAACAATTAAATTTTCATTGAGCGTTAATGTCAAATTGACGTCGTACTGAATATTTTGTTCTCCTTTCCAGGTCATTGGTCTGCTAGACGTCTTCACACCATCTGCAACATTCGAGGGATTTCAGGATATGTAAGTTTATGTTGTGTTCATATTTGATAGCTATATATGTCGTTTTTTTAGCTATGTATGTTGTGTTTTCTTTTTAGCTGTATATGTTGTGTTTTCTTTTCCTCGATGATACTATTGTAGTGAAATATTTACCCCACAAATGCTCATATTTGTTTATGCTGTTTGTCTTCATTGCTTATATAGCTAAATGCATTCTATATATACTAAAACTTGATGTAATATTTATAGATAATTACATTCATCTACCGTACATGAAACTGTATTTGGAATAGATCAAAGTAGGCCCTATATATTCATGAAGTGATATTTTGCGAGTGATGTGTTATTGATAACCAAATGCGCCCATGATCAGAACGGCCTCTAAACTTATTCTTTTCAGTGGGTTATGCATTCATGCAGGATTACTGTATAGGTAGTAAGTACAAGCAGAGTATTAACATGATCTAAATTAAGGAAGTACCGGGTATTGCTCGGTAACCTCACTAAATGTAACCAATTGCTTTGATGTGCGTGCATTGTCCTTACTGAGTAATAAGCGCTTCTTAGATCACACTTTGCTGTTGGTGCGATGGTTAGATGGGAGTATAATTATTAGGTAGTAGTAGAATATTACTTCAATGGCATCGGTAACTCTTACGGAGAATGTCATGGAACTTTTTTTTTTACTCTGAAATTTAGTGTCATCAATAGAAATTAAATGCAGTGCGGTAGTTACCCAATGGATGAAATCGCACTACCGATATTGCTAGTTACCCAACCGGTCCATTTGTTACTGGTCAATTACTTTCTATTTAGGTCATATGTACATCAAGGGTGTATGACTTAGCATGTCTCCCAGCAAAAGCAGCTGGTGTCAATGACCCTTAATTGGTTAGTTAACTATTGTATTACAGACATGCAAATTTTGGTCAAACCTGTACGTGTTTGACTTCAAAGTTATTTGATCGTCATTTCTATGCATTTATTATTAGCTATACTGAAAATAATGCTATTAACATATTGAACATCATGGTCAATTTTAGCATCCAAATACCTGAGTTATGACTTGAAATGTCGTCCAATTAGACAACATGTAGCAAGCCAGGGATGAGGGAGAGGTGTACCAGATGCGGTCTGTATCGCTTGGGGCTGTGTAATGATCAACTGGTGGAGTACTTAAAGATACTTTATTCTGTGTGTTTGCATCGGTGTGAGTGGTTTTGAATTTATCCATGATGCCAGGCTATGAAGAACTCCTGTTACCATGGCAAGGTGACATGCTTTTATTGATTTATTTATGTAGTACACCTGACCCATGTTGACACTACACCTTGCGGAATTGAGTGGTGGTCTTGGCAAAATAATACTTTTCTTGTCTATAGGTATACGTAGCACTTTCAACAGTGTCAAAACTGCTATATGGCACTGGCATATATTCTTTGCCGGCTAAAATCCTTGCAGGTGTCATCAGCAGCAGATTTGTCATGACTGCAGTTTCGTCCTGGTTGGCCTGCATTTTCTTTCTACTACAATCCCTTCAAATATCTTTACTAATCCATTTCTGTCCGTCAAGTATAATTTATGTTGCAGTTACCTCGTGAGTCCCCTCATGGGCGCTGACCTCAACAGCATCGTGAAGACTCAGAAGCTAACGGACGACCACGTCCAGTTCCTCATATACCAAGTCCTCCGTGGTCTTAAGTATATCCACTCTGCCGGCATCATTCACAGGGTATCTATTGATATTTCCGTCATTAGATACCTAGCAGTCAGGAGTTAGTTACATGTCTACATTCTTACTGGTCTTACAAATAATATGTATGGCTACCGTACTTTGCATTAAGTGAAAGTGATTTAGTGATTTAAATCTATAGTCAATTGACATATTATCTTTAATACCCTGTAGGCTAATACAAGTTCTTATAATTTAACGAGATTCATTAATAATCAGTTGTGCGTTCTTTTTTATCCCTTCACTGGCTGGTGACCAATTGTGACCATAAATTATTATGCCCTTAAAGCTATTGCCATGGGAGCGTTTTTCAGCCGCTCGGCAAATGGTTATGGTAGGTACTTGACCCATAATCGCGCAGCTAACAAAGCAGTGTAGCTACCTATTGTTTTGTATCACATTCAGTGTATGTATATGATAAAGCAACGTTAGATGGCCATTAGCTTTCTTGTACTCACTCATTGTTTTACTCAGTACTTTGATGGCCAAGCCTATTTTGTTGAAGAGAGAAGTTCGGCCTTCAGTCTGTGATGCCCGTCATGCTCCCAAAGAGTGTCGAATAATTTAGATAAGTGGATTGAAAGAGCTGTTTCGGGTGTCAATGTATTATGACAGCGTGACGGGGAGGAAAATATGACTCGCCTGCCGGAACATTCGGTGGCACAATATTTACCGCAACGCCCACCCGAATATTTGTCGGCACTGCTAATAAGGCTTTGCATGAAATGAAATGATGGTAGGCCTATTAGCACTTGAGTAACTATAGTTCAGAATTGTTTTGAATAATTATGATGACAAAAATGATGAAAAATTTGAAAGCAGTTATATATAGATAAATTGTAGGATTCAACATGAAGTTAAAAGTGGAAACATTGGACACAAGAAAGCTTCAAATTTGCAAAATTTCGTGTTAGAAGAATGCAAGCACAGCACTTGGCATAAGCTAAATGGAAAACTCGGTACCGCGTACAAGACAGAATCGTAGGCTATCTAGCTTCGCTGATTGTACGACGATGTTGCCAAAAGCTCAGTACAATCATCATCCCATCTGTTAACTATGTTCGAAGCAACTGAATTTCCACAACCAGAATTTTCATGTGATGGGTTTTTCCCCATAAAAGTTTCTATGACCGAGTGCTCCGTTCATGAGCAGTTATGCGTCCTCTCAATTTTCAGCCAACTGAGTCTGGAGGCGAGTCTGCAACTGCTTATTGGGTGCCAAGTACCTAGTTATTGTTATTTGAGCTGCCAGTCTTGCTTTCGCCTGGGTAGACTTTAATAATAACATGGCTATCACTCACTCTCAGGAGACGGGCACGGGATGAAATAGGGCCATTGGGTTTGGTTTGCCCGAATTATATCAAGTCGCACCCTAAAGGGAACCCGCAGGGTACCTTAGCCTTGACTACACCATCGTTCCTTCTGCCGTTTGTGGTCACTCAGCTTCCTTCCATTTTCATGCTCCTGTAGATGACGCAGTGTTCTGTTTTTCTCTTCTTTCCCCACTTACTGTTCCCATGGACGTTGATCCAGTGTGGGGGAGAACACCCGCGTGCATGGGTTCCACGTTTTCTCGCATATTACGTGGTACTTTTCCTGGCTTGAAACTCAGCGCTTGTTTTTAGGGAGGCTCAAAAAAAACTTATTCACTCGGTCGATGGCTGTCACCCGTCACTCCCTGCCACCCATTAGGGTTACAGAGTCGCCGTTGTAAGCTCTTGGAGGTTTGGGTGCAGCGAGTGTGAATCAGACACCCGCTGGTCCCGAGAGGAGGGGGAGTCGGAAAAATTGTTTAACCTTGTCGACAGGCTAACTTTGTTTTAAAAAGAGTCGTAAGAGTGGAGCTGCAATCCTGTAACTCTAGTAATAAACAAGGAATCCTGAGACACCACAAAGAAATAATAATGGTAATGGATTCCTGTGTTATTAGGAATTAGAGGTGTACCTATACCACTTTTGCTGCCGATACCGGAAGTACATCTCTGGAAGTCATAGTCTAGTACCCACTCGTTCCAGGAGGCGAAGTTGGACCTACCTTCTGACTTTGCAAGTTGCTACTGCTCGTCTCTCGTTGTTTTTCTCTCAAAGAGGAGTGTTGGCCATCCTCTACTGCTCGCTACGCCACCTAGTCAGATTTTCATATACCGTAGCTACTTTAGTCCTTCAATACCATATGTATTGGTAGTTTTTTGTATCTACTGAACCCTGATGATCGATTTCTTGTAAAGCATAGCATACGTTTTTCGACAATAGTAGGTGACCAAGTTAGTAATTCACTTCAGCATAAAAATGAGATTGCCAGTAGAATACCCTGTTTCTGTAGTGCAACCGCATCATTTTAGCTTGTAGGTAGGTACGGTAGTTGACAATCTATTGCTCCACAGCATCCTAAATAGATTTCACCGCTACTGTGCCCCTTGGAGTGTCTCGAGTATCAGCAGACATGTGTTTAATGATTTATTTTTATTACTACTATTTCTTTTATGTCGAAGAGCCATTTCCTTATTCTGTCCGCCTTAAAATTTTAAAAATTAGTAAGCCTTCACCCAGCGAAAAAAGTATTGCTAATACAAACCATGTAGCTATTCCTGTTGCTTGAAAACTAACTAGTTGAGAACTCTTCTTCTATCACTTGCTATTGGCTATTGCAACAGTACACATACTTTTACTAGTGGTAGTATATTCTGTAGACATGCACACGCTTGAAATATTATAGACTGTTTGGTAACGTAAGTTATTGTTGATCGTCATGAAAAGTTAACTTTCCAGACATATATATATAGACAAATTCATTAGTTCGTGTACCTTGCTGCGCAGGATTTAAAGCCCAGCAATTTAGCTGTGAATGAAGACTGCGAATTGAAAATTTTGGACTTTGGCCTGGCACGTCCCACGGAGACTGAGATGACGGGCTACGTGGCCACCCGTTGGTACCGAGCTCCTGAGATCATGCTCAACTGGATGCACTATAACCAGACAGGTAATGATGCTCAACTGGATGCACTATTACCACACAGGTAAAGGTAATGCTGGATATCCTCGCTGTGGGTGCGCCACTTCACCCTGCCCCCTCAGGGGGCATAGGTTGGGCCATAGGGTTAGTTTAGTTAGATTCGTCCATCCTATGTTATGGGGAGTAGCGCCCCAGGGGGTTGTGTAGGTTACCTTAGCCATTAGCTAGGCCTTCGGGACGGCTGTCTTTCGTGCCCACTTTGCTTCCTTCCCATCTTTTACTCCTACTGATCTTTCTTCAATCTGTTCTTACTCTTCTTTCCCGACTTGCTGTTCCCATGCGCGTTGATCCTGTGTGGGAACACCCTCGTGTATGGGTTCCACGTGTCTATCGTCACACTACGTGTCCCTTGCTTCTTCCTCTGTTAGATCGCCGTTGCTGTGGAGACGGAGACTAAAACTACTCAATATAATAAAAATAAACTTCACCCTGCCGTCGCATACATTGTGGCGTTCACCAGGGCTTTTCAGTCACTTTGTGTCCTTCATCCCCACGTGTGCTGCCCTAGTCACTTCTTCCGCGGATGACTTTACTGTTGCGGAGCAGTCCACTCAGGCGGCACCTGCGGCTTTTAAGCTCTCTGTTCGTGCTGCCCAGATTGCCAGGAAGCACAATCTTATTCTCTGGGTTCCTAAAAACGAAGCCCACGGTTTTTACTCCGGAAGCCCGTGAGGTGAACAAGGTCCCAGGGTTCACTCGGGGTGACATCCCTTTTTTTCCTTAGACAAGAACCCTTAAGTCTTGGATGTCCATTGGAGCTCCGGACTCTTCTTACATTAACACGCTGAGAAAATCCAAAACCGTGCGTCCTCCAGATAACGGATCCTGAAAGCCTTAGCTGGCGCTAGCTGCGGCCAGCAATAAGAAACGTTGATCTTACTGTCAAGAGCCCTCATTCTGCTGTCGTCACGTACACCGCCCCGGTCTTGTATCTCAATATCTTAGCTTCTTCAATAGTGTAAGTGGACGGCGCAGGTCATGAACAAAAAATAGAGATTTCTCAAGTTTATTCTTAAAACTAAGACTAAAAGAATGGTAAATCCTAAATTGTAAGCGGCAATAGAAAGGTTGGGAAATTTTCACAAATGTTAGCGGCCATACAATGTTAGCGTGAATGGCAAGATTGGGAAATTCACAAATGTTAGCGGCAATGGTACAATAAGAAGATTAAGAACTTTGCAAAAATGTTGGCGTGGCTGCTTAGGCGAGAACTCCAAGCCGTTACGACCGACGCCCCATATACTCATCTTTGGTGCAGGGGAGATGGGAGATGCACAGCCGGGCAGAAGTTGGTTGTAGCTGGAAGATGTAGAGAGGCTCTACCGAACTGGTTTTCCAAGGACGAAGATGTAGACCCCAGATACTTCGGCGGATAAGATGCAGCCCCGAAGAGTTCCGATATTGATAAATATTTAGACGTAGAACCAGGAACAGCGGTTCTTGAAAGGCAGGGTTGTAGAACCAGGGACGACGGTCCAAAGACGAGGTTGCAGGACCAGGGACGACGGTCCAAAGACGAGGTTGCAGGACCAGGGGCGACGGTCCACAGACGAGGTTGCAGGACCAGGGACGACGGTCCAAAGACGAGGTTGCAGGACCAGGGGTGATAGTTCAGGAGCAAAGTTACAGGACCAGGAGTGATGGTTCAAAGGCAATGGCAAGACTGAGTGTCGCTGGCGTCAATTGGAGCTTCAACGGTTCAATATCGAACAGATAGTTCTGTAGGCGCGGAGCCAGCCTGGCCACTGCTGGGCTTCCGACCTCCACTGTCACTCGGGTCTGCGGAAGGAAGAAGCACGTCAGGGCACAGGGAATCGTGACGTGGCAGTCCTGTCTTAAGAAAAACGTGGAATATGGAGGCACTGGGCTCGATTCAATATCTTAGATCTTGAAAAACGAATGGTAGAAACGGGAAATACGCCCAAATTCCGTCAATACGCGCTGTAAGTGGGAAAGAAAGTACGAGAAACTATAACTGAATAGCCTTAGCAAGAGTTCCAAAATGTTAAATTAATGCAAGCTCCAAATGAGCTTCAAATGTGAGAAGAATGCAAGTGTAGGGTTTCCAAAGCCAAAGTAAGATTAATGGCGACGCCCGAGACAGCTGTCGTTATCATTCTACTTTTAATAATTCCCCAAAACTTAATCCTAACTATCAGAAATATTTCCAGAACGCAAAGTAGAAGAAACAAACACAACAGGTAAATTTGAACAAGTTATTTGGCATTATATGCCCAGGGCTACCTATGCATACCTAGGTATAGATGTACGCCTGCACGCGACACAGGAACAATCAGCAGAGTGACACACCTGCGCTGCGACGGCTCGTAAGCTGCGGTGTTGCCATCGCAGCGGTGGACCACCTACCGAACCCTGCGCGCGTGCGCTTTCTCGCCGGTGTCCCCTCACAAATAGAGTTGAAAACTGTATATCAGCATTTATTTTACAACTAGTGGACCCGTACGTGATAAAATTCACTTAATAATTGATATGTTTGCTTACTATATAGGCCGCTGCGGAATCTTCTCTTCTCTGACTTCTTTCATTTTTTTCCTTGATCCTTAGTCTTGCTCTCATCCTTAGGTCCTCTCTTCTGTGACTTGCCTTTTCTACATTTTCCCGCTCACCCTTAGCAGCTCTTATTCCCTTCTCTAACCTCCCTGCTTCAAGCTTTCTTGACACTGTGCCGCATAGACGCTTCATCTCTCCCCATTGATAGCTCGTCTTTTGCTTCAGACTGACTGTAAAAGTCTCCTTCCTCTTTTACGTTCCCTATCCTCCAGGCGCATCTTCCAGTCCTCCAGACTCACGGTACGTCATCCAGGGTGAGAGGCGAAAGCAAAATCCTGAGTAAAACACTGTAACTCCAGTCAGCTTATATGCAATGTGAGCGCACCTTAGCCATGATACAGTCGTTCAAACAAAAATATCTGCTTCACTGTAGTGCTGAAATTTTGGCCTATGAAGTGAAAATTGCTTCGTCAAAGTAAAATAGTAAGCTGGAAGAAATAATTGTGTATTGCCCGTGAAAAATCATCACTTCGTGAGTGCTCTGTTGAACATCTGCCGAAGTTATACGTCGTAACCTGAGAGAATAAAGTTATAAAATCGGTCTCCAGAAGCTTCAAATATATGGTTTCGATTTCAAGAAGTGTTTCAAGCAAGAAGTGCATTCAGATAAAGTGATAAAGATCCCTCTTCTGCCATCTTCTGCAGCCTGGTCATCGATCTCCACGAAAACGTAACTTAAGTACAAAATCTGTAACCTGGCCTAAATTTTGCCCTATCTATGTCATTAATATGCGGACACGAAATAAATACACGAAGCGTTTGATTATATTAGGATTCGATTTAAAAGTTCTCTCCGGCTTCCTAAAAGTTATTAAACAGTCACGATTCAATTTCATTGAAACGATTCGGGAATAGAATTTTGTCATTGCGTAAAACAGTATTCTAAAATTCGTTACATTTCAACTTGACACTTCAGTCATCGTCACATTTCTAATGGTATAAAATTGGTGATCTACAAAAATAGTGAAGAGAACAATTAATCTACTTGATCTATTGGTGTTCCTGTGAAGTAAAATTTATAAAATATAATTATTGCACAGGGGAAAACGAGTAGTTTCAGTTATCAGGACACGCACGAAACCACAGTTGTGTGTGGAACTATGTTAGGTGGGCATATTCCATGTGATGCCAACGTATTCGTCTCTCCAACTTTACTGCTTCTTTGTGAAGAATATAATAAGTAACTGTCCCCTCAGGGGCATAAACTGGGCCTTCGGGTTAGATTATTTAGTTCACCGAAATTGGCAGAGTTGGTCCGTCTCGAGGACTCCAGCGATGACCGTAGTTCCAGCTAGACCCTCGGGTTATCTTTCTTTCGTGTCCACTTTTCTTTTTCCGTTTTTTCTGTTTTCTATTCCGTTTTCTATTCTGGGCCTTCTTTCTCAACTACCTTACCTATGCGTGTTGATTGAATTTCACAACACCTCCGTACAGAGTTTCACGTTTCCCATGATAGACTATATGCCCCTCATATCCTTCTCTTTTTGATTGCCTCTGTAGGTAGGGATTAGGGCTTCAACTTTTCATTATTATAGTAGTTATAAAATGCAACTGTCATGTCGCAGTTATGCCACCTAGTCAGTCATAACAACTCTGAAACAGTTCTAAGTTCTTGTAATGCAACTAACACGCACTTCAGCGCAGTTCAATAATATGGCAAGTATTTGTTTCTCTGCGTACGTGCTTCGTACTTCTACAATTTGGCTGTAGCTGTCGTTTATGTTGGCTCTAACTGGGCTTGATTTTCTTTCAGTGGACATTTGGTCGGTGGGATGCATCATGGCCGAGCTCCTCACCGGCCGCACCCTCTTCCCTGGACAAGATCGTATCCTTTAACTGCTCTACAGTGCTGCGAAAACTATATCCAATGACTTGCATTCTCGATGACAGGAAATTTATTTATGATGTTCTATACAGAGATGATTTTAGGCTCGTGTAGGTGACCTCAGCCATTAGATAGGCCTTCGGGACGTTTCTCTTTCGTGCCCACTTTGCTTCCTTCTCGATTTCATACTCCTACTTGCACATGTTTTATCTGTTCTTCCTCTTCTTTCCCGACTTGCTGTTCAAATGCGCGTTGATCCTGTGTGGTGGGAACACCTTCGTGCATGGGTTCCACGTTTCGCTTGATATACTACATGTCCCTTGCTCTTTCCTCTGTGATATCGTTTTGTTCGGAAACGGAGGCTTAAACTTCCTAACCATAACTAACCGGGCTATTTTAGGAATTCTATCATGTAAATCCGATTTCAGAAATCCAGATCCCGTTTTACATATTGCTGCCCCAAATTCCCTGACCTGGCAAATCGTACGGAAAGTCTGAAAATCAATTTGGATCTGAGGTAACGACGTGAAGCTGCCCTAATCGATTCTTGCTGCATCTTCATTTCCCATCCCCTCCTGTAATTAAGCTACCTTAAGCTGGTATGTGAAGATTGTTCTTTATTTGTGTTATTTCTCTTGTACAGTACAGCTTTTGTTTTTGTGTTCTTCATGTACAGCACTAGTTCTATTTTAATGCTGAACAGGTTGTTGATATATTTGTAATATTTGATGTGTTGGCCTCCTTGTGTCCGCAGTGGCGTAAAAGCAACTAGCCACTTAAGAAAAACCCGATAACTAAGTAAGATTAGGAAAATCCAAGTCCTGTGAAAATTACGTTCATGGTGTCGTTTTTAGGTTTGGTAATTTCGATTAATGTTTTTTTAAAGGCAAGTTGTTTTATGCCTATTCTAAAGATTTTATGATTTTTTTTATTCATATATTTATTTTTGCTCCAGTTTTGTTCCCATTCGTTTGAGCCACCTAGCTAGCTATTACTGTATTATAATCAGTGATCTTGAGCGGTAAGTACCTAGCACAGTAATCGTAATTACTTTCTTTTCTAATTAACTTCATTCGGTGTTAGCTAACGAAATTTTAGTTGCCGTGTTAGTTTCCTTGTGCTAGTCTGATGATCTTACCCTTGCTCTAAAAAGTTGCCTCTCAATTTAGTTTTGTAATTAAAGCTTTTTGTCCTTTTGGATGGTACCATCGTTGCTTTTTTATTTTACTGCTATTGCAACAACTGTTATGATTGCCTCTTGTGGCTATTTGTGCGTTATTGCATGTCTTTTGTTCAGTTATCCTGTGTTCCTTGTGTTGCATTTTTCCTTAATATTTAATTTCGTTTTGTGTGACTAAAACACAGACATCCAACAGCTCAACCTTATCATGGAACTAATTGGCACCCCAACCCCTGCGTATCTCGACAAAATTACCTCCGACAGCGTAAGTTTCGAGTACCAGTTTTAATTGTCTCTGCCAAGGAGGTTATGCTTTCATCGAACTTGTCTCTTTGTCTGTCACCAAGATAACTCAAAAAGTTATCGACGGATTTTTGCGAGATTTGCAAGGAATGTTAGCAGGAACAGATGATTAACTTTTTGTGAAAGCCGTTGAACCGTTTGCTTGTTTGTGTGTCTCTGTTTTCTTGGTGGCATTACTCAAAACGTTATGGACGGATGTTGATGAAATTTGTACGAATTGTTAGGGTAATAATAAAGACAAATGGCTAAATTTTGGTAATGATCAGTTCATCTGTTTGTATGTTTGACTAACTTGTGTCGCAATGTTTGTTAGAACATAACTCAGACAGTTGTGACCGGACATTCATGAAATTCATGAGGACTATTAGCAATGTTGAAAGGTACAAATCACCATATTTTATTGATGATCAGTCCGTCCGTTGGAGTTTTTGACTAATTTTTGTTTTAGTGTTTGTTAGGACATTATGAAAAAGTTCTGGACGAATCTTCAAGAAAATAACAGCAACTGCTATGACTGTCAAGAGGCCCTAATGACCAAATTTTGGTGATGATAAACAAGAAATCTGGCTTCAGTATCTATTTAATTTTTTCGTAAGTATAACCTTGCTTGGCGGAGGCATGCGCTTTCAGAGTGGTCTAGTTTCTAAATTAATCGGTCGTCACGTAAGAATTATTCGCTTGCGCAGTTTTCGGTTTTACTGTAGCCTGCCATCTATCCTGATGCTGCTCTGGGCCTACTGTGCCCTTTGTCTTAATTCTCAAGGAATCTGTATTACAATTCTGCTTGAGGCGCCATCTATCCATCCGTCCGGTGTCTGTACTTGACGCTTTTCACAATTTGCTAGGGGCTAATTTAACTTGCCAGAAGTTCTGCTTTTCTCTGGGAGGAAGCTCAATAATATCTGTCTTCTTTTCACTTACTCTTAAAGAAATTTTTAGTCAGTTTCGAAACAAAGACATGAAGTTCTTTTTACACGTATCATACCTACATATCGTTCCGATGTTCATATCGTGAAATATTCTCGTGCTGAGGTCGCGTAACGATCCAAATTTGGGAAATTTCGTATCCAGAATATGGTGCAGCGGGCTGCTTTGAACTGCTTCATTCTAAAGCATTTTTGAAGTGAAAGCGCATGTTTAAAGGAATCAAATCCCCTTGAGCTGACAGAAAAATTGCTTTCGGCAACATGAATCAGTTATGGAAAAAAGGGCTGAGTCTGTCGTGTATTTTATTTTGTGGGAAAGCTGTCGCACACATAAAAGACAAAATAGTCACTGGTCCCGATATTGAATTGAAATCATAAAATTCACCGATGAAAAATGAAAAGATGAAAGCCTAAATAATAATATCTTCAAACGATGAAAAATAAAGGTTAGCGAAGGCGTGTAAATATAGAAGAAAGCAATGAGAAGAGTATTTCCGAAGAATGAGATTGCTATAATCTATTGGTTTTTATGCCGTCTTTATTTCTAGCTATATCATGAAATACTAGGGCAAAATTTTGCTGGTGAAACAACTGCACGGTCCACCGGTGCTATAAAGTCTGGCATAGATGGCTACGTTAGGCTTCCTGCGGACGAGTCGACGTACGGAAGCGCTTCACATTTTCTTGGCATACATGTTTTTTGTGCGAGTGACAACGGCTGAATCTATTAAAACACATGGTTTTTAAATAGGTACAATTGCGAATTGAAATTCAATGGAAATTCACAGAGAAATTCAAAACTGAGCAAGTTGCCCTCGTTGTAGCGGAATAGCTGCCGCGGCTCTGAGTTTAGGGTTTTTAACTACAGTATTATTAGACAAGCCGAAACTGCATACACAGCAGCGTAATAGAAAGGATAGGGAGAAACTTTCTCATGTTTCGAGGTTAGAGGTTAGACGGAGTTCGTCAGGATTAAAACACAGGTTAGGTTTAGGATCTATTAGGTCGAATTAAAGTGAGTTTTGTAGCGTAGGTTAGAATTGCTTCATTAACCAACCATGGAATTTCCACGGGTCCGGCTAGCACCTAACTGATTCGTGCTGGACTAAGAAGGCTCAAAGCTACTTGCATAAAATGCTGATAGTAATGGGTCAGGTTCTTCTCCAGTTGCGGCCTCCCTAGCCCTAGTTAACATGCCCTAATTTTTGGTTGCCTCCCAAAACAGCGCTGAGAGATTCTAGCTTGTATGGAAAAATAGGAACAAGAACTTCGTTGCTAATATTCTTTAAAGTAAAGCAGAAGTACTATTACTAGGTAGAGTCACCTAGACCGCACGCTCCACTTGGGAAATTTACTTGCACTCGTTCGTGCTGCAGATAGATGTCAACTCGGGCTTAAGGGAATGCACGGCTGCAGTCGATCGCAAATTGTGAGAGCTATTGTATCAGATATGGAAGGCTCACGCGACAGCTGCGTCCCTTCCGACCATCCCCATTTCTTTAATTTCTTTTGGTTGGATCAGTGCCCTGGCAGTCATGTGTGAATGACAAAATATTTGGACGCTGGTGAGTGTCATAATAATTTACCAGCCTTGCAGGGATGTGAACACATGGACTGCAGCGTGCAGACTAGCACTCAAACATCCCATCACTGTCTGCCTTATTTCAGTAATGTGCCGTGTAATCAGTGAAACTCGGCAACCCTTTCACTTTTAACTAAATTGTTCGGTTGTAGAGCGCAGACTTTGTGTGGCCGGTCTTTCTTTTTTTGATCGAACCGCCCGTATGGAATCGTTTAATACCTCACTGTAAGTTCCTCACAAATAGACCAAATGGGACCACTTAGTAGCTGCTTCACTATAATATCTTCACAAATGGGCCTACTGCGTCTACTTGCTATAAATTTTATAGCGCTATTAGAACTACAACGCTTAACAAATGACACGTGTAACTGATGTTATTCTGAAGAGAAAGGGACGTTTTAGTTTTTCCTTCTAGGCATGGGGGTATCCCTTCACTACAGCTATGTTGGTTACAACTAGGAGAGTCACCCCTTCTCCCACGGGGCATAGGATGGGCCATAAGGTTAAGTTAGTTGGGTTCGCCCATCCTATGTTATGGGGAGCAGCGCCCCCAAAGCGGTTTGCGTAGGTTACCTAAGCCATTAGCTAGGCCATCGGGACGCCTGTCTTTCGTGCCCATTTTGCTTCCTTCCTGACTTTGTACTTCTAATCTTACTTTCATCTGTTCTTCCTCTTCTTTCCCGATTTGCTGCTGCCATGTGCGTTGGTTCACTTTCGTGCATGGGTTCCACATTTCTATCGACATGCTACACGTCCCGTACTTTTTCCTCTCTTGAATCACCGTAGTTGTGTCTATGCAGGCTTACACATCTAATATAATAACATTAATAGTGTCACCCCGTCGCGAAAAATGTTACTTTTTGCTGCTATGTTTACGAGAGCCTTGCAGTAAAGGGTTAAGTAGCTAGTGCCCTGTGCTTGAGGTTTTTACACGCTTTCCCTATACAGATCGAATTTCCCCAGCAATAATATTGTAGTTCATCAGAATTAGTTCGCGATGCAGTTACTCTTGCGTGAAGGCCTTTGCTTTGTCTTTTCACCAGTACCCATTGTTTCTCTTAGTGATAGCTATGCCGTAGCGTCCTTTTTACTGGAATAACTCGTTGCTTCAACTAATCATCATCTAACAGAAAGCTTGAGAAAATGTTCAAGACATGATTCTCGGTTTTCGAGCGTCTTTCGATTGTTTAAGCACCAAAGACATAACATAGATTCTTTGTATTCTCCATTGAGTGAAGTTCATTTGCTCTTAATGTTATCTTATGCATGAGTATTTACTCGCCCACATGACTTTCTTTAGTCACACTTTTTCAGTAGTGTTATTGCGTCAAGAAGCGAAGTTAATTCGATAAATGGGGTTGCGCTCTGCCCCAAAGTGCATAAAAAATAACCTAGCGTAGTGGTCCCTTAATTTTGCCATCTGCTATTGTTTTTTCCTAGTAAGATTGTTGCACCTCTTTCCCCTAGTACGCACATCCGAACACACAAATTTTTGTGCATTGTGATATTTATTTTTGTGTGCATTTATCGCTCGTGTGATGCCTCCCCTCGCTCTACCGCTCTTGTTTGATCCCCCCTCCCCTGGGTTGGAACCTGTTGCTTGTGGCACTGTAGGCTTTTACTTTCAGTCTGGCCCTCCGTATAGTTAAGCTCCTGTCTGCAGTGGCTGCCCAAGATACTGTAGAACTCGTCGCGCAGAAAAATTTCTTAAGACGTAGACTTTCAGGAAAATGTAGACGTTAAACTACTCCATCTGGTGGGAATTCTCGCAGTAGCCACCGTCACATCGGTCGGTAGACTGGTTTTATAAGAATGGACTTTCCCCACATCCCTTAAGAGTCTGTAGTGAAGTACATCTTACTTGCTTTTTTTAACTGTTATTGTCAGGGATACTGAAATAATTAGATACTCTCCGTGCCTATTAAATTCTAAGGATAAGGATTTAACTTTACCAGGAACGACCAATAGTTGAAGCAATGCTAGAAGGATTGCAGAAGTTAAACTTAATATGCTTTTCTTAATTATGCTTTTAAGAAGATTGGAATAATACAGAACAGAACTTGGAAGTGGTGCAAGATTTGCAGTAGCTACTCAAACTTAGCTTGTGACGAAAGCTGGACACCACCGAAATAATTACGAAAACAACAGTTTGCTAACTAGCGACATAATTGCTACAGTCAATCTCGGCTGGAGTAAGTTACTAACACCTCGAACGTACTGCCATCGACGGTCGCAAGCAAACTGTGCTACAGGTACGAAATAATAACCAATATTGGTAACCAATAATTACCAATCAGAATGTAATTGGACACATGATTCATCGAAGCATTAATGACTACAGCGACTTCCGAATGCTTGATGACTAATGCCAAGGTCGCAGAGACCCTTGCAGAACAGACCAATTAAGACACTACGTGAAAACCAGCACCACGACTAAACATGGCTAAAGGCAATCTATTTGCTGAGAGAGATATTATCACGAACGATTAACTCTGAGCTCGAGGAAGGTTAGAGAGCAGGAAAGAAGAAGATAGGAAATTATTCTCACGTGTCATGATGACGGGACCAGTGGACGGTCTCGTACACGAAGAGAACACTCCACGTTCGAGCTGGCGCCCAAGGGCCACGCGACGCGCGCCGGTGGTGGGGAGTTAAACACGGACTCGCATCACAAAAGGCAGGCACTGGACTGGCTGCCGTGGCCATGATCCGGTAGCTTTTATAGATTCCATGAGACCGCACCCTACCTGAACACGCCCTAATGAGAGAAATCTGCCGGTTTACTTCGTCCTGTTGCTACCCTAGGGAGACTTGGCACTTCACAGTAGCTACTGGATCAAACCGGCCGCAGTAAATGAGAACAATATTTTTGAGCACAGCTAGACGCTGAATGGGCATTCTTCCACCTCTTGTGGATACAGGAGAGACTGTGCAATATGCATTTGGCAACTAACAGCAATGCAGAACGACCGAGCGACTGCCTAAGGGTGAATAACTGAGTGGGAACTGTTAAGCACTACGTGTTAAGTAATGCAATAGTTAGGGAGATGTGATCTCCCAACTGTCACAGTTTAGTCCAACTTCATCGGTAGTGCACGCTGCTTCACAACACAGTTGTCTATGGTGCTAGGCAAAGAAACCATTGCACAGTTGTAGATAAAACATGAATGTACTGTATAATCTTTCTTTTTACAACGGCGACGATACTTCTGTGTAAATATTATGAGCTCCCTCTATCATTGTTGGTTATCCCTTTATACTTTACCTCTTTCTGTTACTGTTGATGAAGTTTCTCTTGAATTGCTGTCGCATGCACGTTCTCTTTCCGTCTTTCCCTTGACTTGTACTGTAAAGACATTGACCAGCTGAACAAGATCTTGGAACTGTCCGGCACACCTCCGGCTGATCTCATCGACAAGCTCTCCAGTCAGGAGGTATTACTGATGCTTTGTTATTGCACTTTGCTGCCTTTCTTTATCGATATTAACAGCATTTGCTCTGCATGACTGTGGCTCTGACTGAACTTGAACCTAGGCTTTGACTCCTCATTTGGTTGAACCTCCCCGCTACTGTCAAATATTGCAGCCTCGTTTCCATCCGCGGAGTTGCAGACCTTTCAGTCATAGTGGTTCTAATGGTTCAGGCTGTTCATACCAATTGTATAGAATGTTCCCAAATATATAGTACATAATAAGGTAATATATAGACGTTTTTGAACCATCCATCACACTATCGGCACACAGCACTTACCCGCCATTTAGCAAAACTGTGAGATTTTCAGAGTTGCTTTGCACTGTTGGTGCGCGTAAGTTTATTATTTTCGCCGATAATGTTTACATTGTCAATTAAGTGGTAGTTTGGTAAGTCATTAATAGCTAGTGAAGGTAAAGTCAACTTGATCGTACATTCCACCTTGAAACTTGAAAATCTACGTGCACTAGTTTGTGCTGCACATAGATGCCTGCTAGGTCCCATATAAGTGCACGGCTGCAGTCGATCGCACATTATCACTATTATGACATCAAAAATAGATGGATTATGTGACACATGCGACCTTCGGCTGTCCCCAGCTCTGGTTGGGGTCTGTACCCTCGCAATGCAGTGTGAACGCTTGAAATAGTGAGGCCGCAAGCCAAGTATATGTAACAAGAATTGACTTATATGTCTGGGAGGCGATCCCAAGTTCTAGAGCATGCCAGTACTACACTCTTAACATCTTTCTACTGCGGGTGAGGTTATCAGGAATTATCAATGCACTAGCTCTGTTGATGTGGCAATACTTGAATCGCTAGCCTTGCATTGTGTTGTTATTACCTCCTTCAAAACCCATGGCTCGCTTGTCAATCTTGGACTTGCTCACGGGCGTAGTGGCGTCACCAAAGGAGGCCAAAAGTGTTGCTTGACCCAAAGCTCTCTCAAAAGGCTTTTATTATTCAACGGCTCCTACATTTTAAGCCCGGTTGCGCAAGTTAGTCTTTTACCCTGCGTTCGCGCTTCACATGTTCATATGCGTTACTGTGTCCGTTATAGCCACGTGAAAATGCCCAGCTTTCGGAGTTCTAATTTGCTTCAAATTTGAAGAGATGCAGAAAACTTTACTAGTAGCTAACACTTACAGTTTCGTTGGCAAGAACATGACTACACATTTGGATGTTTTGAAGTATGAACATAGGGCAAAAGACTATACCGTGTGAACTGGCCTTAACATACCGCAACCTGTTCTGTAATATAATAACATTTTTGCTTGCACTGGTTTTGTTCATTGTGTGAGCTTGCACCTCACTGGTGGAATAAAATATTGACAAAAGAACTAGTTCTTTTTCAGTTGTGTACTAGTGGATTTTACCGTTATTTAATGATAGCAAAAAACGAGTGCTGCAACGAAACCCCATTTTCTTTGCTTTTCTTCTTGGTTCTACTCTGAAAAATAGCTATCTTTCCCTTTTGTTTTGTTGATCTTTTACTTAATTGGCCCATCATAAAGTCAGAGTAAATAAAGCCTTGCAGTGAGAAGGCAGTGGAACTCCGTATCCATTCAATCGCTATTAGGTAGTTCGGACGTCGACAATGTGCTTAGATTTCAAATTTAGCAACACAACGGCCCGTCTACTGTGGACCATGTGAATTTTTCCTCTGCATTAATGTTAAAGACACAGAGACGCCAATCAACCAACCAACCAACAAGCCCTGTATTATTATTATTATTTACATCGTTGGATTAATCATCTTAAAAATTGTAGCCCTGACTCAATAGTTCTCCTCATCATATGCTTATTCTCCCAACTAGCATTATGCACATATTATTGCACAGAAATTGACCTAATAGTGATGTTTTGATTGCAGAAAATATTCCTAAAATATGCTGCAGCACTGCCGAGCGTGGTACGTTAGTGCTAGACTATACAGTGCTACGGACAACCACGCCCTTTGCTCTTATGCTTACAACTCATTCTAGAAGAAGTTTAATCATAATGTTGATGCGGATAAGAGTTTTATTTAGTGGTGGGGCTAGTACGACACTAGGCATTTTAGCTAAGACGTTTTGCTGTTCATGCCTTAAGTACTGACCTGTTGCTGCTTCTATCTCTCCTGTCATTCTTTCTCGTTCTACTGTTATTATAAATCCTGGACTGTCTTCGTTTCACGTTTTGTCAAAGAGTTTCCCTTTAGAATTAACTCCAAGTTTCCTAAAACTTGCTTGGTAATCACAACTGAAGTGATAAATCAATGGTCCGCGGGGGTCACCACAAACCACTCCTAGTAAAGTTGGAACTGGAATTTGGGTTTAGTGATGGTAGATCGCTATGCAAGCATCACGTCCGGCTAGGCAGCGAGGTGTGGTGCTCTCACTGCACTGTGACGTCACTGTACAATAGAAGTGTGGTTGTGGAGTCGCATATACCATGTCTGCCGACTCTTGTGTACAGCCAGTTTTCGATTCTGACCTCTAAAAATGCTGGACTCCGACTCTACAACCCTCTGTGTGAGAGAGAGTGTGTGTATCCTCCATAGATTACAACAAATACTGTCCATGCAATAACTAAATCGTATTTGAAAATACAGGTATTTGTACTAACCTATTCTAATGGTAGGTAGTAATTACTGTTAATCTGTATGTACCTACCTTATTTCTCGCGTTATGAGACGCTTAAAATAGTAAAACGCTCCCTATAGCCTATATAGTTAGTTATGTAGCTTTGAAAAACAACAACTTGATCTTCACTGTTCACACGCATCTTTCAAGAAAAAAAGTGCCTTTTATGACACGAGAAATAAGGTAGATTAAATATACCGTAGTCTATTCATTATCCTGGGTAAATTCCTTAATGGATTTATTATTTGCAACTGACGCTACTGCTTTGCTTTCTACTTGTGTCCTACTCGCTACTACCTACTGTTCTACAACTTTACATACATGCTTACTTTTTGTATTCTTCAACACCTACTCTCATCATTTCTAATCTTCAATATATTGACCATTTCTTTAATTTTGCGTCTTTCGTTTAATGTTTTGTAATTGTCACATTTTCTTATTTTAATGCCCTCCTACAAATGTAACATTTCTTGATTGCCACATCTGTCTTGTGAACATTATATGCCTAATTTGTCCCCAAATATGTTGCTTTCTCTTCAATATTTTGCCCATTTCATGATTCCTTTTTAAAGTAAATTTCTTTATTACATGGTTTTTCACCATCTTTTTTATATTTTATATTATTTATTTTGCCCTAGCTAAATATCACTGTCTATCCTCCCCGATTCCATCTCTCCCGAACCATTTTTTTTGTTGATTTTTCTTTTGCTTATATTTCTTTCTCCCATTTACTTATGTTTCTCTGTTCATTTATATGTACCGGTCTCATCTACATCTACTGTTTTCTGTATCTTTACACTTGCTACACTACAAATTATCTTTTACACCCATCGCCACAAATCGTGGGTCCACACCACGTGTAAATATTTCAATTTGCACACATTATTGCTCGCACAACATTATCCCCTGCAGACATAGACCAGCTGCTGCGCATACTAACGCTCTGCGGCACTCCCAGCAATGACTGTATAGAGAAAATTACGAGTGAAGAGGTACTGTGCTGCGTCTGTGCTACCTAACAATTGCTGTGATTCTTAGTGCCTGTATGATATGCTCCCTTGGATCAAGATTATTCTATCTACATGGCATTAACCTGTTAGAAACTCGATCCTGCTTGTTCGACTCACGTTGGGACGAGTTTCTGGTGTTATTTAAACACATTAACCCTATCCGTTACCAATTTTTCTCAGCCGCTTGAACGCCAAGGCGAGACAAATTTGTACCGCCCCCTAAGATCCGATTTTTTTTTTTCGTCAGAATCTCAAAGTCACTTATTTACTATTATTTCAGCTGCTTATTCAAAAAATAATGGCAACGAGTAGTTTTATTGTTAATTAAATTTGAATATAAAAAAATTCTTCCGAGTGTACAGGGTGAATGCTCCAGCTGCACATCTGCAGCAGATGTTTTACTTTCACGGTAACTGGGTTACTGCAGGAGCTAAAAGCAACTGCACGGTGGCATTGCACTGACGGTTGCAGCAGAGAACCGTTAGAATGGGTCAGACTTCTTAAGCCTACTATTTTTCCTGATATGTTTAGGCTAATCACATATACGCTGAACTAGGACTACGATTATGTATTATTTATGACAGCAAGTTACATTCATAGCAACGACAGTGTCAATGATTCTGTTTTTACTACAAACTGTATGTTGTAAATTTAGATTATCATCTTTTAATTCAATGAGCTGAACCTATTATTTCTTTCATTTTTTTATTGAAAGCCTTGTTTCTATCTTTTAGTAATCATATCAAAAGTTCTTTGTTATGAAGAAATCTACGAATGCACACCATTCAAACAGGGAGGAGCTTGTGCCACATTATCTTCGTCCTTGCTTGCTAGTGGGCGACTAACAATGAATGCGTACCTGCTGCTGTGATGCTGCCTGACGTCAATTCAGAAGCGAGCGGTCCTCGAAATTTTATCGCCGAATTTTGTAAAATAATTATATTTATCACGATTGTTGGCTATAATGAGCTGGTATCTTGGAATTTTATTGATGCTTATTAGAAATAAGGAAAAGTCACGAAAGTTTGGGCGCTGAAAATCACTGAGCGCAGAACAGTGAATGATAAACGGTAGGGCGGTGCAATTTTGTCTGGCCTTGGAGCAGATAGGGTTAAAGCGGGAGATTGCCAGAAGCTTGGTTTTTCTCCACAGGTTTTGATAGCCTCGAGCTTAGTCTGTTCCATTGTGCGAGTAGTGCCTAAGCTCAATTATAATTTTAGATCCACGACTTAGGGTTAAGGTTAAAGGTGCATTAATTTAAATCTGACTAGACTACGATATTTCGATATGGAGGGAAGCCGTACTTTCCTCGTGCTTCATATTATTGCTGTCTCCGGTATTCACCTTATCTGCTGCAATAACGTCGCCATTAACTCTCACACCAATAATCATTACATTCTGGTTGTAGTTATAAAAGTGTATAAAACAAGGCGGCTCCTCGGGGGATATAGGATGGGCCACAGGCAATAGTTAGGTTCGCCCATCGCATGTTATGGTCAGCAGCGACCCCAGAGGGCCCGATAAGTTACTTTAGTCCTCGCTAGGCTTTTGGCATGTATTGCTTTCATACCCACTTTCCTTGCTTTCGCTTTCATACTCCTACTGATTTACAATGTTCTCCCTCTTCTTTCCCGACTTCCTGTCCTCATGTGCGAGAACACACTCGTGCATGGGTTTCACGTTCGACATATAGCTATATATGGTACAGTATGTTTCCTTTTTCTCAATCTGTGAGATCATTTTGTTTGTGGAAACGGAGGCATTAACTACTCAATTTTGTAATTGAGCTCCCTATATTTCTTGCTTCTCTACAAGTTCCTTTCGTGACTCTCTGCGTTATGCCGGATGCGACACAAACTGTTGTACCTATAAGTTAATGTGGTCTCTTTGTTGACAGGCGCGTAACTACATCCGGTCCCTGCCGCCGATGCGGAAGAAAGACTTTCGACAGGTGTTCCGTGGCGCCAATCCTCATGGTAAGCGGGCGTATGTTTCTTTACCTGAGAGGAATAGGAGACTGCAGGATTGTGGAAATGTGATGGAATGTGTGGGAGTCAAAGATTATTAGGTGCATGGAGTCGGAGTCGGACTGCTGCTAAGAATCGAAGAGTCAAGAGTAAAATTATTGATGGTCCCTGTTGATTCTCAGTTCAATTGACGAGTTACAGTCGTCATAAGGGGCAGGGTTTTGGTACATGGAAACATTGTCGGACCTTCTTTCTTCATGTTCTGTAATCCCCCCCCCCGACCCTGAAGAGCTTGGCTTGTACTATTACAGTAGGTAGCTACTGTATCGCGAAAGAATACAGCTGTTACCTAGAATACATATACCATATGTAGAATAACTCTACATGTCATTAGGGGAAAATTTACACATAGTGCTAGTTAGACTGCATACTATCCCTTTATTGCAGGTGAACCCTTCCTCTCAGGTAGTTTTTTGCCTTTGTTCTTCTAATGGCACTATTTGAAATGTTGTGCCTAGGTTATGCTGTCACAGAAACGGTTAACTTATGATTTATGTTCCTGTATATTTAGATTCTCCGCAATAGGTAACAATTTATTGCGTATCTGACAAATAACAGTGATGCCATTTGAGTATTTCGGTGCAATGTAGGGAGTGGATGTCACAGTCGGTTCCCTTCTGCGTGCACAGCCTATGCATTACACTAACAATATCCTATCTGTTGGGTAGGCCTAACAGTGTATTTTCATGTAGCTACTGTAAGCAGTGACCTTCACAATAGTATGTCTTGTATTGGCAGCCGTCGACCTGCTGGAGCGCATGCTCGACATAGACAGCGAGACTCGCATCACTGCAGCAGATGCTCTAGCACACCCGTACCTTGCCCAGTACGCTGACCCCACCGATGAGCCCGACAGTGAGCCCTATGATCAGAGCTTTGAGGACATGGAGCTCCCCACTGAGCGTTGGAAGGGTAAGTGGCCCGTCTCCTAAGTTGACGACACCAAATGGTGAGGTAATTATGTTGGGACAGTTAAGCCCTTTCCAGGTCTTCAGCAGCGAGCAGAAACTTCAGGGCCTCTCATGTGCAGCATTTAGAGCACCCAATGCGTTTAAATTTCAAACTGTAAAACAGGGTTGCGGAGTCGGATGGTTCAAGGTCCGACTCCGACTCCTGGTCCTCCAGAATTTCCGACTCCGACTCCTGGCTCTCAAGATTTTCCGACTCCGACCCCTTGGTCCAACAAGTAGATATTTGATGTCAACATTAAACATGTCCAAATAATTTTAGCTAGTATAAACATATCAAGTTAAAGATGCTAGGAGTATTGTACAATTGTACAATATTTTGCATCATTTGGGAGATTAAATTGAGGACATGAGGACAATAAATTAATTTGGGTAAAACTTTCGCACATGGTACATACATTATGTGAGGGGTATGGGAGCAAAATAATCAATTTTGGACCGATTGTTCTGAAATTTGCTTGATATATGTATGTTTGAAAAAGAATCACATTTTGCTTCTACAATTTCTTTGATTTAGGCTTTAGTTTTTGAGATAATGGAAATATATACATATATATAGCTATGCATTTTTTAAATTACAAAAGAATAGAACTCAATGAGATTTCATGCTACAATAAAAACAATGACAGTTGTGGAATCCTTGCAACATTCTTAACAAAATTACCGAGCTGGCCTCTCCATTTTCTATTCTGTCCAATCACTACCTAACTAAAATATAGGGGAAAAATTGGTTTTAAGCTGCGTTAAAAAAAATAAATTAGGGCAAAAATGGAAAATCCTGCTGAATAGTTTTGTTAGGAATGTTTCAAGGTTTCTAAAACTGTCATTACTTTTATCTTAGCATGAAAACTCATTGAGTTCTATTCCTTTGAAACTTAGAAAAAATGCATACCGGTATACATAGCTTTATTTATAGATATTTCTCATTATCTTAAAAACTAAGGCCTAAATCCAAAAATTTGTGAAAGCAAAATGTGTTTCTTTTTCAAAAATACTTATGCTATGCAAATTTCAGAACAATCGGTACAAAATTGATTATTTTGCTCCCATGCCCCCCCCCGCCTCACATAATGTACCAGATGCGAAAGTTCTACCCAACATTTTGTCAATGGCCTCATCATAGGGAATAGGAAAATACATGGTAGCTATAGCTATAAAAGAGAAATGTAAAAAAATATATACACATTTACGATTTTTTTTTTTCAAACCTGTCACTGAAAATTCAGAATTGAATGATATTTGTTTATAAATAGGATTTCGGAGTCGGAGTCGGGCTAAAAATTCCGACTTCGGCTCCGACTCCGACTCCTAGAGCAAGTGAGATTCCGACTCCACCTCAAATCCTCCGACTCCGACTCCGCAACCCTGCTGTAAAATCTGAATGTCGTAGGTGGATGGCGAGCTATTGAAGCGAAGGAGGCGGGTGGAGCGCACTAACGCAGTCGCGACTAGAACTGCCGCCGCTGCGCCAGAAACTCCGGCCACACAAGGCTCCATCTCCCGTCGAGCAATTAGGGTTATATCCGCTCTCGTCCTACCCTCACCCTCGCCTCAAACTTTATCCTAACACTTATTCTACGGCCTTGCGCCGCTCCCCTGTGTCCAAAGATCCGGTCACTTCGGTCGCCTAACTCGGTCTTTATTGCAGCCTTGTTCGCAACATTAGGCGACGATCCCGGTGTTACGGACCTCCCCCGATGCCTACAGCGGCGCCTAGTGTCCTTGTAAAGAGTGACTGGCTTCCAATGAAGTGCCTCGAGTCCAGTTTCCTTCCCTTGCCCGGGCCTTCCGGGTTCGCACTGCCGCCGCAGCCTCTGGCTTTCCAAGCATCCCATGGCATGAATAAACCCAAACCCCCTGACCGCACGGTGGCTTTGCTGATTGATTTCAGCAAAGCGTTCGACACCGTTCCCACTGAGGGCCTCCTCTCCTCAGTTTCCGGCACCACACTCCATCACAATATTGTCAGATGGCTCGTGGCTTACCTCAGGGGACGAGCAGCCTGCTGCCTCTATAACGGTTCCCGTTCCCAGTTCAGGGCTGTCAAGGCGGGGGTTCCTCAGGGCTCGGTCGTCTCGCCCTCCCTGTTCAACCTCTACGTCTCTGACTTTCCCATCCCTCGGGACC
>LQNS02276930.1:6429495-6440470 GCA_001587735.2 Parhyale hawaiensis | reverse complement strand
CAGTTGTGGCCGCAACAGTCCAAATTTCAGTTGTGGCCGCAACAGTCCAAATTTCAGTTGTGGCCGCAACAGTCCAAATTTCAGTTGTGGCCGCAACAGTCCAAATTTCAGCTGTGGCCGCAACAGTCCAACTTTCCAGTGTGGGCGCAACAGTCCCAATTTCCAGTGTGGGCGCAACAGTCCCAATTTCCAGTGTGGGCGCAACAGTCCAAATTTCCAGTGTGGCCGCAACAGTCCCAATTTCCAGTGTGGCCGCAACAGTCCCAGCTAATAGCTCAACGCCAATTCGCGAGATGAAAGGTCAAGACTCGGTTACTATCCTTGCTAAATCAATACAATTAGCATTTCCATTCCTTATCAGTAGTGCCATGTTTGCAAGCATCCTTTGCAGACTTCTCTTGTGGCGAACCCTTCACAATGTAACACGAGTTAGCTAATGCAATTTTTGTTTGTCTTCACAGTGTAACCCCAGTGTGACCATTGCAGTCTTCACGTTTATTTCATAATATATTACAAGTCTGACTAATGCAGTCTTTGTATTGTCTTCACCATAATTAAGAAAGTTCTGCTAATGCAATCTTCGCACTGTCTTGACAGTATAACACGAGTAGGACATAGTAGTCTTTATGAAACTCGAGCACTTGAAAGATGAGCCTAACAGTAAGTGAACGACCGCCCTGAATGTTCTCTCGGACATTCGCAATTGCAATGTAGAATAGGGTTCGAATATGGTTGGAGTTGAGAGCCTCTTGATGCTCCCTCTTTATGCTGCGCCAGTACGCTGTTATTTTCATTGTTGCTGCTGTTATCCAATGTATTGTTGCGTACAGTTGCTCTCCAAAGAAAGTACTTGTGCTTTGTTCGTTGACCCATCATTTGGCTGTATTTGTAGGTACCAGTAGGCTATCAATTATCCGTTCAGTTGCTATGTCCATAGGTAGGTATAACTATCAATTCAATCTCATGTTGGCGATACCTTTAGATTACCCTATCAAGTGTCCTTTTTGTTTGTTAACGCTATCACGAAATGCCATTATTAGCTGCTCTTTTTTTACTGATGGCACCTAAAGATACCTACAGAATATCAGTTACCCTTTCCTTACTGTTAATAGCCGCCGTTACCAATATCACTTGTTCGTGTTACGGACGCTACCTCCAGATACCCCCACCAGCTGCGTTTGGCCTATGGCATCCCTTGCATTATGTTACAGATTCCCCTTGCACTCTAGCTAATAGTAATGATAATAATAATAATAATAATTATTATTACGAGTCCGTTGTATGCGTACATCGCAGTACGCCCTCCTCTTGCACGTTTTCGTTTTATTTTGTTTTATGTGTCACAACTGAAGCTTTAACTTGCTCTATTAATAATAATTAATGAATTTTATTGTAGCCTGCTGTGTTTCAAATTATTTGCTCTTTGCTTTGAGCTCTGTAAGGCAGCCCGTTGTTAGCACCAGCCGATAATTACAAGATTGTGTTCGAAATTATTACGGAAGTTTCTTTGGTCAGACAATGATGTCATGTGTGTGTGTGTGTAAATTGGGTACGAGCTTAAAACTATAAATATGCTGTAATTATAGTGATACTAGGTTACTTGGTTTGAAGCCCACTTTTGGCATCTTTGATTAGCACAGTGTGGTTAACAAATCAGCTAGGTTTACCACTTTACCCTATTGCTCAGCATGGTGGTGGGCTGTCATCTATTTCTGTTATATCAGCGTAATCGAATTGCGATTACCACCTGCTACTTGGTCTAAAGTTGTCAATCAAAATCCCACGTTTGAAGTGCTTGGCAGATTAAATCTCATTAGAGTAACTAGTTTTGTTTGCAATAGTGCATCATAGACACCTTATGTCCTCTCAGTTAGATTTTATTGAATCCTCGCATTCATTTTATAGGTACTGCGCTTCAAATATGTCTTTATGATATTAACAATTGAAGTAAATAAGGTAGAAAACAGCCCACTTGGAAAATCTAAGGCATATAACTGGTGTCTGTAAGAACGAACATTAGTAATATCGACTATTTACCGAAAATTTTCTAAATGGGAGTGTTCTTTTACGTAACCAAAACAAAACCGCATGTGACGTCGCAACCAATGACAAACGTCGACGCGATATAGGCAGTGTGCCACTGAAGCGCTAGTAAAAGTTTCTACTACTACTGCTACTACTACTATACTACTACTACTACTACAAACGTCGACCGTCTTGTGGAGGGATTGGTGGGATTGATCGTGACGCCACGCATGGCTATGTTTTGGTCACGTAAGAGTACTCTGTTGTCTGTGCTGAATACTTTGATAAATCGATGAGGTGCCATCGATTGGCTCTACAAAACAGAGGAGTTAAGTTGAGCCCAATAGGCTTGACTCGTCGGGAAGTTCAGACAGGTGCGTTGGTTTCGCCCCGTTTGATGGAGTTTCGTTCGTAATCCCAAATTGATTACCATTGAGACATTCAAAAACTTAATTCTCCTCTGTCAAAGGGAATTATCACCATCTCAGGCGTATTCTAGTTGCTTTCGTTGCTTTCAGCATCAACATAAAATCCACAGTAGCGAAACCTGTGCTCCTCTCTGCAGTTCGCAGTGCCGGACAAGTCAAGCGTATTGGACGTAGCTTAACCCTATAATGGTCGGCTGGAAAACGCCTTCGTCGGAAAACCATCATGAAAGCAACCATAGACAGTCGCCTGCCTAGTAAATGGTTACTTAGGCCTCACTGAGCCAATGGATGACGCCTTTACTCTCACCATTGACCACAACAGTACTGTACGTGACGCTTAGGTCTGACGCTGGCGGCCAAAAGTCGGCAACGGAAAAATTAGATTTTCTCAAGAGCTATTCTTTTCCCCCTATCTAATCCTGAAGAAAAAAATTCCAAGGTACCCAACATTTTTCTTTCGAAGATATCTTGGACACGGCGGGGACGCACTTGGGCGCTTGCCTGCATGACCGTGTCTGGACATGTTCATAATAGCTCATGAGAAAGTCCATTTTTCCCATTTTGGCCGCCAGCGTCAGAGGCCACTTGGATCTAAGAGTCAAGTACTGTTGCGGTCTATGCTCTCACTATCACTGAATCACTGCAGCAGTGCTAGCGTTTTGCTCATTACTTTCTTAAGCGAAATTTGAATCACATTACGTGCTTTGATTATTGTGATGTGTTAATGGAAGTATCCAGAGCTACGAGATACAAGCCACAAAAACAACAAGCAAAGCATATGTGCTATATACTATCGATTGAGTTCTTAGCCTGTACTAATGCCTTTGTGTCCTTCAACCTCTAGCATATTTAATACAGAGATGTGTAACTTTTCCATGTGTTTGTGTAGTACCTTTTCCTCTGCGCCGAGCCGGCGGAACCTCTAGTACAGTGATGGTTGGTACTTAGGTGCTGCAGAACTGCAGCATCCTTCTTCCTCTACTTCCACCAGATGTTATCGATATTCACTGCAGCGACTCTTTTTCCTTCTATTGTTTTTAAGACTTGTAAGCATTGTCGAATAAATGAACCTGATGTTAAGAGTCATCCTCTGCTTCATCAAATGTAAACAATCTTTGCATGGACCTATGCTGCAGCCACACCCAAGGGTCCCGAGTGCCTTCTCCGCAGGGGATGTACCATCTGGCCGCACTTCCTGCTGAGAAGGTTAGTTTTCTAGAGTTAGGTAGGTTCTCTATATTTCCTTTCTGTCCCGCAAGGTGGGCCGCCGATCGAGGTGACCGACTTTTTCTGCGGGGCTCTTACCTCGGCCGTGCGGAAGGCCACAGATGGGACCGTCCGCTCGGGCGCTTCTTTCTTCTGTCTTCTTCCCTTTTCATCCTTCATCTCTTGCCACCTGAGCACAACGTTGTGGTGCCGGCTGTAAGCCGAGTAAATAATCTTAGATCGCTATTGATTGTCTAAGTTTCAGAAATAGCGGGAAAATACTAATATAATAATAATAATAATATGCTGCAGCCAACACTGTATAATTGCTGCTACAGGGTGCTCGGTGATTAAATATAGCTACCGTAAATGCTCGTCGCAGAAAATAACTTGAACAAATTAGCACTAGTCCTCAGGGGTATATTCTGGCGGGCCCTCTCCCTGCCACATTATATTTGGGCCTAACGCACCCAAGGATTTTAAGCACTCCCTTTACCAACGTGTTGACTGGTACCTGTGAAATATTTTGTTATCTCTGGTGATAGGACGTTTTGCAACAACTGACAAGGATTTGATCTCTGGAATAAAATTAGTATAATTCAAGCCGTACTACACCTTGTCGTGGTGGACCGTTATTATAACTACTTGACATACGTGACCTCTTATCACAAATTGTGATGAATCCATTACGATAAATACTATCGTCAACTACGGCTCTACCCCTTTTCTTTGTGAATTACATAGACTATGTGTAAAATCAATAATAATCTCCTCTATACAACTACTTTTTAATATAAAATGAGACAAATTCTGCGCCCTAGCGGCGCATTGACCTGTGGTTAAACACAGGAATAGTTTGGCGCGATATAGGCAGTGTGCCACTGACGCGCTAGTAAAACTTCTATTGCTACTACTGGTACTTGACATCTTCTCTCTTCTTTACTACTTCAGAGCGAATTATCTTCTTTTTTTCGTCACAATCTTAAGTGTAGGTAGAACCAGCGTAGGCGGCGCCCGGCCTCGCCGGACTTTTTTTTTTTTATTTATCTTGTGTTTTTGACTCGCCGGTAGAGGAGAGGTCGGCCGTACGCATGGAGGGGCGGACCCTTCGCGCCCCCCTTTCGCTTTCCCCTATTTGAATGACGGACCGGACTTCTCTATTGGACTTGGAAACGAACCCTGAAACCTCCGAGCCGCCTGGGACGGGCCCCGTCGTGACAATCTGCCGCGAGTGTGGGCGCGGGCACTGTGCCGGGCTCCAAACGCTGCGAAGCTAGATATGAGTCGTTGCCTTGCCAGCCCCCCCCCCGGACGCGCCGGTGACAGGGTGGGCGGTAGGCATCGACGCCGGTCACGGCGGCGAGACCGTAGACAGCTGGGGCAGGACCACGATTCGAACTTTCCGTTTGGCCAGGGAGCGCAGAGAAACTTCGAACGTTTCTTCAAAATCTCCGCCAAAAAGGGAGACCACGTCGGTGCTATAGATATCATAGAAGCGTACAGGGACCTGCAGCGGACGCTGGGAGGCAAACCTGCCAAGGTCACGGAGACGTGGGCCGGCACTCTCCTGGTTGAGGTGAAAAACGAGCAACAGTCAAGAGCAATAATACGCGTGAGGCCGCTCGGGGGAGTTGAGGTCTCCGCCGCCCCAATGACCGCCTCAACCAAATTAAGGGAGGATTTGGTACCGGAACAAGCCAAAGTACACCGATGAGGAACTCCTCTATGCCCTCTCAGAGTCTGGAGTGAGGAGCGTTTGCAGAATGAAGAGGAAGGAAAATGGTAGACTCACTGATACTCCCATTTATATCACTTTCGACGCCCACCAGCAGTGGAAATTGACTGAATAAGATGCCCTGTGCGTCTGTACATCCCTTGCTCCCGCCGCTGCTTCAAGTGCCAACAATACGGACACGGAGCCAAAATTTGCCGGAAGACAACGCCAATATGTGCAAATTGCTCAAGACCCCAACGCGAACAACCATGTACCGCACCAACCAGGTGTGCCAACTGCCAGAAGTCACACCCAGCAAATTTAACAACTTGCAGCGCATACAAATACGAACAAGAGGTCTTGGTTGCTGAGGACAAAGAGCACGTTTGGTACGGTGAGGCCAAAAGACTGGTGGAGAGCCTCCAGGTCCGACCGGGCACGTCTTACGCCCGTGCTTTACGTGACTCTAGCGAAAGTGCAAGCGGTGCCCCGGACCCGCCGGTACGACGATGGCCGCCGAAGCAACACAGACTGAGGGACCAAACCTTGACTCACCTGGCACTGCTGCGGCTCGTGCTACTGTTCCTGGGACTGAGGTTCTCTCTGTTCCTTGCCCCGGTAGCGCGAGAGCCACGTCAGCGGTCTCTGCGACGGGTGCTGCCGTTTTTCTCTCTCTGCCCGTGACTGCGTACCCTACTGACGCCCTTCCTGCGCCTCCGGTTTCTGCCACGGCTCCTGCCTATAATTCTACCGATTCTCCTGTTGTGACTATGGCTGCAGCTGCGTTTGTACCCGCTGTATCGTCCAATAACATTACTGCGGCTGCCGGCGCGTCCCCTGTCGGCTCCTCTATTGGGGAAGCCTCGACTGTGTCACGGACAGGGAGACTCTCATCGTCCTTGCGGCCCCTACTTCTCTCGATGGGGTCTCTGCCCCTAGTGCGCCGATCTCCGCTGGGGCCGCTGCACCCGCTGCTTGTGCTAGAACGGCCCGCGCTGACTCTGTTCAGGTTGTCTCTGCGCCTGTGGCTCTGCTGGGGCTGTTTCTGCCTCTGCTGCGCCTGTTGCCTCTGGCTCAGCTGGGGCTGTTTCTGCCTCTGCTGCGCCTGTTGCTTCCGGCTGTGTTGCGGCCCAGGTGGCTGTGCCTCGAGGTAGGAACGGTCCGAATGGACATGAACCCGATAGACCTACACAAAGATTGGAAAATAAAACTACTACGGAAAAACACAATCAGTACGACCAAAGACTTCTACAACTAGTAAAAGCATTGAGACGCTCCCGCGGAAACTCATTCAGAGCAGCGATTCATCCCCTACAACAAATACCGTACCGCCTAAAATACCGAAGAAGCACCGGGTTTACCAGGACGTTTACCGGGACGAACGACGTCACATGTGGCTGGAGCGCGGCGACTCCGACCGACAGCAGCATCCGAGCGAGCAGCGTACTTCACTGGACCGATGTGTGAGCGGTGGACGAGCCGTGTTGCTCGCGGGCCGCGGCGTGTCCTCCGCATAAGACTCGGAGTCTTCGCCGCCTGCAGTGACGCTGCAGTCGTGCAGCGATGGAGATAAGAAGACGGTTGCCAACTTTCCAAAACAAACAGTGATTACCTCACACTACAGCCCTTACTCCTACCGTAGCACGGCAGGAAAAAGTTCGAATAGGAAACATTGCAAATGAGTACAGTATTGCAATGGAATATGAGAGGTCGCGAAACCAACATAGCTAACCTGAACCATCTGATACATCTACACCAACTTATATGCGTATGCTCACAAGAGACCATGCTTGATTATTCCAAGCCTCCATCGCCTCGGAAATCTGCTAGCTACCGAATATTTTCCCCCACCCAAGATCTCGTCCCTGGAACGGGACTCTCTATCCTCGTCCAAACAGAGTCTCCGTGCCTGAGGGTGCCTCTTAACACACCCTTACAGGCCATGGCCGGGCAAATCAAGTTATGAAAACCGGCCACCACTATCTGCAATTGGTATATTTCCCCGAACCAAGAAATCCACGTAGCGAATATGACTGGACTAGTGACGCAGCTGCCGCGCCCTTGCCTGTTGTTAGGCGACTTCAATGCCAAACACCCAACGTGGGGTAACAATATAAACAACACGCGAGGCTTGGTTGTCATGCGCCTGCTAAACACTGCTGATTTGTACATCCTCAATACAGGTGCACAGACCCTGCTACACATACATACAGGAACTGCCTCCGCGATAGACCTTACCCTCTGCACGCCTGACCTCCTTCCTGACGCCCAGTGGACTGTGACTGACGACACCCACGGGAGCGGTCACTACTATGTGCGCACCAGTTTGCCGACCCTCCAAATTCATGATGCAGCACCCCGTTATATCCTCCGGCGAGCCGATTGGGCAACCATTGAGACCGTGAGCCAAATGGAGGATTTAGATTAACACCTGCCCGTCGACCAGATGGTGGACCAATTCACGGGAGCCCTGGCGAGGGCTGCCAGAGCTGCCATCCCCATATCCAGAGGTAAAACCGCTCCTCATAGAGTTCCATGGTGGAATGACGAGTGCACGCGAGTGTGTGCGGAGAAAAAGAGACATCTCCGACGTTACCAACGAAATAGATGCTTGGCCAATTATGTAGCATGTTGCCGTGCACGCACAGCTAACCCTGCACCAGGCCCGAAAAACCTATTGGAATTAATATATAACTACGCTAAACGTTAATACTCCAATGAGCAATGTCTGGCTACGCGTTAAAAGATGACCGGTAAACCACGCCACGGCCCTCCATGTATAAAGGAGAATGGCGTGGTGATTGTGGAACCTGACCAGGTCGCCGACCACTTGGCTCGACATTTTAGTGAGGTCAGCAGAGGCGTGACTTACCCGCCCGCCTCTCAGGCGAGAAAAAGAATATTGGAACAAGAACCCTTGAACTTTGATACCCGTCGCGAAGACGACGAGGCGATATATGTACAACGAGCCAATCACTGCATAAGAAGTTTATAACGTCCTCACACAATGTAAAAATACAAGTCCCGGCCCTGATGGTATACACTACAAGATGTTGAAACGCCTGTACCATTCGGCGGTTCGAGCATTTCTGACGGAAAAATCATGGAGAAATTCGTGAACACCCGTCTGATAGAATATCTGGAAGCCAATAAGCTCCTCTACAACGTGAAGCACGGACATTTCCGTTGCACCACCGATGCCATCGTGCGTTTACAAAATTACATCATAAAGAACAAGACACTTAAGGTCCACACTATCTGTGTCTTCTTTGATCATAAAAAGGCATACGACACAGCCTGGCGACAAGGAATACTCCCAAAACTGCAAAAAATAGGCATAAAGGTAACATGGCCTGTTACTTGTGGCAATTCTTGAGCGAAAGGCGCTTCAGGGTCAGAGTGGTGCAGGCCTCCTCCCCTGAAATGACGCAGGACGAACGGGTTCCTCAGGGGAGCGTCATTAGCTGCACCCTGACCCTACTAGCAACAAATGACATCATAGCAGACCTTCCCCAATTCGTGCACGGGTCAATACGTAGATGACCTGATGCTATACTCCTCGAGATATCTGGAAGTTCAACATCGACGACTAAAGCGAGCTGTTGGCCGCGTTTGTAACTGGGTGACTGACCTTGGCTTCGTCTTTTCTGCTGCCAAGTCCTCTACATTCCACATAAGACGTGCCAGACTTGTGGAGTCACCTGAATTTGAAATGTACGGACAACGGATAAACTATTGCGAAGAGGTGAAATTCCTCGGAATAATAATAGAAGACTGTCATGGAAGCCCCATATCGAGATACTGAGAACGCAATGCATGCGTAGGCTCAACCTACTCAAGCACCTGACGACACTGTCGTGGGATGCCGACCGGCAAACCCTTTTATACTTCTACTAAACTCTTGTACGCTCTAGACTAGACTGCGGCTGAGTCGTATATCAGTCCGCGAGGACTAAAGTCCTAAAACGACTCAATGCTGTTCACTATGCAGCACTAAGGTTATGCACCGGAGCCTAGCCTTGCGTACATCACCCATACCAAGTCTTCTCGCTGAGAGTGGCGAACCCAGCCTGCAGCAGCGCAGGGCGCCACTCACCTAACAGTACCTAGCTCGCTTAGAACTAGTCCCTCGATCCCCTGCCTATAATAGTGTGTGCCGAGACCGGATAGAGGGAGCCGACTTTCCGAACACACTTTCTTCCTCCAACTACTACGGAGCCGTCTCTTTCATATTAGAAATCGAGCACTTTAAGGTGGCCAAGGTCCTTTTCAAAGACCAGCCAACCTGGCGGATACGAGTATCAACTTTTTGCCCCGGCACGCAATACCCTAGAAAGAAAGACTGCCACAACCTCCTTCTAAAAATCCTCCTCACGAAGCACGTAAGGGACCAACATGGTGCCTCTACCCATGTCTCTACAGATTGCTCTCAAGCGGGAGATGAAGTCGGATGCGCAGCCACTACAGCCGATGAAACTAGAGCATAACGACTATTACCGATGACCTCGACCTACACCGCCGAGTTGTTCTTCGTGTGCGCGGTGCTGCGCCTTATTAGAGACAGCGATGAAAAAACTTCAAAATATTCTCCAACTTATTGAGTGTAGCACAGGCCATTCGAGCGTACGACAGCATCCACTCCGTCATCAACCGAATAGTAATTACGATACAACAATTACAAAAGCATAGAAAGTCGATGTGTATCTGTTGGGTGCCTGGTCATGTTGACGTTGCGGGCAATAAGCTCGCCGATGAGGAGTCAAGGCAGGTGACCCTGTTGGATTTGCTTACGGAAAACTGTGCAGTCCCCTACCGTGACTTCTACCCACTACCGTAATCATGTGAAACCTCCGCTAGCTATGGCAATCCCAGTGGCTGGTGCATAGAAATGATAAATTACGAACAATCAAACCGTCCGACAGTGGCAGTCGTCAAATAGCGACGACCGCCGAATGGACGTCGTACTATGCCGCCTACGTATTGGGCACACGAAACTCACTCACGACTATGTGCGGATGAGGCGTCCGCAACCCTATTGCGACAACAGCCTCGGACCTGCATGGTCAGGATGCTGACTCCATCCTCCGAGGAATGCTCTCTGAGGGACCTCGCGGCCAATTTAATAGAAATGCCCTTAATACTTTTCTTATCTGATGTGACCTCTATCACAAACTGTGATGAATCCATTACCATAAATGCTATCGTCAACTACGGCTCTACCCTTTTCTTTGTGAATTATTATTATTATTAAAACTTTCCGCTTGAGCTCCCACGGACAGGTAATACAACCTAAATGAAGCATCTTGCAACACCGGGAAACCCCAATCGCTGCTAAAGGAAATCCAGCAAAAAACCATTAACAGCTGACTGAAACGCCTGCAGGCCAATACAACCAAAAACCGATGCCGGCAACAAATTCCAAACCTTAGCCGACCAGGGCACGAAGCACCGATGGAACTGATTAGTTCGACATCTGACAGCCTCCAAAGTGAAAGAGTGCGGTCCGCACGCAGCACGAGTCGCTCTCCCAAAAACCTTGAGGGCAGGGAGAGAAGAATACAACCAATGCCTCTCATTATTGTACACCTTATAAAACATGCAT
>LQNS02276930.1:6367114-6400152 GCA_001587735.2 Parhyale hawaiensis | reverse complement strand
GATCTTTTACTGAGAGTCCATGTTTAAATCAATATACCTATAGTTAGAGTAAAGATGGTTGCACTAAATATAGATGTACTGTATGTTTTATTGAGAGTTGTCATTTAAATAGATGAAGTTGAAATATATTTCACAGTTTCAGCATCTTTGGCTTTTTCATGAATATGTATTTAAAAATAGAAATACTTGAATTTTCTATGATGGCTAGAGCAGCCTGAGTTAGTTGTTGCAGAAGTTCGATGGTATCGGTATGTTGCACACATATAGCATAACAGCATTTCGTACCAAGGATTCAACAATTTATTTCTTACGTCTCTTGGTGTCAAGTTTTTTGGAAACCTTAATTTGCTGAGACTTTTGTTCTTCTTTAGAATTCGAGCTCTTTAGTATAGCGCAGGTATGCGAGGGGTTATCTACCCGGCTCTTGGTGCTGACTACTTCTATTCCACACACTACCAGTTGGACAGAATTTTAGATTTAAGATGAATTAAGAACATCGTTAGCGTTTTACTGCATCACTGGCCTTATCATTATCACTGTAGCATTTCACCAATTGAACCATCTGTGTGCATGTGCATGCTTCTGTTGATTAGCTATTTGTACATTAATGATTAGCTATTTAACCTGCCTGCTTACTTTGCACTATTTAAAGAACTGTTGCTGTGGTGGCTCGTGAGCACTACAGTTGGGTCCTACGCAGTTCTATACCAGGATACTTGTAATTATTATTGTATTATATATATTACTGCACGTATTTTACAATGGCTATTGAAATTAGCGAAGCCTAGAGGATGGCTACTGGCATAAGTATTGACAGGAGTTATCTTTCAGTTCATGCAATAAATAACATATATCGTGGCTGAGAACTATGCATCTCCCTCCCCTCCACTATAGAAGCAACGACCCTCCGCTGCTTCGCATGATCAACCAACTATTCCGTTAAGAAACTCTACTCTCGCGCGAACAAATTTTCGTAGGCTCGTACAATACACTTGTTATTTGTCTTATAATTTCCGTATTTTGCATCTGCGAACCGTAAACAAAGGCCCGTAAAACTCACGGTGGGCCGAAAAGATTTCGCTATACTGGACGATCCACTCCATGTATCAAATAGATCCCACGGTTTGTTGCTAAAACTAACATAATTAAATGTTTTTATTAGCATAGCAACTTCAGACATATAGGGGTAAACTGTTCAGGTTTGTGCAGGGAACGTTCTCACCAGCGAGAAATGCAAGTTTGTCACTGTCGGTCGTCGGTCGGCGACAGTCTAAATCTTAGACACCGATCTTACCTACCTAGGAGTTGTCAGGAATTATGTTGCCTCCCAGCGATTTCGTATGCCTGTGACTTAATATTTCTCGCTAATTAATAGATGCATTGCGTCACTGTGAACGTTTTAACTGCCCGCTGTAGCAAAGAGGAAGCTGCGATGCGTTATGGAGAGTGTGGGTCTCTACCGTGTGTATGTGTGTCCGAGCGATGCTGTCTGCCTGGCCAGGCTCAGTGCCAAGGAGCTGGAATGGTGCATTAAACCTCCTTGCTCAGTGCTCATTTGACCGTAGTAATGGAAAGTTGTGTTGTTCTTCATGTGCACTTTGTGCGTAAGTGCCAGCTGCACGATACCTCTTTGTTGTCGGTGTCCGGCGGACTGGACTCCACTGTTTTTTGGAGGCCTGTATGATCAATGGAAATATTTTATTGAATTTTCCTGAACTAGCCGTGAGATTTATTTGTAATGAGTGGTACGTCAAGTATGGCTTCAACTTTGGATTAGCTATTACTAAAAAAAAATGCGCTGGTTAGCATCATAAAAAACTTCAATTTGGCGAGTAAAGATACCTGCAGCTCCGGAAGTGTTAAATTCGGTAATTCATAGGAGGGTTTGTTGATAAGTTCATGTGCTAGTCAACCAAATCTGTTGAAATGGAATCTAATCAAATTTACGCTTCACCTCCGTAATCTTGTGCTTACTGCATTTCTGCCTTAGATTTGCTGCGGATAAAAATGAATTGACTCCCAAGTTTTAAAAGTTTTTGCACTTGAACTCTTCTGCATCCCTCGGACATGTCTCTTTAATAACCTGCTACTCTGAAACCTATCGTTATTATTTTCATTTGCTTGTTCACGCTTTGTGTTTAACTCTGCGTGTCTCTGCCTGTCAACGTGACTTTTCCTTCAACTGTCTCGTGCCTGTCACTCTTATGTATCTGAGTTGTGCCATATTTTACCCCTGCCATTTTATGGCTTGTGTTGCGTGGTCCGAGTATATTAGTGCGCTACGCCGGGTATCTATTCGTGATTATGAAGAGCACCTATTGACCTCTATTGGATACATATTATATATTCTTTCCCCCCGTAGATTAATTAGCACACTCTCCTCTATTTCATACGTTTCGCGTAATCACTTAGATTATTTACATGGGTTTATTGCGTTTCTGTTTTATCCATGTCCGAATACTGTGAAACTAGCGTTTGTTAGGCCATACCACTGGGCTGCATTTCAAAATATTTTTCAAGAGGTTTAGTTTGTCAGCAGATCATATATGCAGTTTGCATGCTGAGTTTGGAAATATTACTCGTTTTGTTCAATCTGGTCAGATTTTTTTGCTACTCCAGTTTTAAGAAAACAAATGAAAACCAAATAGGTATTACTATTTATGTTTTTCGGATACTGCATAAATAATCGAAAATGTGTAACCTATGCCTCAAATAGGACACAACTAGAGTTCATGTGAACTTCAAGATGAAATGTATTTCCTCCATTACTCGAATATCCTTGAGAAAACGCTCTCATAGCTTCTTGCCAAATCACCACAGATTTCCGGAATAAAGTCTAAATGCGAACCAAGGAAATGCATTTTAATTGACAAGCATGCACTTCGAGCTTGGTATTTTTCAGGAGCTAATGAATAACACGTTCAAATTCTTAATTTTGGTGTTTGCCTAAAAGTTGATCACAACAGACAGCTACAATAACTGGTGACGCATTTGTCCCTTCCTGTGGTGTTGCTATTTTGGCCGTTACTCTACGCATATTTCATAACTTTGTTGAAAGAAAGTATAAAATACTTATGCACGCTCTTTAGAATCCCTTTTATTAATTAATTTAGGTATAATTTGAAATTTAGTATACCTAAAATTGATCAGAAAACACGTCGTTTCCAGTAATTTATGTTTTAAAATTGAAATAGATTGAAAACCTGGCCTGATGGGGCAAATTGCTTACATTTCTGAATTCACAATGCAAAAACCACATAGCAACACTTGACAAACCCTTGACCTAAAAAATGATGCAGACCAGTGTGATCTAAATATTCTTGCATCACTCATAATTGTTAGACTCTCTTTACGAGTCTGTGTCTATTCCTAATCTCTCTCGAGCGTAGAACCCTAATTAACCAACCATTATCACACCTCACCTTGAGTAATGCGTGATCACACCTCTGAAGACGACCTTGCCGTAAACAACCTCAGAATAATACGTTATCGCACCTATGCATAACACGTTACTGCACCACTAAATAATACATTGTCATGCCTTTGAATAAGAGATTATCGTACTTCTGAAACAACATCGCACCTTTGAATACTCTATTGTCGTAACTGTACATAACCCATCGCACATCTGAATAATTCATTGCGATACTTGTGATTAGCTAATATACTATGTACTTCTGAATAACACATAATCGCACCTCTGAATAGACATTATCGTTCCTCTGAATATTACCTACATTACCATACATCTGAAGAATACATTACCGCACCTCTGAATAATGTGCTGTCGAACCTCTGAATATACATTAACGTTCCACTGAATATTACATTAACGTACCGCTGAATAATTGTGTATTTTATGCGTCTTTGCTCATTTTATATATATTTATAAGTACATATATAAAAGTATGAGGATGATTAATACCGGGTACAGTATAGTACGAGTAGTACAGTCCCTGATGAGTGGTGAAGTTAGAAAATTAGAAAAGTCCATAACCGAAAACTGCAAAGTTTGCTAAGTGTGTGTTGCTTGGTTACAAGTGTGTCACTGCATGATAGTATTCTTTACACCTTATAACAGGTAAGACTCTTATTACTATTTAACTGCTTGTGCACTACGTTTAATATTTCTCTTGAACAGCTCGCGAATCAATCAACCAGAGCGTTTTAGTTGTAAAATGTTTGTCTTATCGTAGAAAAAAGAGCTACGCATCGGCGCGTTTGTTAAGTCTCATACGAAGTGAATTGCTGTAAAATGCCTCTATGGCTGCAAAGCTTCTGACAGTACGTTTAGATCCTTAAATCTAATAAAGATCGAATTCATTTTACTTTACAGAAAAGGGTCAGTTGTGGGGACTTGGTTGCGTCGTATCTAGATGACGAAAGCGCAAAATATATTGGGTTAGTTTATATAATAGTGGCCCTGTCGTTTCTGACATGTCGTCGGTAGTTCGTCTAGGAAAAAGTGCGATATCTAAAGATATCGATACTGCTGCACAGGTTATACAATATGTAGGTACACTATGTATTCTTATAGACTTATACATGCATAGTCTGTGGCCACAGTGAGGCTACATATTCAGAGTATACAGTACAGACACAGTATATGCACTTATACGCAGTGTATAGCCACAGTGGGTGTACTAATACACATGAACTGTTTATCAACTTCTTGTGTACTTAAACACAGTGCAAAGACACAGTGTGCCTTTATTCACTATAGGGATGCATTTGTGTGCATGTATACACAGTGAATGACCGTAGTTTATATGTGTTTTACAAATAGTATATACACACAGAATTTAGGAATAATATATGTAGCATAAATAGATAGGTAACTTACGCAAAGCATCAACTCCCTCCTCCCGTTGTATGACTAGGCTATCCGGAGTAACGGCTTGCAAACGCCCTATTACACGGGCGGGCAATGTCTGGCGAACAGCGAGCAGAATCTCGAGGAACATGCCCGCCGAACATTGAGGTGTTATTACACGAAACGGTGAAATCTCAAGGTCACGTCGGTCGGGCAGCTCTAAGTTACATGCTCTTCATCTGAGTATGATTAAACAGTGAGCAAAATCGACAAGTTTTCAAATAAAATAACTGCTACAACTAGTTTGAAACAATTTTGCAACAATATAAAAGGCATTAAAACGAATAAATTGAATATTGGCCTGATAATGCCCGCTGTTCTGGAGGCAAAGTTCGCGCAGTGAGCAAACCTCTGGCAGCAGCGAACGTCTGCCGGGCAGCAGGCAAAACGGGCTGCCCGCCAGGCAATTCCTCCTGTTTGCCGGGCAATGTTCGCCCGTGTAATAGGGGCTTAAAGTTACTGGTAAGCATTTACCCAAGGTTAATTAATTATGTCGATGTCCACTCATAAAAAAATTTCTATGTTGACTAACATTGAGGCAGTTTTATGCGCGGGTCAACCATGCCAATCGGAGACTGTGGCACTCCAAAGAGAGGCAGTAGCATGGGCTGTGTAGCATATGAAGAACAAGGGGGAGTCCGTGCACAGGAAATACACCGCACATACAAGCAGTACACGTAAGTCTGGTGCGGGGGAGACGAAAAGAACGAAATCTCGTATTGAGTGGAGGAAAAATTCTTATTTCCCCATGAGACATTTCGTATTCTATATTTATATTTTTTTAATGAATTTCCCTCTACGTCTCGCGCTCTATGTAGACAATGGATTCATGTATCGCTATCGGTTCTCTTTAAAAACGAACTGCCTCGAGATATCTCGTATCATAGTAGGTGTGGTAGCCAGCCATATTTATGGTCGTTAAGATGAATGATGCCACAACAGATCATTTCTTCATTCGTTAAATAGTTTGGAACGTAGTATTATAAAAGTTCATAATTTTATTGAGCCGAGGCCACACAATGTAATCGTACGCACAACTTGACGAGAGGATGTGCACCTCGCACGTCGTTGTGGTACCGTATCTATGCCATCGACTTCAAATATATATATATATCGGGCGACATGCGAGCTACGCATTCTCGCATCCGGTTGTGCTTGCGTTTGTATGATGTAGCCCCGGAATCAAAGACTGAAACCATTAACTTTTCAGCACCTCGTTGTATGTACACTCGTTAAACCGTATTAGGTTTGCTCTCAAGCAAATCGATCTAATAAATCGGGGCGATAAAGGGTATTATTGTAGGCTTTCCATTAACTATTTATTACTTTGATATTAGCTAATCTTTATACTTTATAGCATTGTAATAAAGTGCTGAGTGGCCCTGCAGTAAACACTAGAAATATGAGTAAGAAACTGGCATTATGTCGTATCCGTACTACCAACAAATGTAAAATTTACATAATTGCTGCATTTGTAAAACAAAAATCCCTTTCAGTTATCAACTGTTGCTATTTTTATCAACGTGATATCGGATACGTTCAATTGGTCGGCAACGTTAGGATTTCAGGGCTTGACGCGTGTCCCAAACAAGGAGTTTCAATAGAGAGGAAGGAGCCAGGAGCCTCGTTCTTGAAGCCCAAAAGTCGCTCATGGCTGCAGCCAGTCGCCGTATGCACCAATCGTATATCAGTACATCGGTTTGTCTGCTGCTCCCCCAAAAAGTTGCTGCTCCCCAGTCACTTCCTGAACGTGTCACAGCCACACTTGATCTGGTTGGCTCGCTGGCGAATATGTGAATGGGCCGCAGGGCTCCCTCCTCCTACTCTGTTGAAGCTCCTTGGTCCGAAACTTCAGACCGGTGCGTTGGCTTCGTCACCATAAATCGTGTGGCAAGTATTACAAGCAACCCGATTACTTTGAGCCGGTTGGGAATGCCAGTTTTACGGAGCAAGATACACAGTAGTGTTGGAGAGTCTCGAGGGTAACTGAGTATGGGTCAGCGCTTCAAACTTGGTTCTAGTGGTCGAAACCAACGCTCCCGTCTGAAGGTCCGAACAACTCAAGTTTGAAAGGCCTAATTTCGCCCGGCAATTCGACGCTATCTCAAATCCGGCACGCTCTCCAGTGCAGTGACTGGAAGTTCTTGTCTTGCCGTTTTAGTGCAGCGCGAAAACTACACGGGGAAGCGTGCTGCGCTCCTATCATTGCAATATTCTTTAATAGAAAGTGAAGCTTTTGCTTATAGTCGGTAGTATGTATACGGCGCCATGCATATTTCCCGTTACTGTTTCCAATAGATGTTTACTGATGGACCATCTCACAATTCCTTCTTTTCGAACTGCCTTGATTTTTACGATTGGCTCTGGAATGAAGCGCTCTCTCGTTCGGCACGTTTTGATTGACTTGCATTTTGCTATTCATTCTCTCGATATGAAATTCCCTGCATTTGGATGCTGTCCTGCTCTACATCTCTGTCCGTTTCCCAATTTCCCTCCAAACGCTCCGCACTGAGACACCTTTACTTGATGGAACTAGTATGTCGTAACTAGAACCCTCATCATCCTAGCGCTAGTTTCGGTGTCAGACGACGGGCAGGCTGAAAGACCGCTAAGCCTTTGCTTTCTAAATAGAATAAATCTCTTCACGTTAGTGTTCTATAGAGTATACTACGATAAGCGTGTGTTGTTGCCTACAAATTTTTGTACAATGCACAGATTTTATGAATCCTGCTTCGGGGGTGGACATACGCTGAGATATTGAGTTGTCCTAAAACCGGCACGGGTTCCCGTGCGCCAATACGACGTACCTGCCATAACGTGCTGCTATAGCACGCATACTGTAATTTTTGTGTTGCACGAGCACTCGAAGGCAAGTAGTTCGCGTTCGTTCCTAGCTCCTGCATATTAGTTCCATGAAGTGAAGCGTTTCTCTAGTGGTTAACTTCGTGGAATCCAAGGTAAGAATTTTTATATATACTTTATATTTATATATACTGTAGTTTCTTTTTTTTTGGAGTGCTGGTGTGGTTACCCTGAAGAGTACTACAGCTCGGTAACTAGTATTAGAACTGGGAGATGATTAGAATTGGAATTTTATTAAAGTTGGGATTTATTACATGTGGGACTTCATGTGAAATGGGATTTTATCAAACTTGGAAAGTTATCAAAATTGATATTTTATTAGAATTGGGATTCCGTTGATATTAGGATTTCATCATAATTAGAACCGTCGTAGAATTGCAATTTTGTAGGATTTGAAATTTTGTTAAACTTGAGATTTCATTAGAATAGGAATATTCTTAGTATTGAGATTTGACTAAAATTGGGAATTTGTTAGATTTGGGCTTGATTAGAATTGAAATTTCATTAAGACAATGATATTATTAAAAGTGGAGTTTGATTAGAATGTGAATTACATTATAATTGTGGTTTCGTTGGACTTGGAATTTTATTGGACGTTGGATTTCATATCCAGGTCCCATTTGACATGGCTTTGATTCATACCTGCAGTGAGGTCCTTGAAGCTTGGAACGTTGCTAATGCATAGGGTGGCAAATAGTTGAAATTTAACTAGTTTTGCATCGGGAGTTTTCTATACTATTCTGGCGTAGAAGCTGCTTCGTGCAGGCCATCATTATTGGGACATTGTTGTCAACGAATGAGAAATATTTCCCTTGTGAAACACAAGGTAAAATGGCTGAGAAAACACGTGCTTGTCATTATATCTCCAATTATTTCAAGTAACAATTTCCAACAATTACTTAATCGAAAGTCTTAAGATTACAACAGCTGCAGGGACCTCTTTGTTCCCTTTCAAACAGCGGCATTTCTATGATTTTTTTTTTTTCGTTTTGGCGGGCCCAGTCACACTTCGTTTCTTGGTGCCCTGAGAAAAGTGGTAACCCAAAACCAGCACGCCTTCCTGTGCACAGACGGAAATTTCCTCCCTTGGTGTGCTCATCCAGCACGAAAATTGCCGGTTTTGTGTTGCAACAACACCCTTGGACAGGTACATCTTCTCGGTGCACGGTAAAGCGTGCTGGTTCTGCGACAGCGGTTTCTTCAATGCTAGCTGCAGGGGCACATTATAGCGTCGGTAGTACGCGCTCTCTCTCATTCGATGCGATGCCATTCAATATGGATGCTCAAAGTGTCATGTATCGTTTTCATATTAGTATTGTCTTTACCGTACATGGTAGCTAGCAGTGTTGCCACTGCCATATATGGCTGGCAGTGTTGTCACTCTCATATATGGCTCGCAGTGTTGCCACTGCCATATATGGCTGGCAGTGTTGTCACTCTCATGTATGGCTCGCAGTGTTGCCACTGCCATATATGACTCGCAGTGTTGCCACTGCCATATATGGCTCGCAGTGTTGCCACTGCCATATATGGCTCGCAGTGTTGCCACTGCCCTATATGGCTCGCAGTGTTGCCACTGCCATATATGGCTCGCAGTGTTGCCACTACCTTATATGGCTGGCCGTGTTACCACTACTATATACGGCTGGCAGTGTTATCTCTGCCGTTAATGGCTGACTGTATTCAGTGTACCCATCCGGTTCACCAAATATGTTCAATGTTTTTTCCATATTTTAACGGCAATTCGGTACTTCAGTCATTTCAACAAATGTGTTCAGTGTTCTTCCGTTCCATTCGAATGAAATGTTCCTTGTGCATAAGTCGATTCTGTGGATTTAGCAGTTTTGATCAGTGTTCATATGTAATATTAGCTGGGAATGTTCAGTGTTCATCACCCCGTCTCATCGATATTACAATGTTCAATGTTCAACGTGAGAGCCGGATACAGTGTTCAGCATGCAGAAGCTGCTCCGTTCAAATTCGCTCATGTTCAGTGTTTATCCGTCAAACCTGAATGACATGTTCAATGTGCATAAGCCAACTCACTTGGTCCCATCAATGTTCAGTGTTCACGCATCAAATGAGGATAATGTCTCACATACCGCCTGTTGTGTTCTTACGTCTCACCGATAACATCACTCTATGTTGTCAACAATGTTGAATCGGCGAAATGAGCGAAACGTTTATTGTTATTCAATTGTGTTTGTTATGTTCTGTCGAACATTCTGCGTCGTATGATTGTTCATTTTTGTTGTGTTCGTCAGCCGTGTTCGTAACCGTTGCATCGTTTCCATTTTTTTTTGTGCCTGGAACAGATAATATTCACCTAGAATTACACCACACTACTCTAGGTGTGCGTAGTTGAGTTTCATAGGCACTTGGGACACAGATTGAAACAAGAAAATATCAAAGGAATTTTGTCACTGAAATTAAAATGCATCACGTGATTTCATATTATAAACGGTCTAAGAATTTCCCTACAATTGTTGATACCTTGTTCTGAGAGTGTCGGTAGTAAGTGTAGAAAAGTTAATATACAAAATTATTAGGTATCGCTGGTACTGTGAACGAGGGGCAAGGAGAAGTACTAGGCTACCGGGACCGATACGCCGGAAGACGTAGGTACAAAACAAACAAATATCATTTATTATCTCGCATACAGGGTACAGTGGATACACCTATCGAGGTTTTGTTTTTGCCTTAATTCTAGAATTTTGAAGAACTAGTAGTGTGAAGAGCAGGGTAAGCAGTCCGTGATGAGAGTCAATTTGAGACCCTCGCCGTGCTTCGCCTGACGTTCTCGGTGCTGGAGTGCTCCACGCAGTGTAAGTCCGTAGCGTGCCGTCTGGGGAATCGAACCCGGGCCTCCGTTGGTGCGATGCCGAGCCTTTGTCACTCCGCCATCGAGAGGGTGGGAACGACATATTCCCAACGTTTCGACGAAATCAAATTACTCAAGAGATACGTGGGAAACCGCTTACAGGTTGTTCGCAGGTTTCTTTATCGCACACGCCGTGCTCGTTCGCCCTCGTTGTTGTTTTTTTTTTTCTCATGCAAAACCCATCTCGCTCCCGTTTTGTAACCGAACGTAAGGAGTGTTTTCCATCAGTTCCTAGTAATTCACTGGACTCATATATATGTACTGTAGTTTCTTGGTAATTGTGGATGATTATGAACGATACCATCAATTTCACTAACATTCAAATGTAGCTATAACGTAGGGTGTTCTATAACTGGTGATACTCCAGTTTTGTAAACAAATCCGTCGAAATTTTCACGTTGTATGCTGTGGGAAATATAAATCCTTTACCACATATCCGTAAATTTTACAAATGCGTACTTTGTACACACTACAGTGCATTTAGCACTTTCATGGGCACGTTCAATTATCTAACTATAGCTTATTCAACATCATATCCGTAGATTTTAACTCACCTACTGTAAGTGCACTGAACAGTTCGCTGGGCTCATTAAGTTGAATATTCTGAATATCCCCCTTCATATTTCCGTAGATTATTACGTGCATAATTTCCGCTCACTCCAGCACTGAACTCCTTGCTGATCACATTTTTTGGAGTGAAAGAAAAACCGTTGCTAGTGCGAGCGCTCGAGCATTCTAACAGAACTGCTAAGCATTTTACTGGACTGTTCTACTCAATAGTCGCTATTGCTATGAAAGTCCCATAGATAAAACGTACTGTGTATAGCAATGTTGTACATGTACATAATGATTACAAGCTTATTGTTGTATGAGCACTGTTGCCTCTGTACATGTGCTGTAACTTACGGTGTACTGTGCAGTACATAGTAAGTACGTATGTGGCAGCTATTTGTGTCTTCACTACTAATTGCAGGGACCACACTGTACGCAATGGCTACTCTATGTACTGTACTCATTTGTTGCCTGTGCTGCAATGTTTACATTTTACGACATATATAGGCAGTGAAGTTTTTGACGGTAGAAAATTTTGGACTGACAATTTATTATTGTAGCGAGAAACTGTGCCTCCCAAGATTATACTGTACCATGCTCATCTCCATAGTACAGAACTGGACTGTGTGCACTGTATTGTATCGTACTGTATTATTGCTCAATCACATAGTACATAACTCTACTGTATTGTAACCGTACTGTACTGTACCATTGTCAGCCATATACAGTAGTATCGTCTGTACTATATTGTTCTCAACTATGCTTACCCGCATAGTAGCGGTCTGTATTGTATGCCGTAGGTACTGCTCAGTACACACAAAGAACGGGTGGGTTGAAGAAACCAGCATCTGCAGTGTTTCGTAGAGAAACACAGCACGTGCTTCTTACGTCTATCCATCCGTTCTGTGTGTACTCTATATCTTACTTCACATCTATAAGACATTCCTTGCTTGCAGTTACCGTATTCTGATATGGTGGTGCTTTTCATGTTTTTTTCTAAATTGAAGTAACTGATTGGCGTAGAAACGTTGACTAACATGTTCAAAGAGACTTATTCCATATGACTTATCTGGTAAACTTCTAATACAGAGAATTAATTAATTAATAATGTTGGTAAATTTCCTAGCATGGAGATCTTGTTCTATTTAGACAATGTGGATGACCTGAAAATTTGATTTAAGAGAATTTGTTTAGTCTAAACAAATTGGATAACACGTATATATACTAACTTGGAGAAATTGTTTAATATGGACAAAGTTACTAACCTGGAGAACAAATTAATGTAAATTAATTGGGTAACCAGGAGAAATACCAAACTGGAGATGTTAGCTAACTTGGTGATATTGGTTTTGCCTTGCTAATCCAGGAGGTTTATTATGAATTATCTAACCAACCGATTAACCTGGCGGGCGTGTGTGTGTGTGTGTGTATGCGTGGAGATTTGATAGTGTAATATTGTGAATGTGCTTAGGTCTTCTGAAAATAGGTGTATTGCTCACAATACTCGCTTGGCCTTTAGCACTTAGGGAGGAAGGGACTTTTTGCATATTGTTTGGTGAAAATGCCTGAAACAGCAAAAATAATAATAATGAGTAAACAGTGATTTATATGACAGTGAAAGTTTGTATGTAAGTGAGCGCATGCTTATGATGTGAAAGGGTTCGCACTGTAACAAATGAATTCGTGCAGTGTGTTGAAAATGGAAAACTTTGTGTGAAAATGAGCGGGGGAAGCAATTGATAAATGCTTTACGATATATCCATGAGTATATTATATATAATACATATATGATATAGTAAATGACATAGAATAAATATATATATATATATTCTGTTTGGCTTAAAGGAAGATAGAATCGTTAGTATGCATATATGTAAATACAGTATATGGAAACGTTTGATTTGAAGGCGAATGCAAGTACCGGTATAGTACGGAAGTGGATAGACTAACAAAAGTAACGTATTGTCCCAAACCAACACACATTCCTGTACATGGACAGGAAATACTTGCTTTGACATGCTCGTACAGCACGTTTTGGTGCTACACGAGCACACCAAGGCAGGTATTGCCCGTGTGTGCACGGGGCAGCGTGCTGCTTTTGGAACAACACCTATTCTGTGTAGACATGTGTGAGTGAAAATGCAATGCCACGAAGCTAGTTGGAGCGGCCAATTGTAAATACTGCCAATCTTGAGCTCTGCTGCCACAGCTGTGGTGGAGAAACCCAGTTTATGAGTCGACAAGTGAACACAAGTGTGCACAGTCGCTGTTATGACTCGCTGTGGTCTCGGTACGATATTGGGTGACTCATAGTCGTGCGTATCGTATACGTACTGAGTTCTTGACGTCGAGAGTGTGACGGACGGACGGACGGACGGACGGACGTGCCGGCAGTGCAAAACAGTATACAACCTGATTTCTTATCGTTAAGAGTGTAACAGACAGACAGAGAGGCAGTGCTCATACTGTGGTATGTATCTGTACGACAGCATTCCCGGAGCGTGACAGACAGACCGTACAAGTCTTACAATAAACATGCGATTTTTATCGTTGAGAGTTTATCACACAGAGAGACCCCGTAGTATGTGTCTGTAGTACTGACTGGCGTCCCAGAGTGTGACTGACAGATCGCACTCACGCTACACTACCTATTGATTTTGTCACCCATTCGGCTGCTAAGCTAGCAGACGTGACTTAGCTTCACTGACTCACCCAGCAGCACCCAATCAGAAAATTCTAGGCCTTTGCCGCTGCTATCTGATGTTCTTTCCAACACTTGATACCAGCGGTTTGCCTAAAATTTTCTCACCGGGTCCGTACGAGGGCAAATCAAGAAGTTAGCGGAAAGTTTCACTTAGAGCATCATTGCTAACCCAATGATGTCCAGCATCTCTTATTAAAGTTGATACCCTTACAGAATTTCCGGCGCTCCAGAAACTTAAATCATAAAACAGGTTCTGGGGTGGTTACGAATTTTGATGGTGTAACTGGCCTCTAACCGTAATGTGTATCGCACGATTCTGGTTATAGCAAATATAATGAGGATAAAGCTACGTGCTCTGCTTGTTTGCTTATCAGTTTTTTTTTACAAAAAATTCACCAGAGCTGGGCGCGTCCTTTTGATTTGCGACCCTGCTGTGCTTTTTCGAGCTCTGCATCCGTCTTTGTTAGAAGAAACATTACACTGGGCTGCATTTTAACTTTTTAAAAGAGATTTAGTGTTTGTCAGCAGATCATATATGCAGTTTGCATGCTGAGTTTGGAAATGTAACTCGCTATGTCCAATCTGGTCAGATTTTTTGCTACTCCAGTTCTAAGAAAACAAATGAAAACCAAATAGGTATTACTATTTATGTTTTTCGGATACCGCATAAATGATGGAAAATGTGTAACCTATGCCTCAAATAGGACACAACTAGAGTTCATGTGAACTTCAAGATGAAATACATCTCCTCCATTACTCGAATATCCTTGAGAAAACGCTCTCATAGCTTTTTGCTCAAATCACCACAGATTTCCGGAATAAAGTCTAAATGCGAACCAAGGAAATGCATTTTAATTGACAAGCATGCACTTCGAGCTTGGTATTTTCCAGGAGCTAATGAATAACACGTTCATATTCTCAATTTTGGTGGTTGCCTAAAATAAAGTTGATCACAATAGACAGGTACAATAACTGGTGACGCATTTGTCCCTTCCTGCGGTGTTGCTATTTTGGCCGTTACTCAACGCACAATTCATAACTTTGTTGACAGAAAATATAAAATACTTATGCACGCTCTCTAGAATCTCTTTTATTAATTTATTTTAAAATAATTTGAAATTTAGTATACCTAAAATTGATCAGAAAACACTTTATTTCCAATGATTTATGTTTTTAAAATTGGAATAGAATGAAAATCTGACCTGATAGTGCAAAATCACTTACATTTCCGAATTCAAATTGCAAAAGCCATATAGAAACACTTGACAAACCTTAAACCTCAAAAATGATGCAGACCAGTGTTATGAGTACGAATCAGAGCTGTAAAGGTTCCAGAATAAGAATTTGAGAATTATCGCAGTTCTTTGGAAATTAGAAAATTCTTCGACTATATGTGCCATATTAAAATGGCAGCGTTATTATGGCCGCACTAGTAGGGCCGCACTGTAAGTGTCGCACTACAAAGGCCGCTCTAAAAAAAGTCACACTATGAAGACTGCTGTGTAAAGGCCGCGCTATAAAGGCCTCACTATAAGGGCCGAACTACAATGGCCGCAAGACTTCCTAAAGGGACCACAAGTCAAATGACCGCTCCCAGCTGTGAAAAAATTAATTTCCTTTCAGTTGAAACATAAACAGCGATGGAGTTTTCTTTTCCATTTGATCTGAAGGCAGTGGCGCCGGCACACGCCTCGCTGACGGCAGACTCGTAGATAATGTCAAACTAGCGACTTTAGTTCCAGACGCTAACAGTATTCAGCGTAATCCTTCGTCCTCTCGCTCCGGAGATGTAATGCTAAAGTTATCCATTGCATACACAGCCAATTATCCCCATTCCGGAGGATCAAAGTGGTCTCGAGACTATGAGAAGGAGTCCGTGGCGAAAAATATCTAAGTTTATCAGCGCAGGTTTCTGCAAGATTCTAAGAAATTTTAGTTTTGAGGGATCACTTTTCTCAATTTCCGCTTACTTTTTGACGCGCCTTCGTACCGAGACGAAATTCGTTTGACAATTTTTTTGATTCTTACGAATTTTTTGTTCATTTGTCCATCACAGGAAGCGGTCGCTCGACGCTTCGTCCATCCTCCCTGCGCTTCAAGAAGTGGAGGCTTCGGAGGCAGGAGCCGTGTGAGGAGCCTGACTCACCGAACTCCGTGGATCCTGGTCCTTTGGGTCCTGCTACTGGTCCCTCTGGTTCTGCTGCTGGTCCCTCTGGTTCTGCTGCTGGTCCATCTGGTCCTGCTGGTGGTCTCTTTGGTCCTACTACTGGTTCCGCGAGTTCTCCTCGTCTGGATGCCCAAAAGGAAGGAGCTCTCCCACTTGCAGCTGGTGAGGTTCATCCCTTAGAAGAGGAGGGACTTCGAAGTGACGTAATATCGTCCAAACTCAACGAACAGAAACCGTTTATGCCAGATCGACTTCTTGATGCAGTCACCGNAAAGGAAGGAGCTCTCCCACTTGCAGCTGGTGAGGTTCATCCCTTAGAAGAGGAGGGACTTCGAAGTGACGTAATATCGTCCAAACTCAACGAACAGAAACCGTTTATGCCAGATCGACTTCTTGATGCAGTCACCGACTTGTTGAAACGTTAGCAATTTCTTATTGTGGACGTTGCCATAGCTTAAGGATTTTGGTAGAGGTAGGGGGGAAGTATGCACCGGTGACGATACCATTACGGAACATCATCGAGTTTGGTTAAGTTTTGTGCCGCTGTCTCTTGCGTTCATGAGACTTCTTCAACCTGTGAAAGGGCTGTCTGCTGGCTCCCCTACTGACGAACACAATTTGTTCAGAACAGCTGTTCGTAAGTCGTTATAAAGTCATTTCTGGCTTATAGTTGACAATTAAGGGTACTTAGAAATCCCTCATTCATGCGTATATGGTAAACAAAGAAATGTAAGACGTAGGAAATGTAATAATATTAATTCAAATAATGAGGTTAACGGATAAAAATGTCTCTGTCAAGTATCCGAGGTGATATTAACACAAATATGACACCAGTCACTTCGCGTTCGTATCTCCGAATGTTGTTCGTAGGTATGGGAGATAGTGCAGTCGCAAAGAATTTCATCTAAGTGGATCTAAAAAGTATCTAGAAGTTTGCAGATAGTGTTGGGCAGTTTCTCGAGTACCGGTTTTGGCTCCTCATGAGGAAGGTATTTCACCGTGAGTGATGTAACCTATGATTGTCGGTATTGGTCACTTGTTTGGTTTAGGTTTCTCAGCGCATGAATTTTTTTACTTAATAATGTATTTTTTAGTTGCCATGAATCATGAATTTTAGTTAATCATGATTTTTTAGTTAATCGTTAAAAAAGTTTCCTATTGCGGGTTTGTCCCAAATATTACTGTTCAGGTAGTTGAAAGGTATTATCTGTTCTACCTCATCTTCTAATAGTTGCTTTATTTGCTTCCTGAATTGGTTAGCTCGATGGTAGTTGTCAAGGGCAGTAGATGATGTTATTTATATTTATGGTCGATCTTCCACATTTTGAAGGAAATTTGAATAATGTGGAACGTCTTCAGCGTTCTATGCTCGCAAGGCTTTATTTCAGGTACAGCGCTGCCAAAGCCACTATGCCACGTGGGTTCCACACGGATCCCACTTGCGCCCCATATCTTCACATGTTTGCCGTATGCAAGCAATCATAGAACTAAAACTCAGAAGATATTCTAAATTATCCTTATAAATAGATCTGTTTGGTTTAGCTGTGACTTGCCAATAGTATGAAGCATACGTCATTGTTGAATGCAGAACATATTAACCATAGATTTACACCTTTTCGGCGATCGTGGCAAAACTAGGATATCCATGACAAACTGCGTTCCTATGTATAGACTGGCATACAGGACGTTTAGGTTCCATAGTTTCGAGGAGTAGTTGATAGACGTCTACTGAACAAAGTGTTTATTGACCAACTTTTCAAGAGTCTAAGCTACACTGATCAGGATCAGGATGCGCTATGCCGCAGAATTCCTTTGTTCAAAGATATGATGTTATTGTTCGAAGGAAAATGCTATTTGTCGTGAGATCTGCGTTTTCTTTGATACGATTTTTCTACAAACAGAAAATGTCGGAAAAAAGTAATTTCATTGAGAAAACGTTTGGTGAAACCGACCACAAATTTCTCTTTAATAGATTTGAAAAGTAAAACGCACGCGTCCTTTTCTGCTCAAATTCTGCTTAATATTTGTGTGTAGTTTTTTCAAATTATTTAAATAAAATTGTTTTAGATGTATCGAATGAATGGAGACAATTTGATGTTGCTAACCAAGTAATTATTATAAGGTTATGAACTACTTATGAGATTCATGTGTCAGTAATATAACTGCCCAAGAATTATTGTTAATGTAGTAATCATTGTTATGCGAGTTACAGTTATATATGTTTTCGTCATGCGCACCTCACAGCACCCAGATTACACGCCCGAAATGAACGTTAGCGACGTTATAGCGTTTGCTGCTGAACCTGAACACCGTTAATTGTACAACTGGTTCGGATTCCTGCAGCAAAGTTGAATCGTTTACGTGAACTAAAAAATTTATTCTGGCCTGATTTTTAAACTTACGATACTTCTCATCTCATCGAACGTCTGGTAACGGCGACTGCGCTCTATACTTTGTAAGATATTTAGTGTCCAACTATGCTATATTGGTATTTAATTTAAATGAGAATGTGCTGTTTTGTTACGCGCAGTGTTGAAAAATAAACAGTTAAGGGGTCGAAAGTTTTTACGTTCCGAGTTTCGAAGTAACGCCATGGCAAGAAACGTGAGGCGTGTTCACACGACAGTCATTCTCATACGCGCCACTCTGCTCTTGTGAACGCACCTGTTTGTGTAGCGAAATGTTGAGTAAAATGTTGGCCGTCACCTCAGCGTGCATGGCAAGTGTCCCGGCTTAAGTTTTGGATATCTCCAAACATGGACACAGCAACACATTAGTACGCTGGGTCTGGGGATCAGAAGATTGTCGTGTGAACCCATCTTGAGATGTCAGCACTGATTGGCTGTTTAGTAGAATGAGCGGCAGGTGAGTGGCCAATCAGAGGCCGGCCTCTTGTGAAGGTTGACGCCCTGGTTAGGTTTACGTGCCGCTGTGTTCGGTTTGAGTCGTAGGAATGAAGACTGGTCGACATTAGGACGGAAGCACAGAAATGCAAGCAGATTGTTTACCGGCAAAGTTTAAAATACGATAACGCTAAAGCTTTTACGTGGATTTGATTTGACGCGGTGAAGAAGGTCGAAACTTGGTTGATTGTGGAGACATAACCGTTGCAGTTTTTGTGGAACTCGCCAATTTTATCTCGTCTTGTTGCAATTTTAACTGTGCTCTGTATACTCGATTTATATGCTTGTTTTTGTACGTGGTTAGTTTCGTGCTTGTAACTTTTACTGGCTGGTGCAAATACTTTGTTAACTGTCAGAACTTTAGTATAGAGCTGTTTCTAGCACTTTCTCTATATCAGTATAGTTTCCTGCAATGCTGTTTGTACATTTCTTGCGTCTAACTATCCGCGAGTTAGTTTAATTTTATTCTTAACTTGCGAGATTACAGCATAGAGCTCTCTAGGATGTTATCGATAGTACTATAATTTCGTACGGTAATATAGGTACGTTTTATGCTTCAATGAAAGGGGGCGGGGGTGGGCTGAACGGCTCCTAGCTGTAAAGCTGTGTATGTCGCGTAAACTAAAACCGTTCCTTTCATACCGGAGACAGCTCTTCTGCGAGGAAACGCGTGACGGCTATGAGTACACATCATCTTTCTCCTTTGAGCAATTTAACTTTGCTTTCTTCTATATTCGTGCTTATAATAATAGTGCTTTCTGCCGCTCTTGCTTCCCACATTGCTGCTGTTGTGAGTTGTCCGCTATGGGAGCACCCCAAGGTATGGGTTCCTCCTTGTCGCTCGTCATACTCTGCGTCCCTTTCTTGTCCTCTCTTGAAACATCTTTGAAGTGGCCTGTGCGGTGCAGACTAACATGAATATTTTATATACATAGACAGCTACACGTAAAATATTCGGAGACGCTGGATAGCTGTCTAATGCAAAAATGTAATCTGATTGTATTAATTCACAAAAAAGAAAACTAGTTCACTGAGAGTTGATTTTATGTAGAAGTCTAAAATTACTTTATGTCAATGTACTATGCTTTTTGTCGTCAAAGCGTTTCTCTATTTCAAAACATGTTCAGAAGAATGAATTTGAACTGAGCTGTGTGAAAGAGCCGTAAGTTACCGTATATATGTTATAGGTATATATGTACAGTATATATATATATATATAGTATAGGGTGTTTCAAAAACTTCACGATTGTATTCACAACGAGTAAATAATGCAAGTAGTTCCTATGAACATAGGTCCGGAATGCTTGCTTTCCGAGTTATAGGCCTTAAAACATGTGCTACCAAGAATGCCTTTACGTCCTACAGGTGGCACCTAACTTGCTAATTAGCGTAACTATCACTTCAGTCGTAGCAGAGCTACCAACCCGTCATCACTACCAGGTGCTCGCCCTGCTCACTGCTGTACATGTTCGTGATTTCAACGCATGTACAGTGAATATACTCCACTAACGGTCGCCCAGCTGTACACGCGAGAAACAAGGGAAAGTCCTACTCAGCTGGCCACAAGAAGCGGTCTAATAGGTTACGTGGTGCGGATCCAGCAGTGGGCTGGGCGAGCACCTGGTAATGATGACGAATTGGTAGCTCTGCTACGACTGAAGTGATAGTTACGCTAATTAGCGAGTTAGGTGCCACCTGTAGGAGGTAAAGGTTATCTTGGTAGCACATGTTTTAAGGCCAATAACTCGGAAACCAAGCCCTTCCGGACACATGTCCATGGTAACTATCTTCGTAATTTACCCAATAAAAACATAAGGCCAATAACTCGGAAACCAAGCCCTTCCGGACACATGTCCATGGTAACTATCTTCGTAATTTACCCAATAAAAACACAGTCCTGAAGTTATGCCGCCTATTTTTGAAACACCCTGTGCATGTATATATATATATATTTCTTAATGCAGCTATTTATTTTCTATTTAGACCATTAATGTCATGATTGAGCCTCGACATTGTGTGCGGTAAATAACGTATGTAATATCCAAGAACTTTTCAGCCCACCCCCCTTCCTGGCAACCTCATCATTTCATGGTGTATAGATCAGTTATATTGTTGACTACCAACTATATAAGACGCTTTTAACCTCTTCTCTATATGACTATAGTTTTGTGCTACTGTTGACCTCTCATATTTACATATGCGCTGCTAGCATTTTATCTATTGCAGCATAGGTACGAATGCATAGATTGTGTAAGCGAACATGCCTAGTGTCGATGTTCGGCCGCCATCTACACGACTAATAGCTTTTGAGCATTATTACGATGTATTGTTTTAGCTATGCTGCTTGGTGACAACTGCACATCGTAGGCCTGCTGCTCCGGTTTCTTTATCTTCTTCTTTTTCGTTTGATCTTCGATTCGTTTTCTTCGTTTCATCCTCGTTCTCTTCATCTTTTTCATTTCGTAATCTCCATTTTCCACTGTGCCACCCCCTATGGTAACCCATTTTCCTAGTAGTTTTTTTTTTAACTTACTGTATATATTTGCTATAAGGTGCACTTAAGTGTACTTACGTTTGCTCGTACTGTATATTGATAATATACATAAATGGTTTCCCTCAAGGCTCTCTCAAACATGTCTGATCCTTACAAATAGAAACTGTTATCAGCTTTCAAACGATTAGAATTAATTTTTTATATTTTCCTAATTCATACGGCCAGTTTACCAGAAATTATAAATTACCTTTAAGACTTTTCTTATCAGATGCGACCTCTATCACAAACTGTGATAAATGCTATCTCAACTATACGGCTCTACCCTTTTCTTTGTCAATTACGTATTCTATATATATGTAAAGTTAATAATAATTTTCTCCTTACAACTACTTTTTTAATATAAATTGAGACATATTCCGCGCCCTAGCGGCGCACCAACCTGTGGTAAACCACAGGACTAGTTCGGCGCAATATAGCCAGTGTGTCCCTGAAGCGCTAGTAAATCTTCTACCACTAATTCTTGATTTCATGTTCGGTTGCCACTCCACTGTGAAAAATGCATTTTTAAATATAAGTGACCCTGGAATCACTAGTATATATATAACATTTATAAGGTATACAGACAGTAAAATAAATACAACGTCAAGTTACATGCACAATGAAGCGAGGTAATTTCGAAATGCATTTATGTAGTGTGAACTTCGTTTCAGCGAAATTGTAAGCACAAGCAAGGCAGTTTGAAGCGTATTTATTAAATTGGGAAATTGCTGTAGCGAAATTGTAGGTACAAAGAATGTAATTTAATCTTAAAAATAATGTATGATATTGAATAGTCGCTGTAGCGAAACTACATGCACAAAGAAGGCACCAGAGACAAAAAGCATTGAATTGACTGTTTACTATATGTAACAAAGCTGTATGTGTAAGGAAGCTAATTTAGAAATAATTCATTTAATCGTAAAATTACTGTCCTAATTTTGTATACGTATGAGCACTTCTTTCCTTCTATTGTAAATGTTCCGAAGCCAACTTCGCGTCTCGAGCTCGTCGAATCATAGAACCTCGTGCCCCACGGATGTCGCGTGGTGTCCGTTCTTTAGAACTGAAACAGCAAAAACCGTACTACGAATGAGCTACACTTTGCGACGTACTTGCTGGATCTACGGTGCAAAGACAAGAATTGTTTGATTTTGTTGTATAGCTTATTGGAAGCGCGCACGATACGCCTACTTCGATTGAGAGGATCTTAGCTGTTCGGTCGTGAGTGATGATAGGAAATGAGGCTGCCTGCAAGTGCGCCTCGTCTAACGAGCTCTTCGCAGAAGCGTTAAAACATAAAGACAACTAGAATGCCGATCGACTGAAGTCTCTGACCACAACCCTTTCATAAACGTAGGTTTAAATAGAAATGCGCACTGTATTCTAATTATAAGAACCTTCATATCTCTGGAAGACACTGCCAAGCCGGTATATCATTTTACAAAGAGGAGACAAATTAAGACTGAATACTCAGGGTGTTGTGCCCTTAATGAGTTCGGACTATCATCCGATGAGTTCGTTTGGCTGCAAAAAGCTATCTTTTTCTACATAGCAAATATGCACGTCAACTTAAGCGTTGCATTAAGTAGTCACACTCCAGCATAACGAGAGCGTGTGTAGTACAGTAGGTACGTCATGAACTGTGTCATTTCTTTCTATTTTTTCAAAGCTCCACAACCGAAATGACAGCAAGGATATATGGACGCTAGTGGGGTACGTGTGTGCAACAGCGCCCCGGGGGCAGCGTCTGTTTGGGGCTCTGCTATACTGCGAGCTGTGGGTATCCGTAAGTAGGTGAATTTTTCTAAGTCACAGAAGTTCAGTACACTGCATTATTTCATTCCTAAGTTTACTTAAATTTTTAGTGCACGTAGTAGTGAATATTTACTTCAAATTTATACCTTACTGTTGATTTCTTTGCGTAAAGGTAATCCCCGTTTCATAGAGTCTGTGTCACTGCGGTTGTAAGGTTTTTCACAAGTTTATAAGCGCTTCGATGTTTGAGTAAATTTCTTTAAAAACTATTGTTAGCTGTATACATTTCTGGCGATACTTACACCAATTTTGCCTCTTTATAAAGCGCGCAAATTCTTGCTCATCCTCAACTTGCTCTGGGGCAAGCACAATGTTATCCCCAGCCTAATGTCTTGTATTTCGCTGTAAAGAATGTTAAAAATGACAAAAAAAAGGAAATGCACTCAATGTTAACTTCTGCCATAGCCACTTACTGCCCGAACTGCCCTCTGTACTGTTGTTAATCTGTGTATTTCAGGGTTACTGTAAGTACTAATGTGGTTTGTAGTCAATAACTGTTCTCTTTAGTGTTTTCCAGCTGCACAACCAGGTACCAGCTGTACTACTGAGTACCAGTTGTCTAACTAGATACCAGCGGTACAACTGGGTGCCAGCTGCACAACTGAGTACTAGCTGCACAACTGAGTACTAGCTGCACAACTGAGTACTAGCTGCACAACTGAGTACTAGCTGCACAACTGGGTACCAGCTGCACAACTGGGTACCAGCTGCACAACTGGGTACCAGCTGCACAACTGGGTACCAGCTGCACAACTGGTACCAGCTGCACAACTGAGTACTAGCTGCACAACTGAGTACTAGCTGCACAACTGTGTACAAGCTGCACAACTGGTACCAGCTGCACAACTGGTACCAGCTGCACAACTGGGTGCCAGATGCACAACTGAGTACTAGCTGCACAACTGGGTAACAGCTGCACAACTGGGTAACAGCTGCACAACTGAGTACTAGCTGCACAACTGGTACCAGCTGCACAACTGGGTGCCAGCTGCACAACTGAATACTAGCTGCACAACTGGGTAACAGCTGCACTGCACAACTGGGTACCAGCTGCACTGCACAACTGGGTACCAGCTGCACTGCACAACTTGAGTACCAGCTGCATAACTGGGTACCAGCTGCGCATAGATAATTCCAGCCTATGTTGTAGAATGTTCACGCACTCTCTTAACTATTTCAAAAAATATAAACTGTTGTATGATGCTTCTAATATGGTTGCTAATTGTCTTGTTTACCACTATTTTTTCTCTTGTAGAAAAAGTTTTTTTTATTAAAACTGCACCATGTGGATGCAGTTCATGTACGCTTTATGTTTTCAGACTCGTCTTGAATATGTCAGTTGTACTTGAAATTTTCTTCAATGTTCATACGAGTATTAATCTATCTTGTCCTTGATATAATTTTATTCAGATTTTCTATTTGATGTTTAAATCTATATTTTTATTCAACTTGTCATTAATTTGATCTATTTGAGCATATCATAACCTTTAATTGGGTTACTAATTCATCAGGTTTGTTATCAACTTGATAAGGTTTCTTTTATTAAAGTTTGCCATTACTTGGACGGCTACCTTCAGTAAGATATTTCATTAGATTTTATTCTACTGTAACACCAGATAGCGCTCATTGCTTGTTGCATTAGTCTAGAGGTCCAGCGCTACGCAAGGCGCCGATAAATATAGTTGTGACCGGGGAAATTCCGGAGGAGTTGTAGTGCTTCTTGGTACACGCTACTGCTTGTTCAGGTACCCGAATTCGTAGATACTGCGGGATAATTTTGTTTTTCGAAAGGGATGGTACTAGGTGATTTGCTAAATGCTTAAGATTAATGCTATTAGCTGCTGTTAGTGAATATTCCTCCTGTTATTGAAGTTTCTGGTGACACCTTGCCCTCAAGGGTATATTCTGGCGGGTCATATGCCTATATGGGCCTCTAGACCCCAAGGGAAACAATGACAAATTCAGTTTTGCCTTCATTTTAGTACTGCTTTTGCTAGTGGAAAAGAATTGCTGTTAAGTTAAATTTTTAGATAAATCTTTTATAAATAAACCCACTCTGAATTATTTATAGGCCTCTAATTTTCAGTTATCTAATTTCTTTGATGTAGAACTGTTTGTAAGCTGACTAGGTTGTGTTTCATACGATCTTGTGACTAACTTGTTTAGCACAAATATCTAATTACACGTTGTTTGCTTTGTGAACTATTCATTTTTATACGAGCAGTAGGTACTACTCATAGTTGATATGTTTTCATAGTGATTAATCGCCAGTTACATAATTGGTTCTGTTAATCCGGTAAAATTAAGTTTACTTGTCCCAAATATTGAGCTAATGCTGTATGACGTGATCGTTACGTGCAACTGGAGAGCTGGTGGCACGCTCACAAAATGGCGCCGTGGCGTATAAGATGGCGGATAATTAGTACCCATGATGATGAATTGATGATCATTTAAGCTTAGGATGACCTGGTATTTAGTCCTGATGTAGAGGAATATTTTTTGACATTAGAAGTATTGAAGCCGAGTTAGTCAAACATTTATTTGCAAAGTGACGTACTGAAATGGCGGACCGATTTTACCTAAAATGATGGAAATTGGTTGCTGAGCCCTAGTTTGATTAGTTGTGCTCCGTCACCAAAAAGGTTTTTTTCTCGTAGGAAAATAATGGGCAAATAACCCTCGTAGCAAAATAACACAACAAAATAGAGTTAAAATGGCGGAACTATTCTATCTGGAAATGCCTGGGCTTTCGAGCCAAAATTAATAAAAGTGCGCGCATAAAATGGCTTTGAATGTGCATTTGTGATAGGGCGCATTTTGCAGTGAATAAGATGGATTATTTAATGTGCATAGAATGGAGGAGCTTGGGGATTAGTTTACGTATGAGCATTTCTATGACATCATTTGGAACATTCCATGACTTGCGTTGTATGTGTTGTTTTAAGATGTAAAATAATTGTTCTTTTTCTGTGGATAAAATGTATATTCATTTCACTATCTTGTACAACTATTTTGATGTACGAATTCTAAATGTACGTAAACTTGCATTCATATGTATAGGCTGAACTCTATTTTGTTCTTGTTTATAAGTCTGTTACCGTATATTATTAGAACTGTAAGAAATTGTACTGCACTTGCTCATATGTAGAGCTGAAACCTATACGTCTATCCCTGGTGCCTCTATTGCTAGCTTTTCTCTCGTTTATTTTTGTGCATATTCATAATTTTAATTCTATCTTCAATTATGCTCAGAACTTCACCTTGAATATTTTCACTATTTTTGTCCCATCTTCGTTTTTTTATGTTTTCCATCTTTTTCCACTTCCCGCCGTGTTTCAGCTCTTTAACCACAAAAAGCGATATCGATATCTTAAAATTTACGTACTACCGATCTCTCCGTTGGGTCAAGCAATTTCTTTAGTTCCTTCGGTTATAGTTTATAATTCCATGTGTACAGAGCAAACCCTTCGCTGCAGGTTCTGTTATACTTCGATGTTAGCGCGCAGCGAATACCGTGCTTGTTTCACGGTGCCCCTGCCTCCGCCTCAGAGAGCCAACCATTTTACTGTCGTACCGACTCTCCTCTTGTGACGTCACTACACTCAAACGAGCCGCCTGCCCTTGAGACTAATGAAGCTCTTGGCCACGGGTACTGAGGCGTCACAATAGAAGCCAAAAGTGACTTACGGAGAAGAATTTTTGTCTTTATTGGCCTCAGCGAAAGACAAGCTTACGGGACTACCACTACTTAATTTTTCTTTGGCACCCATTGGCTATACTGAGCATTCAAATGCTTTGTTGTGCGGGTCCCCTTGAACACAACTCGGTGTCTATCAAAAGATGTACTTTACAGTAACAGCAGTAGCAGTCACTCGAGGGGGTCGGCAAGAATCACTAGTAAAGTCTCGTGTACCTCATCAAATTAAGAGTATATTAGGCCTCGGAGCGCAGCGCACTTTCCGAGGCTTAAACCGACACAACGGCGCATTCGGAGTAATGACCAGGGGCCAAACAATTGTCTGAATCCGCCTTTATAGTTAACTAATTGGTGGCGTAAATAAAATGCTGAGGTAGGTACATCACAAATTGTCAGACAAAACTTTACATGCAACAGCTGTTGTAGGCAATCCTCAATATGAATACGCTTGCATCAAGGGTACATAAACAAATGTTTTGAATTTAAACAATAAAGGTACATAAAGCAGAGGAGGAAACTATTTTGAAGACTACTGGCAAGAATTTGAGGTTTCTCAAGAATAAGTTTGCTCGCATTCCTATCATCACGACACCTTCAGTTCAGAAATATCCGCATCAGATAGGTGAGAGATCTTATGAAATAACATCTAGAATAAACTACCCTAAAATTCCATAAGTTTTACTCGTCTCGGTCTTAATGATCCAAAGACGTTAGTATGTGTGGTAGTTCGATTCTTATGATGCCTTTACAAACGCCGTAGTTTCGAGTGGCCAGCTTCGAGATAACGTCATCTGCTTAGCTGCTTGTCCAGAGTTTTCAAGCCTGAGCGTTTGATTCGCCATTTCGGATTGCCTTTCACTGAATTCGCTTTACACTTGCCGCTTGAAGCTAGATTCAAAGTGGTAAATTCAACACTGAAAATTTAATTTCTCAACAAATTGAGGATAGTCGGGTTAAATTACTTCGGCGTGGTTAAGACGAACTTGTCGTCGCACTCATAATATCTGCTGTATTATCTCGAATGCGTTTAAAAGTACGCAATGCAGTTATTCTACCGACGATTTGTAACAAAACAGTAAATATAAGAAGATTAATATAAAAACAAACTCAAGTTAAATTGAACATTATGTGACACCGTGGAAAACAATTAAATTTTTGGACATGCATCTGCGATAATAAGCCGTAGCAATAGCTTAATAATAATTATACGTATGTACCATCATGTTAATAAAGTGGCTCTGAAGACAAATTCTCCATCAGTCGAAGCTTTTGGCCAAGATTGCTCCAGCCATCAACAAGGAGCAGGAGCTGAGAGTTTGGACACAGGCAAGATACAAAATTTTATCTGGAAAAAACACTTTCTAAACATAACGGCAGCGTGAAAACAACCCACACGTCATCTTTTCTTGCTTGTTAATCTGATTTTCACCAGGCTATGCTGCCTCACTACAAAGGCTATTTTCCCCCGTATGAATACTATAGGAGCAAGAACCCTTGTAGCTATCAAACACAGCCTGCAGGTGTTTAACATGAGGTGAAACTTCCACTAAAAATTCTTAGATAATTCAAGGCTCATGGGACAAATTAAATTAATCCGACTCAATTTTCGACTCGTGCAGCGAAGGGTTAAATTTGTTATATCTTTCTGAAATACGCTGTTCTTTTTATATGTGTAAGAGGCTATTCTTATTATTATTGCTATTAACTTTAGTACTATACCTAAGTAAATGTCAGTTGTATTGGTTGAGATACTGATTTGTACATAATTGCAAATTACAGGCTTACGATATCAGACANNNTTTATATGTGTAAGAGGCTATTCTTATTATTATTGCTATTAACTTTAGTACTATACCTAAGTAAATGTCAGTTGTATTGGTTGAGATACTGATTTGTACATAATTGCAAATTACAGGCTTACGATATCAGACATGAACTGAGTTTTATTTTCACTATTGACAGTAAACTTGCAATGTAATTAAATCCTTCTTGGCACCAGCTACAGTAAACTAGTAGTAGTCGTAGAAGTTTCACTAGCGCTTCAGTGGCACACTGTCTATATCTCGCCGAACTATGCATGGGTTTAACCACAGGCTAGTACGCCGCTAGAGCGCAAAAGGTTGCAAGGTTAGGTTGTACGTAGGATCAGAGCCATGCGCATCGGCAGCACTCGCGGCCGTTGGCTGCGACGGAGGCGCCGGCGCCTCTGAAATAGTGTCCACATCCATATCCGCGTGAGTAGGCCGGTTTGTCATTTCCTTAGGTCAGCCATAAAGGGGGACCTCCGCCCCTAGATTAGGCTGTTCGCCCTAGGGATTAATTAAAGCTAAACAAAGTATAGACGAAGAAAAACAGAGAAAAGGAAAACCACGATCCGATGGGATCGGGCGCCGCAACACGTTGGTTCCACCTACGTCTCAGCTAGGAAAAAAAAAAATAATCACCGCTGAGGGAAAGAAGAAGAGAAACAGGTAGGTGTACTAACGGTACCACCACGTGAAGGTGTGATGCGACTTGAATACAATTGGCAAATTGTACTCCAGTTATCATATCTTTGTCTAAAGCACAAGGCATCTCTTCACCAGTAAACTTGATAAACCTCATAAAATCCCTTCAGTAGACTATGCACTGGTGTTTCAATACAGGAAGAGGAATAAACTTACAATATGTTAAGAAAACCTGGGAACTCATGAATGGAAACGGTGACTCGCGAAAGAAGAACATCCAAACGTGGACCGTAGGAACAAAAAAAGAAATAAAGTAAGGAAACACGCAAGTGTGTACGAAAAAAAGGAATCAAAAGGCTTAGCTGCGACTAAATTAGTGTTCTACTATAACATTGGGAGAGGGAGATTAAGGCTACGTGCGCACTAGGCAGTGAAACGCTGCTTCTGTTTTTTGCTGCCGCTGCAGGTACGCACTACCAGCTGCTTCATACAAGCAGCGCAACGCTGCCTCTACACGAGCAGCGTTGCTACAGAAACAGAAGCAGCGTTGCGCTGCTTCTGTTTAGGTGCTATATGCATTTCTATGGAGCTGTCTGCACTACCTAGAGAGCGCTGCGGCAGCGCTCAAGTCAGTTTCAAGCAGTGATGGCGGAAGGTGCTGCGAGTTGTTCTATCGTTTCCGTCAAGGCGGTTATGTTTTTGCCGTGTTTCATGTCTTTTTGCAATGGATCTGGGATAATTCATCTAACTCAATTCGTCGAGAGAAATTCATCTAACTCAATTTGTCTAAAACAAGTTTATCTAATGGTAAATTCGTCTAAGGAGCAATTCATCTAATCGCAATTCGTCTAATGTCAAGTTCGTCTGAGGAATAAGTCATCTAAGTTGCATTAGAGGTTGAATATAAGAAAACATTTCTTTATACCTACTGCTTTTAACCAAAAGCCAGCGGCAGCGAAACACTGCGAGCAGCAAAAACAGCCTAACGCAGATAGCACAGGCAGCGGCAGCAAAAAACAAGCAGCGTTTCGCTGCCTAGTGCGGGCGTAGCCTAAGGGGCGAAGCATGGCAGAGCTGCAAAACTTACGTACCATATCATCAATCACTGTATTGTAAAGCACTAATATTATTATTGAAAATATCAATGGATATGACCATCTTTCTGAAACATGGTACCGCGGAACAATATTTTTAAATAACAAAAAAGAATTCGAAATCGCCACGTACAAAAAAATGTGTGAAGGAAAATACGCGTACATTACGCAAAAAGCAACACTTTGATACGATCCATGCAAGCACTGATATTTTCTGTAGAATGCCGAAAACAGAGAAAAACTCCTGAAAGGGAGATCCCCAGAAATTGAAAAAATCCAGTTAACTGGTTGTATATTAGTTAGTTGTAGTAAATGGTTTCAGCCTCCGTCTCCATACGATGACGACGACGTCAGAAAGGAAAGAACAAGCGACATATAGGGCGTGTTCGATTGGGTAATCAGAGTTAATTTAAGCCACGCCTACTTGACGTTACTTGTCCAGAAATGCAGACAAGAACTTTAGCTTCGTCGCTCTGAGTGGTTTTGGAGGTGTTAGCAGCGACCCGCTTATGTTGAACAGACAGAAATCTCTATTATATATACGAAGTAATATTGAGTTACGAGAAGCCTCACAGGTGATCAAATTTGATTCAAAGAATGAAACTTGAATAAACTGGATGAAGTCGGGATACCTGACGGCAGTTTCGGATAAGTTACATCAAGTAGGTTTGGCTTAGATTTACTTTCACATCCCAACAGAACACGCCCATAGTACAGTATGTCGATAGAATCGTGAAACACATGCACGAAGGTATTCCCAAACAGGATCAACGCGCATGGGAACAGCAAGTCGGGAAAGAAGAAGAACGGTTGAAAGTAAGATCAATAAGAATATGAAAAAAAGAAAGGAACTAAACTGAGCACGAAAGACAGACGTCCCGAAGACCTAAGTAACGGCTAAGGAAACCTACAGGTCCCCTCTGGGGTCGCTGCGAACCTAAAGCTAACCCTATGGCCCATCATATGCCCCTGATGGGAATTGGCAGAATATTCAACTTTAGGACTTGCTATGTCGTTAGCCAAAGAAAATCTCTTATGAACACAGGGGAAACGTGCGTGTTGTAGCACCTACTTATCTTAAAACTGAGACTCTTCCCAAAACTTAAGATAATGTGCGTATGGACTTTTAAGGAGTCCACTTTCCAGTTCAAACAGAGTGCAGGCACAGCGAACTACTTCGGCACACACTGTGCGACTTCGTAAAACATAAAATAAAACTATGCTGATGACGTCATGGTTAGTAACACACAAATTGTATTCGAACATTCACTGTAATCATCGTAAAAAGACACATAATGATAGGAGACCGCACGCACGCTAACGCGCGACTAGCCGGGCTAGCGCAGCTGCCGCAGAACTCGCGAGTTATGGAGTACGGCAAGGACTGGACATCAGGAAGAGGTGCGGGCCGCTGGTAGTTTATCTAATGAGATATCTACTGCTTTAAATATTGTCTGTACTCCCGTCTACATAGAAATGCTATTTGCCCAGAAATATTGGCTTTGGCTGCACCTTCTCATGATATTGGACATTTTTCCAGTTTACGTTAATTATGAAATGCCCAAAATTTGCATTAATATCAAAGGTTGTATTCAGTCATTAGGACGTTCTCGACGTTGCCTCCAGTCTCGAAAGCCACTAGTTTATTTCACGACTGTCACAAATTTTCGAAGGCAATTTACTTGCTTATTTAGAAGAGTGTTGTACTAAGTTAATATTACTTGAAACATTTAATTGATAAAAGGAATCAATCCACAACTCAGGAGTTCGACTGTATTATTATAGTTCTCAGTTTACCTCTTCTGCTAGAAACCTCAACTCTTATTCGAATACATTTTCTACGCCCCCAGAAAACAATATTTCAGGGGAAACGATTGTTGAGCCTCATGCTAAAAATAAGCACATAGTGACAAAATTTTCTGGCCGGGTTTTGAACTTGAAGGTTTCAGCGAACAAAGAACTCGCTGTCTTCCAAGTATTGAGAGACACCGACTGACTGTCGGACACACGCACACATAGGGTTAAACTCCCTACGCAACTGTAATGGTGTTACAAAAGAGGAAAAGGAAGGCACATGTAGCAACCTAAACAATGGGCGAACCCATAAAGTCTTCTTCCGTGCATGGGTTTTCGCTTCCGAAAACAGAAGGAAAAATTGATAAAAATTATAAGTAGGGGAAAAAAAATAAAAACATGTTAAGGTGACCAAGGAATTACAGCTACTGCTTAACAATGTTAGAACTTGTAAGCATTTGTGTACCGTAGGATGGGGTACGGTAATTGAGATCATGTGGGGCAATTGAGATATAGTGGGGGTAATTGAGATCAATGATTATTGTGGCCTTGTTAGAGTACTTACACAATCTATAGGCTTGTGGTAGGTATCTGCCATCATTTGACATTTAAAAAATATGTTCTGATTTGTGTAAGTACTCTAACAAGGCCACAATAATCATTGATCTCAATTACCCCCACTATATCTCAATTGCCCCACATGATCTCAATTACCC